>JBBBDQ010001872.1:1925000-2160000 GCA_037127315.1 Ascarosepion bandense
AGTACAGAAAACATCCAATGAGTACAGAAAACATCCAATGAGTACAGAAAACATCCAATGAGTACAGAACTAATTACTTTCTTGCTCGCTCGATATTACTTAACAATAGAACCCTTGCATCTCAGTAGGTATGCATTTTCGTCTAAAGGCGAACAAATCATACACGAGCTAAAGATTCCAAATATATATTCTTAGAAACTAGCAGTATAGCCCGGCGTTGCTCTGGTGTAATAAAAGCTCTAAAATTAATCCATTGTCCTGGAGCTCAGACTTAGTCTAAAGAATATTTGAAATAATAAAATCATTGAGACAATTTACCGATCGCACCTTATATATATATATATATATATATATATATATATATATATATATATAGATATATATATATATACTAGCAGTATAGCCCGGCGTTGCTCGGGTGTAATAAAAGCTTTCAAATTAATCCTTGGTCCTGGAGCTCAGACTCTTTGGACGTTGGCACGAAAGACTAAAAAGCAATAGTTGTTTCCAGTTGAAGCGAAAACGTAGACTGAAAGAAAAATGAATGGATGTAAGTCAAATTTTGATTTCCTGGTATCAATATCAAATAAGTTTTTTTAGTTGTAAACTGAATTTTGAAGGCTAAATAAGTCCTCTGACTAAATGGTATCATGGCTGAGACTAAGAACTACAATTATACCTACTTAGAGCCAAACCTGATGCAAAAACTAAACACACACACAAACATCTTGCCTTATATATATATATATATATATATATATATATATATTACCGATTTTCTGCACTATTGTAAGAACTGCAACCTTGAAACTCCTGAATATCATTTCTTATGTCTTTGTCTATGAGTGTATCAAATTTGATTAAAATCGGACCACTCCTCCTATAACCCGATTTTTTCGATTATCGATTTTCGATATTTATCGGGGGGTACCTCGACACAAAATCTAACTAAGAACACTCGCAGACGCTTGTAGTACAACTGTGTAAATTCTCAAGAAAATCGGTTCAGCCGTTTCGGAGTCTATAGGTAACGGACACACACACAGACACACACACACACACACACACACACACACACACACACACACTCAGCGACAAAGTTCCATTTATAAATAAGTTAAGATTGTTGAAAGTATGGCAGCTCTGGTTTTACCCTCGCTGGATTAGGCGTCTTCCACGCAAAAAAGAATATTCAATCTATGGGGAAGCCATTAGTTACGCTTTATCTAACGTCAAGTCAGTCAAAGCTGATCTAGTTTCTGACAGAATGTTCATGGTTTCAAACTTTGTAATTAAATTCTTTGAATTGTTAATAAAGTTCTTTTGTTTTTTTTTATTTTATTCCAAAGTTAGAAAATTATCAAAAGATCATCAGTCTAAATTCAGAACCGTAAGCTTTGTTGAAATAATTTGATTTTAAAAGACTTGTGTACTACGACGTGTTGGCAAAGTTGTTATTTACAATTTACAGTGATATTTCTCGACACAACTTAATTTTTGAACGTGGCGACCAAGTTTCATCTGCCTTCTCTTTTTTTATCTATCTTTTTTTTATCTATTAGTCTATATGTCATATATATATATATATATATATATATATTGATTATTTAATTACTTAGTTTTTGGTTATAATAAAATTACACAAGTGCACAGCTGTATTAAAAATTGCTCAATACAATTATATTGTAGAACTTTTTTTAATATTCTTCATTTGTAACGAGTTATTACGTGATCTAGATTTCTACCATGTGGTGTCATCAGGCGATTTAAAATAAATAACTGATTATTTTACTGCATTTTTTTTAAGAACGCTCGCGTAATGGTGATTTTTTTAACGCTCTTGTGACGGGGTTTTTTGAACGCGCAATATTCAAATTTTAGAAAAAGTTTCGAAAAAATTATAACGTTTTCATACATGGTTGTATGACCTAATAGATCTTTGGCTTTTCACCCTATATTTGAATTTCAGTGAGTTTTTTAAGAAAATCACCCCTGTCCTACTACTTTTGCACACTACTGTTAGTGTCAGGACAGGGGTGATTTTAAACTTTATTTTGATGCCTCATAAAAGATAAAATAGTTCTTGTCCTAATACTTTTGCACAGTAGTATATATATATATATATATATATATATATATATATATATATATATATTTAGTATATCGAGGCAGCAAGTAATTTTCTAAATATGTGGTCTTAAATATAAGAGACAATGAATGTCTATTATGTTTAATCATGAGCCGTTCTAAACGTCGTATTTTTGCTTTAATTTCAGTTGAAAATAAAGACAAAAATTCTCCAACATTTGGATAATTATTTATTGGTTTTCTTCTAATCCGACGTTTAGAACGGCTCATGATTAAACATAATAGACATTCATTGTCTCTTATATTTAATACATATATATATATGTATATATATATATATATATATATATATATATATATATATAATTATGAATTAAATGTACATTACGACACGAAAATTTCTATGTTTTGAGATAGAATCTCGTCATCAGGCAATGTTGGATGTTGGTTGAGAAAGTTTTTATATTAAAACCTACAATATTTATTGAACCCAATCTGTCCCGTTGTTTGACTCATAGCTAGAGGGAGAAGAGATGTATTATATTATTAAGTAGTAGTTAGTGGGGGATCAGTTTATTACTTCATAACGATAGGAAAATCCACCCCACTTTATGCCCAATAGAATCTTTAATTATGTTTCCAACTATTATATTCAGTCAGTCAGTTAATTGCCATATGTGATACACGCTTTGGGCGATCATGTCTCGAAAGAGACATGACTGACTGGGCAGAAGATTATCCCGCAGTAGGTTGCCATTGATTTCTGCGGTAGACTGGTTGCCAGTCAAGGCTATAGAACCCAATCTGTCCTGTTATTTAACCCATAACTGGAAGGAAGAGACGGATAAATACCTTTCCCAAGGATATTTGCGTGTAAGTAAATGCAAGTAATTCAACTCGAACTCGAACTCGGCTCCCCGATTTGTTGTTCCGAGTCGATATCCACGGCCAATATGCATCGCAACACAAATACACATTCTTTGAAATGACTATTTTCCAAGAATTTACCATTTTTTTAAAAATCTTGCACGTCTTCCTCAGTGCGTGCGTTCGTGTACGTTTCTTTGTTATTTCTCACATTGAAAAAAATAATTTGAGTAAGAAAAATGATTCGGACTTCATGTCTTTTGCCTAAACGACACAACTGTAAGTCATTGAGTGAGAAATGAACTATGCAACAACGTAGTAATGGTTTAAGTTCTTTTGACGTCGAAACAAGAACCCCACAAATTTAATTACTAAAATTCCCGAAGCAAATGAGATATGGCCAATGTACGCAAGTGACGGTTATTATTTTTGAGATTAACTTGACTTTGGTGAATTTCTGACAACAGGACGAAATGACACTTTTGTGGATGCACTCTTCCATTTTATATTGGTCAATCATTTTCGGAAGTGTGTCAGAACAAAGAAAGTCAAATATATCATCCATCTAAGACATTCTATGTATTTCCAGCTGCCCCATGTTTTGATTCATGAGATCACGTTGTGGAGAAAATTAAATCTAGAAAGTAAATGACCCCCTTTGTTCTGCTCTGTCATAAAATCAGAGTATACAGGGTGAGATGAGATGAGAATCAGAAATTAAGTATTACTGCTAGAAATAGTTTGGAGTTATTCAGTCGTCACTCTCCATATGGCAACGAATGCTGGATAGTCACCTTAAAGATGAAGGAAAGACTGGAGGCAACAGAAATGTGGTTTTACAGAAGGATGCTGGACCGAACATGTGAGCAATGATTTTGGAAAGAATAGAAACAGAAAGGAAACTTATTCTCAAAATCGGGAAGAGACAGTTAAAGTTTCAGGGACCCGTAGCAAGAAAGAAGGGCTTGAAAAACGTAATAAGGAAGAACGGCTTGGAGAACCTGATACTCACAGGGCGGTTAGATGAAAAGAGAAACAAAGTAAAACAGTGCCTGACATAGTTGATGGGCTTGGATAAGTGGATGGCAGAGCAGGGTTTCGGATAAATAACAAGAAAAATATGTATTAAAGCCTACTAGAGAGAGGAAGATGTAGAGTGCCAAGATCGCCTACGTCCTGCAGGTACAGTCAGTCAGTTAAGTGCCATACGTGATACACGCTTTGGGCGATCAGGTCTTGAAAGAGATATGACTGACTGGGCAGAAAATTATCCTGCAATAGGTTGCCATTACTTTCTGCGGTAGACTGGTTGCCATCCAAGGCTATAGAACCCAATCTATCCTGTTAGTTAACTCATAGCTAGAGGGAGAAGAGATGTATTATATTAGTAAGTAGTAATTAGTGGGGGATCAGTTTATTATTTCATAACAATACAAAACTGATCCTCCACTTTGCGCCTATAGAAGCCTTAATCATGTTTTCAACTATTATATTTTCAGTCATATACACGCTTTGGGCGATCATGTCTCGAAAAGAGACAGGGTTGAATGGGCAGAAGATTATCCCAGAGTAGTTTGCTATTGCTTTCTGCGGTAGACTGGTTGCCAGTCAAGGCTATAAAAACCAGACTGATCTATTATTTTACCCATAACTGAAAGGAAGAGACGGATTAATACCTTTCCCAAGGATATTTGCGTGTAAGTGAATGCAAGTAATTCAACTCGAACTCGAACTCGGCTCCCCGATTTGTCGTTCCGAGCCGATATCCACAGCCAATATGCACCGCATACACATTCTTTGAAATGACTATTTTCCAAGAATTTACCATTTTTTTAAAATCTTGCACGCCTTCCTCAGTGCGTGCGTTCGTGTTCGTTTCTTTGTTATTTGTTCCATTTAAAAAATTAATTTGAGTAAGAAAAATGATTCGGACTTCATGTCTTTTGCCTAAACGACACAACTGTAAGTCATTGAGTGAGAAATGAACTATGCAACAACGTAGTAATGGTTTAAGTTCTTTTGACTAAAATTCCCGAAGCAAATGAGATATGGCAAGTGTACGCAAGTGACGGTTATTATTTTTGCGATTAACTTGAACTCAATCTGTCCTATTATTTAACCCATAACTAGAGGGAAGAGACGTATTAATACCTATTCCAAGGGTATTTGCGCGTAAGTGAATGCAAGGAATTCGAACTCGGCTTCCCGATTTCTAGTTCCAAGCCGATATCCACTGCACCACGACGCGCATCTTAATGAAAGTACACGGCACATAAAAGAACAGATACATCCGGTTACCGATAAACGAATCATCGCAGGCCTAGCGATACTCTACTGTAATATTAACGGCAGTTGTTTTGAGGGCCTATATTCAAGAAAACTGTATGGTCATCAGCCAAAAGAAAACCCCAAAATGCTAACTAAAGTTCGGGGAAAATATAATAAAACAGGTAAAGAAATTTAAATACTTAGTAAGCGTTCTAACAGAAAATGGAAAGTGTGACACTGAGATCCGAGGACGCATTGGTTAAGGACGCATTTCAAAAGCTAACCAGAGTACCGAGAGACAGAAAAAAACTCATTAGAAAAAAAAGAAAAGAGTACTGGACTGCTGTGTGACATCTGTTCTTCGATATGACAGAGAATTTTGGACGATCTCTTCAAGGAAGAAAAAGAGGCTCGAGGCAACAGAAATGTGGTTCTGCAGAAGGATACTGAGGATACCATGGACCGAGAACGTGAGCAAGGTTTTGGAGAGGATGCAAATGAGAACAAAACTTATACGTGACATCAGGAAGAAACAGCTGAGGTTCCTGAGACACCTAATGAGGAAGGGAGGTTTGGAGAATCTAGTACTCACAGAACGGATAGAGGGAAAGAAAGAGAAGAGAAAGCAGCGCGTGACATATTTGATGGGTTTTATGCAAATAGATTGCAGCACGGGGTTTGGGAGAGATACCGAGAGGAAAAATATTAAGAGCAGCAAGGGACAGGGATAAGTGGAAGTCCATTATCGCCGACGTCAAGACACGGCACATGAGGAAGAAGATATTCATTAATTCCATCGACCGAGACCATTGCATGTTTTGCGATGTGCACAAGAGAGAATCAAGTCTCATTCATTGCAATAGACCATTATAAGGAATTTCCGTTCCGATAATTTCTTCCAAAGACTGCTTTCTGTCCTCTCTAAACTATTTAACTACTGCCTTTCTGCTTCCTGCTTTCCTGCATGCTGGAAATTCTCTTCAGTCGCTCCTGTATTTAAGAATTGTGGTGAACCCTCGGACCCATCCAACTATCGCCCTATCAGTCTTCTACCGATATTCGAGAAAGTATTTGAGGCTATAATCAATGCTGAAATAGTTCATCATCTCACTGCCCACAAACTCTTCTCTGACAGGCAATATGGATTCCGCTTTGCCAGGTCCACGGCCGACCTGCTAACAGCCGTAACGGAGTTCATGCTACAGGCCATTGATGAGTCTGACGAGGCTCGCGCGGTTGCTCTGGATATCTCCAAGGCTTTCGACAGGGTTTGGCACTCCGGCCTCCTATGCAAACTACGCGGTTATGGTATTACCGGTCGCCTGCTTGACCTAATCCAATCTTTCTTAAATAACCGCAAAATGAAGGTCGTTCAGAATGGGCGTGCCTCTTCGTCCTACAGCACGAATGCTGGTGTCCCACAGGGCTCTATCCTGGGCCCGACGCTCTTCTTTATTTTCATCAACGACCTCCCAGATGAGATCAAGTCCCAAGTAGGCATCTACGCAGATGACACTACAACATACTCCCGCACCAGTAAGAAACCTGTCGTGGCGGACAGACATAATCTCGCTGCTGACCTTGAGCGGGATCTACACTCTGTGGTGAATTGGGGCAAGAAGTGGCTTGTCAACTCCAATTCATCTAAGACCAAGCTGTTGTCTGTCAACCATTACAGGCAACCTCTCCTGCCTCCCATAAGCATGGATCAAGCGATTCTCCCGGAGAGTAATACACTACGCCTCTTCGGACTTACCCTGTCCTCAGACCTCAAATGGAACCACTATATTGAATCCATAGCAAAATCTACTGCTAAGAAGGTTGGGTCACTATGTCGATCCAGGATGTTTTTTCCACCTGCATCCATCCTGCATAATTACAAGTCAACCATCCGTCCGTGCATGGAGTACTGCTGCCATTTATGGTCAGGTGCCCCTGTCGTTCTCCTCAGTGTTCTTGACAGGCTCCAAAGGAGAGTCTGTAATGTGATAGGCACTGATCTGGCGGCTCGACTGCAGCCACTTCCCCATCGTCGAAATGTGGCCTCCCTTTGTCTGTTCTATAAATACTTTCATGGCTTCTGCTCAGACAAACTTAAGTCACTGGTGCCTCCTCAACAGGTGTTTACTCGTGCAACCAGACTGGCAACTGAGTCCCACCCATTCACAGTCAGGTTAGCCAAATGCAGACGACAATTCTACTCCTTCAGCTTCTTCTCTCGCACTTCCCGCCTGTGGAACTCGCTCCCGTATTCTTGCTTTCCTGACGGCTACAACCTCCAGAAATTTAAATGCAAAGTCAATATTCATCTACTAACCACTGGACTCTAGCTCTCTCCCCACCCCCGTATAACCTTCCCTTTCTCTCCACCTATGTATCTGTCATCGCACCTGCTTTCTCAGCTTTCTATTGTTCCTTTCTAACTAGCTTGTACTCCTCACTCTTTTCTAATTAATCTTTTTACATTTATGTAGCCCCCTGCACATCAGTGGCGTTTCCGCCTTGCTTGGGGTGAAATGATTAAAAAAAATAAAAATAAAAACAGACTCCCAAGAGGATACTTCCCCGATCATTCCTCCTCCTAATACATTTCAGTTACTACCACCTCCTCTTTCTTTCCTTCAACACATGTTATTTTTTATTATAAGTTTAGAAATAACACTTTACTTTGAGTGGTTCTCGGGTCTTATACAGTGTGACCTAGTATTAAAAAAAACTTTACATCAGATGTCGATAGTACCAAGTGAAAACATGTCCGCGAAATTAACTATCCTTCTTTAGAGAGAAAAGCTAAAAACTGAAAAAAACGGGTGAAATTTATAAAATACAAAATGAGGAAAGATAGCATAGAAAAATT
Source organism: Ascarosepion bandense (assembly GCA_037127315.1). Classification (NCBI taxonomy): domain Eukaryota; kingdom Metazoa; phylum Mollusca; class Cephalopoda; order Sepiida; family Sepiidae; genus Ascarosepion; species Ascarosepion bandense. The sequence continues at coordinate 1,933,081 of JBBBDQ010001872.1, forward strand.
AACACTCACAGGGCATAACGAAAACAAGTCTTGAGTCAATCATTATCTATTCTACGTCATTTGCAATTCTTGCCACCTGTTTTTACTTCCACGAAACAACATCCTTCAATAAGCCACTACCTTGAGTGGCTCTTGGGTATTGTTTTTAGAAACGCTAGGGTAGAAAGAAGTATTTTACCTGACTTTCAAGTATATTTCACTTACAAGTTGAGGGTAATATTTTTAACAGGCTGTGCAATACTCTGCAATGTTATAAGAGTCTAGTAAAATAACCAGTAAAAAGATTCTAGTGTGTTAGTTAACGCAATGCTGTAGAGCCCATAGCCTTGTTCCAGACTAATTGATGAGCATGGTTTTATGTGCTTTTTACAATTTCACTGCAAGTCTTGCCGTATTTCTTGCCACAAGCAGAGGACATTTCTACGAACGCGAAACGAGTTCCAAGTCAATTTACATCTGAAAAAAAATCAATGAAGCAATTAAGACCGCATTAATCAACTTCAGTTACCAACTGCGACGATTAACAAGTCCGTCTCTCGAATTGCTGTGGTAAAAAAAAGTTAAAGGGACCTTGTGAGAGAATAAAACTAGTAGATAACCAAACTTTATATCAGATGAGTGGCCAGTGTGTCAGTTACCGACAGCAAAAGTGGAATTAGTGATCGAGGTTCAAATCCCCGCTTGAGCTATCGTATTCACTTTTTACACAATTTTGAGAAGAATATAAGTTCATCTAATCTCCTTCGTGCTATGAGTTAAGTAGCAAGGTAGACTGAGATCTCTAGCTTTGAGTGGCAGCTAGTCTATAAGAAAGACTACTTTGAATTTAAAACAATGAAGCATGTTACAGGAAGCAGCACATTAATAAAATCATAGCAGTCAAAATTAACCCTCTAGGGCCATTCGTATCATATTTGATACAGTATGAAAACAAGCCTTGAAAGAAATATTTTCCTGAAAAATTTTTTAAGAGAAATATTTTATAAATTTCAAATGAAAGCAGTACTGACTGCTCAGTCAATGAATACCAAATGTTTCCTTATAGGGAAATACTGTATCAAATATGATACGAATGGCCCTAGAGGGTTAATGAAGAAAATAAATTTGTGGAGAGTCGTGATCGCTTTCATCTTTAACAACAGATTTACCTTCTTTTTCATATAGGCAACATCACAAACCTATCGATGATATATTGTTAATTCCATGCGAAGAAAACCACAATTCTCGAGTTCACTCAGTTCAAACATTTATAGGACTCGCTATGCTGCGTCTATGGAGTCTAATCACAATTTCATCGATATTCATTGAAAAGTTTTGCAATATTATCAAAACTGACTTGGCATTTTGGTTTCACTCTCTTTCCAACTTCTCTAATTTAGCTTCCCTATGTCTTTTCCATAAATATTTTCATGATAAACGTTCTGATAAACTTCCCGCTTTAGTATCTCGTCATTACGACTTTAAGCAAATTACTAGATTGGCAGTTAGGTCTCATTAGTTTTAAAATGCTGGAAGATAACTGTACGTTTTATGCCAACAATTTCTTCTCTCGCACTTCTCGCTTGTGGAAATCTCTTCCGACCTCTTGCTTTCCAGTCAACTTTGATCTTCAAACAATTATGTGCAATGGCAATCGTTTTCTTCTGTATTCTTACTTCATTTAATGTTTTTCCCCCACATTTCTTTAAATTCAGTTACCTCTTGCGTCTTAGTGGCTGTATTGCTTTTATCGGGGCAAAATGATTTTTTTTAATTCCTATTATAAAGAAAATTTCCTCCTATTGTTTGCTCAAGAACTGATAATTTGTGGACTGATTAGGGGCATTTCAAAGGTCGATCGTTAATTAAACTCCTCCTAATACACTTCAGTTACTACCACCTCCTCTTTCATTCCTTCAACACATCTTATTTGTTATTATAATTTTAGAAATAACTTTACTTTGAGTGGTTCTTGAGCCTTATACAGTGTGACCTAGTATTAAAAAAACTTTACATCACATGTCGATAATACCGAGTGAAAACAAGTCCGCGAAATTAACTATCCTTCTTTAGAGAGAAAAGCTAAAAACTGAAGAAAAATACAGGTGAAATTTATAAAATACAGAATGAGGAAAGATAGCATAGAAAAAATAACACTCATAGGGCATAACGAAAACAAGGAAAATAGTGGCAACAGCGCGTTTGTGTGAATGGAAGGCATACAATGACAAAGAGGTATGAAAGGTTCAAAAGCTACTCAGAGCAACAAAAGATGGGAAGTTGGCGAGCGCCATAATCCCTACGGCCTGAAAAGATATAGGGCATAAAAGAAGAAAAATATCTTTAGAAATAGCAAAGTAAGGAACTCAATACATTAAAGTTCTATTCAGCTTTTTTTTCCTGAAACTGATTCTGTGTGGAATAAAATCCCGTGGGGATGCTTCTCTGAAAACTACAATCTTGACTTCTTCAAGTCAAGAGTCCGTCGTTATCTATCCTAATTATGCTCATAATCGTCATTTCATGCCACTTTCTCTTTCAATTATATCACATATTTCATTCAACATTTAACAGTAAAATCTATTTTGAGTGGCTCTCGTGACGTGCTTTAGACTAAATTCATCTAAACTTATTTATAAATGCAACTTTGTCTGTGTGTGTATGTGCGTGTGTTTGTCTGTGTGTGTGTGTTTGTCCGTTACGTATAGATTCCGAAAGAGCTGAATCGATTTTCTTGAAAATTTACACATTTGTACTATAAGCGTCTGCGAGTGTTCTTAGCTCGGTTTTGTGTCGAGTTACACCCGATAAATATCGAAAATCGATAATCGAAAAATCGGGTTATAAAAGGAGTTGTCCGATTGTAATCAAATTTGATACACTCATAGACAAAGACATAAGAAATGATATTCAGAAGTTTCAAGGTTGCTGTCCTTACAATAGTGCAGAAAATCGATAATATATATATATATATATATATATATATATATATATATATATATAATGCAAGATGTTTGTGCGTGTATCTGTTTATCTACAGACATACATTCTGTAGTTTTTTCAGCCCTTTTATTTTAGTTTTTGCTTCGGGTTTGGCTCTAAGTAAGTATAATTCTTACTCTCATCCATGATACCATTTACTCAGAGGACTTATTTAGCCTTCAAAATTCAGTTTACGACGAAAAAAATGTATTTGATATCGATACGAGGAAATCAAAATTTGACTTACATCCATTCATTTTTCTTTCAGTCTATGGTTTCACTTTAACTGGAAACAGCTATTGCTTTTTAGTCTTTCGTGCCAACGTCCAAAGAGTCTGAGCTCCAGGACCATGGATTAGTTTTAAAGCTTTCATTCCACCCGAGCCACGCCGGGCTATACTGCTAGTATATATATATATATATATATATATATATATATATATATATATATATATATTATGTGCGATTGATAAATTGTCGCAATTATTTTATTATTTCAAATATTCTTTAGGCTGAGTCTGACCTCCAGGACCATAGATTAGTTTTAAAGCTTTCATTCCACTCGAGCCACGCCGGGCTATACTGCTAGTATATATATATATATATATATATATACTTTCAAGACGTAGGCGATCATGGTTCTCCACGTCTTCCTATCCCTTGTGGCTCTTAGTATGTTTGCTCCTGTTACTCCTGGCAACCCCTGTTCCGTCATACACCTGACCAGGCCCTGCAAATATGTTATCCGCTGCCTTCCTCTGTCTCTCTTTCCTTCTATCTGGCCAGTCAGTAGCAGGTTCTCCAAGCTCTCCTTCCTCATTGCGTGTCCCAGGAACTTCAGTTGTCTCTTCCTGATGATCAGCATCAATTTCCTTTTCGTTGGCATTCTTTCCAACACCTCATCTTTGCTTGCATGCTCAGTCCACGATATCCGCAGCATCCTTCTGTAGAACCACATTTCCGCTGCTTCCAGTTTTGTCCTCATTTTCGATGATATTGTCCAGCATTCACTGCCGTATTGAAGAACTGATGTCACGTCGCAATCCATTACTCTTTTCTTTGTTTCTAGTGAAATGTTCCTGTGTGTTAGTACTTTACTTCTAGAACTTCTGGAACGCGTCCTTTGCAATGCCAATTCGCCTTCGGATCTCTGTCTCGCACTTTCCATCTCCTGTTAGAACACTTCCTAGGTATTTAAATTTTTGTACTTGCTTTATTCTGGTATCCCCCACCTGTATTTGGCATTTTGGGTTGCACCTTTTGCTGATGAAGATGCATTCAGTTTTCTTAAAGCTTATTTGTAGTCCTTTTTTATCACTCTCCACCGTTACCTTCTTTAGGAGGTCTCGTAGTTTCCTTTCCGTGTCTGCAATCAGCACTGTATCATCTGCATACCTTATGTTGTTCAAGTTGTGGCCTCCAATAACAAATCCTGGCGTGTCATCTTGGGTCCTCAGAATATTCTCGCTGTACAGGTTGAACAAATCCGGTGAAAAACACATCCTTGTCTTACGCCTCTTTCTATCTTTGTAAATCTACTGAGATCGTTAACTGTCCGTATGCATGCCGTTTGCTGCCAGTAGAGATTCTTGATTACTCTTATATCTTTCCCGAAAATGTCGAGGCTGCCGAGCATCTCCATCAATTCTTTGTGTCGTATCTTGTCGAATGCCTTCGCATAGTCAATGAAACATAGGTACAAATCTTTCTTTATTTGTATCGCCCTTTCGGAGAGCATCCTAATCATGAATATGGCGTTCCTTGTTCCAGTGTCTTTGACGAACCCTCACTTTTCCTGACCTATCTCTGGCCTGATTCTGCTTCTCGCTCTATTCATCAATAACAATAATAGCTGTGACATTTTCTTTCTGCTGTGACTTTTCATCAATCGGGTGTTCGTGGCTCTTCCCAACTTTCTAATTGACAGAGTGAGTAAGCAACGAAGAAGCCTCAATTAAAACGAAAACGCACTCTCAGAAAAAAGAAGAGGGTGCTGTAATATACAGGACACCTATTAAAAAAGAAAGACTTTGAGAAGAAGGAAACAGAGGTGTCGAAACGCGAGAAATATTAAAAATGTCGTGAATACGGAATTAAAAGTGACTTTCGTTCCGAGTCAATATCCACTGCGCCAAAACGCACATCCACTGCATCACAACGAAAATTCCGGGAGCCGAGTTCGAATTCCAGTTGAATTCGTTGCATTCACTTACGCACAAATACTCTTGGGAAAGGTATTAAAGCGTCTCTTTCCTCCAGTTATGGGTTAAATAATTGGACAGATTGGGTTCTATAGCCTTGGCTGGCAACCAGTCTACCGCAGAAAGCAATGGCAATCTACTGCGGAATAATCCTCTTCCCAATCAGTCTCTTTTGGACATTATCGCCAAAGAGTGTACCACACATGGCACTTAACTGACTGACTGAATCTGATAATTGAAAACATGATTAAGACTTCTACTGGGCATTAAGTGGGGGATAAGTTTTATATTGTTATGAAGTAATAAACTGACCCCCCCCACTAATTACTACTTAATAATATAATACATCTCTTTCCCCTCTAGCTATAAGTCAAATAACAGGACAGATTAGGTTCTATAGTCTTGGATGACAACCACTCTACCGCAGAAAATAATCGCAAACTACTACGGGATAATCTTCTGCTCAGTCATTCATGTCTCTTTCGAGACATGATCGCCCAAAGCACTTAACTGACTTACTATTTTATTTATATTATTACGAATTTCGCAATCCAGTCTGAAATTTTAATTTTGACCAATAACAAAAGCATTGACCCCGTACTGAGGAAAAATCCGAAACTAAATTTTGCGATCCGTTGTTAAATTAATTCTCTAACCAATGAAAGGAAGCGATTTACAAAGCAGAGAGAGATGTTAACAAACCGAAGTGAAAAAAGTCTTTTGCTATAAAAACTGAAAATAAAGTCGAATCAGTCAGAGAGGTGGAAGCGAGACCAAAAACCGTCAACATATGACAAAAGAAACTTCAACTCACTGACCCGGACATAAGGTCCCGACACACATTCGTTCTCTTTCTCTTTCTTGTGTGCCATTTTCCTTTACCTCTTCTTCACCATTCTTGCTGCCACAAAAAGACAACAGCAATAACAAAAATATTACACTTGAAGTGACGCTTAAAAATTAATTTCGGTAACTACAATTTTTCTTTAATGCTTTACCTTCATTTTTCACTTTATCGCCGGCCATCAAAAAGGAAAGAAACACTGACTTTATTAGTAACCCTGTTAATTCTGCATAAACACAATCTGCTAATTCGAACAGGAACTCTGGATTCACTTAACCAAGTACTACATTTTCTTTTTGAACATTTAACTCCCACAAATTAATGTAATTCTATTGTGTTAACGAATTTCATTTTTAACATACAAAAGAAATATTTTTATTCTTCCAACCTTCAACCTTCTGATGTTTCTGATAATCCTAAGTTGCAGCGATTTCGGCTATGTTTGACACAAGGCCAATTTAATAAACATTTAATCTCCTCCCCACTTCAGAAAAACAAACCTTTCTAAGCGTTACATAGTTTCTGTTGCGAATAACGATATACAGCTGATATCAAAAGAAAATGATGTAAAAAATTATGTATTTCATACTATCAATATTGCCAAGTGAACAGCTGTAAACGAAAATCGAATGGTTCTTTTGTTAATACTCCACAATAACATGTGTATCAAATGAATTTATAAATATTTAATAATTACCTGTATTGCAGTTTCATCAATGAAAGAATGAAGAAAATTTAGGGTGATTCGGACGAGTTCATCTTTGCTTCCTTGCCTTGTAAAATTTCGCAAATAATAATAACAAAAGAACCATTCTATTTTCACTTAGAATTCTTCTTCTTCTATGTGCCTTCTCCCTTCAGGACGTAGGTGATCATGACCTTCCACGTTTCTCTATCTCTGGTGGCCCTGAGCACGCCTTCTCCTGTTCAAGTCCCAAGTAGGCATCTACGCAGATGACACTACAATATACTCCCGCACCAGTAAGAAACCTGTCGTGGCGGAAAGACATAATCTCGCTGCTGACCTTGAACGGGATCTACACTCTGTGGTGAACTGGGGCAAGAAGTCGCTTGTCAACTTCAATTCATCTAAGACCAAGCTGTTGTCTGTCAACCATTACAGGCAACCTCTCCTGCCTCTCATAAGCATGGACCAAGCGATTCTCCCGGAGAGTAATACACTACGCCTCCTCGGACTTACCCTGTCCTCAGACCTCAAATGGAACCACTATATTAAATCCATAGCAAAATCTACTGCTAAGAAGGTTGGGTCACTATGTCGATCCAGGATGTTTTTTCCACCTGAATCCATCCTGCATATATACAAGTCAACCATCCGTCCGTGCATGGAGTACTGCTGCCATTTATGGTCAGGTGCTCCTGCCGTTCTCCTCAGTGTTCTTGACAGGCTCCAAAGGAGAGTCTGTAATGGGATAGGTACTGATCTGGCGGCTCGACTGCAGCCACTTCCCCACCGTCGAAATGTGGCCTCCCTTTGTCTGTTCTATAAATACTTTCATGGCTTCTGCTCAGACGAACTTAAGTCACTGGTGCCTCCTCAACAGGTGTTTACTCGTGCAACCAGACTGGCATCTGGGTCCCACCCATTCACAGTCAGATTAGCCAAATGCAGACGACAATTCTACTCCTGCAGCTTCTTCTCTCGCACTTCACGCCTGTGGAACTCGCTCCCGTATTCTTGCTTTCCAGACGGCTACAACCTCCAGAAATTTAAATGCAAAGTCAATACTCATCTACTAACCACTGAACTCTAGCTCTCTCCCCACCGCTGTATAACCTTCCCTTTCTCTCCACCTATGTATCTGTCATCGCACCTGTCTTCTCAGGTTTCTATTGTTCTTTTCTAACTAGTTTGTACTCCTCACTCTTTTCTAATTAATCTTTTTACACTTATGTAGCCCCCTGCACATCAGTGGCATTTCCGCCTTGCTCGGGGTGAAATGATTAAAAAAAAAAAACACCATGCAATCCTCGTTCCGTCATCCACCTGATTAGGTCCTTCAAATATGTTATCCCTTGCTTTCCCCTGTCTCTTTTTCCTTCTATCTTGCCTGTTAGTATCAGATTCTCCAAACCCTCCTTCCTTCAGCTGTCTCTTCCTGATGCTCAGTATTAATTTCCTTTTTGTTTCCATCATTTCCAAGACCTCATCATTGCTCACATGCTCGATCCATGAGATTCGCAGCATCCTTCTGTAGAACCACATTTCAGTCGCTTCAAGTTTTTCCTTCATCTTTGATGGTATTGTCCAGCATTCACTGCCATATTGAAGGACGGACACCACGTAGCAATCCAGCGAAATTGCCCTGCTTTTTAATACCTTACCCAATTCCTTCGCCATGCCAATTCGCCTTCGGATCTCTGTGTCGCACTTTATTAAGGTGAGTAAAAATCAAGGTACAGGGGATGTCGAAGAAATTATTAAAAAAAGATGGTATTCAAGGAGATAGAAGATGGCAATTGATGTTGCATTTAAACTTTTGAAGATTTTAAATATCAGGGAAAAAAGCAAAATGTATGGAGTTCCACAAACGAGAAGTGCGAGAAAAGAGTAGAAAAGTCAGTAACATTTAACTATTTTGACGGTAAAAAGATAAATATGTTAAATAGAATACTAGGGAAAACGTCTGATCAAAAGAAAACATGTTTATTTTTAGAATCAGAAAAAACAGTTAAAATTTTTATTATTCATAATGAGGGAAGTGGCTTGAAAAAGTTGATACTCTCAGGACATACTGAAAGTAAAAGAGTGGTGGAAACAGTGAGTACCTTGTATAAATGGAGAACAGATCCTGAACTGGTACAGATAATCAAAGAACAAACGTTCCTTTGAGGTACAAAGGATAGAAAATTGTTAAGAGCTATGATTGCCCATATCCCGAATGGACACATCACCATCGGAGACCAGATATCTTTCTTAATAATCAGCTTTTGAAATTCTTACATAGATACCTATAGATCGATTCGAACATAGATGTCTAGCATCAGTTTATCATTTTCCCTCTACTCGCCATATATATCTCTTTTTCCTCTTCTCACTTCCCTCTCTCTTCCTATTAGTTTGCTTCTCTCTCTCTTTCTCTCTCTTTCTCCCCCTCTCTCTCTCTCACTGTCTCTTTTGTCTTCCTTTTCTCGTCTATCTTTCTATTGAAGACGAATGTTTCCTTTACGCTCAGAGTAAAGCAACTCGTGACAATGCTTCCTTCTTATAATGGTAAAATGTATTCGCGCCGAGGCTACAGAATTTAGCCAGAACAGCGACATCAGACATTAAACACACAGAATAAGAGGAAAAGCAGCGGCAGCAGCAGCAGCAGCAGCCAAATTCGCACCGACTGCAAGAAAAGGATTCCATCCAATACGTTTTGACATCAGCCGAAACTAATTTTGAAGACTAATTACAGTCAAATACGTAATTATGTGACACGAAACCATTCTTAAATCATGGTAAACACAAACCTTCTTCTTCGTCTTCTTCCATGTACCACGTTCCTTCTGGACGTAGGCGATCATGACTCTCCACATCTTCCAGTCCATTGTAGATTTTAATTACCTTTTGTCTTTGCATTTCTCGCAAACCCTGCTCTGTCATCTGTTTGTTTTAGCCTATCATGTCTGTCAGCCACTATTTTCCTCAGACTATCGTTCCCTCTCTCCGCCCCGTGAGTATCAAATTTTTCAAGACATCCTCCCTCATTACGTTTCCCAGAAACTTCACCTGTCTCTTCCTGATGTTAAATATGTTTCTTTTTTTTTTCTATTGTCTTCAAAACCCAGTCGTTGCTCACTTGTTCGGTCCATGGCATCCCCAGCATCCTTCTGTTGAATTACATTTTTTTTAATCATTTAACCCAAGCAAGGTGGTACCACCACTGATGTGCAGGGGTCTATATAAGAGAGTTAAAGTTTTAGACAGTAGGAGTGTGAAGAGAAAGACGAACCTGCTACAGGAGGTGGAAGAAAAAGGGCAAGAGAAGGATGTGAACACAGGAGTGAAGATAGATACAAAGGTAGAGAGAAAGGAAAAGAACAAGATATACGGGGTGATGTCGAAAGGTCTGGTGTCAAGTGGATAAGAGATGGAAATTGACATTGCATATAAGTTCTAGGAGGTTGTAGCCGTCAGAAGAGCAAGTATATGGAAGGGAGTTCCACAGGCGGAAAGCACGAGAAAAGAAGCAAAGAAGCTGTTAGAATAGAATTGTCGGCTGCATTTGGTTGATCTAACTGTAAAAGAGTGAGACCTTGTTGCCTGTCTGGTTTCCCGAGTAAATTCTTGTGGCGGGGACACTAGTGACCTACGTTCGTCAGAGCAGAAGCCAGGAAAATATTCATAGAAGAGACAGAGGGAAGCCACATCCCGCCGATGAAAACGTGGTAGAATTTCTCCTTTATCTTTAAGAAGATTGTTCAGCATTCGCTGGGAGGATAGATATCATGCAACAGTCTAATGCTTTATTTTTTCCAAGATGTGCGTTGTGGTACAGTGGATATCGGCTCGGAACGAGAAACCGGGGAGCCGAGTTCGAATTCCAGTTGAATCCATTGTATTCACTTACGCGCAAATACCCTTAGGAAAGGTATTAATCCGTCTCTTCCTTCAGTTATGGGTTAAATAGCAGGACAGATTGGGTCCAATTGATTGGCTGGCAACCAGTCTACCGCAGAAAGCAATGGTATCCTACTGCGGGATAATCTTCTGCCCAGTGATCACCCAAGCGTGTATCACGTATAGCATTTTACTGCCACTGTTTTGCAGGGGTTTACATAGGAGGAATGTTATGAGAAAGAATAACAGGTTGTAGGGGTGTCAGAAAGTGGGTAAGAGAAGGATGAGAATACTGATGAAAGTGGAGTGGATGGAGAAAGAAGCATGAGAGAAAGGATGAAGGTTAGTGAGATAGGAGATGACTATTGACTTTACATTTAAATTTTTGGAGATTGTAGCTGTCGTGGAAGCAAATAAATGGAAGGGAATTACACAGGCGGAAAGTGCAAGAAAAGAAGCTGTTGGAGTAGAATTTGCGTTTACATTTTATTTGTTTCACAGTAAAAGGGTGGGACCTAGTTGCTAATCTAGTATCTCGTGCAAATTCACACCTAGGGGGCACCAGTGATTTAAGTTCATCAGAGCAGAAGCTGTGAAAGTATTTATAGAAGAGGCACAGGGAAACCACGTCACGCTGGTGAGAGAGTGACTGCAGGCGGTCAGCTAAGTCGGTATCGATCACATTACACATTCTCCGCTGTATTTTGTCAAGAACCCCGAGGAGAATAGCAGGGACACCCTTCCACATACTTGCTTCCCCGACAGCTACAACCTCCAGGAGTTTAAATGTAAGGTCAATAGACACCTTCTAACACACTAACTCGCACCCATTCTCTCCAACACTCTCCCTATGTACCTCCTAACTCGTCTATCACCCTCCTTCTGGCATTTCCTATACCCAATCGCTCTATGTAACCCCCTGCGCAATAGTGGCAGTGGATTGCCTTGCTTGGGGTGATATGATTAAAAAAAAAAGTCCGCCACGGATTGGAGGTACTTTTAAAGCTCGGAAGCGAGGTTTGCTTTGTCAGCTTCGGCAGATTTTTGATCGATGCGAGAATAAATGATAGTGTCGTCAGCTTATATGCCTACTTGGGATCTTATTACATCTGGGAGATCGTTAATGTAAATAAGGAAAAGCATAGGAATTAGAATAGAGCTTTGAGGCACACCCGCGTTTGTATGATAGTACTGGGAGGCATGTCCGTTCAATACTACCTGCATTGTGCGATTTGCAAGGAATGACTGTATAAGGTCAAACAATTGTCCAGTTATACCATAGCCTCGCAGCTTGCGTAGAAGGCCAGCATGCCAGACTCTGTCAAACGCTTTGGATTATAATATGTGATAAAGAAAAATTGACCAACCTTTCTAGAGATCGGGGGCCTAAAATAAAACATGTATCAACTGTTCCCATTCATACCATTTGAACTTCAATACAAAAGATCCCTCGTACCATCTTTTTGCAGTTAATGTTTAATCCCTTCTTATAGCTTTTCTTTACTACCTTCTATAGGAGCCCTGCAGTTTTCTTTCTGCGTCTGCTATCAACACTGTCACTCAGTCAGTTAATTGTCATAAGTGATACACGCTTGGGCGATCATGTCTCATAAAAGACATGACTGGGCAGAAAATGTTCTCGAAATAGGTTGCTGTCATTTTCTGCGGTAGACCGATTGCCAGCCAAGGCTATAGAACCCAATTTGTCCAGGTATTTAACCAATCGGCACTCCAATTTATCGAATTCCAGTTGTCTCAAGGAAGTTTGAAAATGGAAATTTCACTATACCTAGATTCAAAATGATATACACCTTGATCGCAACTGAAAATATACCTATGTATATATATACCTATGTATATATATATATATATACCTATGTATATATATATATATATACCTATGTATATATATATATATATATATGTATACATATATATATATATATATATATATATATATATATATACACATATATATATGCTATTAAATATAAGAGACAATGAATGTCTGTTATGTTTAATCATGAGTCGTTCTAAACGTCGTATTTTTGCTTTAATTTCAGTTGAAAATAAAGAAAAATTACTTGCTGCCTCGATATACTAAATACATATATATATATACATATATATACATATATATAAATATATATATATACGTATATATATATATCCCTATGTATATATATATATATATATACATAGGGATATATATATATACGTATATATATATATTTATGTATATATATATATATATATATACATAGGGATATATATACCTATGTATATACCTATATATATACCTATGTATATATATACCTATGTATATATATACCTATGAGTCAAGTGATTGGTACAAAAAATAAGGCTATGGAGGCGTTTTGTGTTGCTCTCAATGAGACTTGTATCAGCCCTTGGCGCGGAAACTGAGGAACACTTTTTACGCTGCCATTTGGGATCACGAATACTACTGCAACCTTGTACAGCAAGTTGTAACCCCACCTCAAAAACTGGAACACCTGTCTACTGTTTACCTTTCTGACTTCTGTGAAAACAACACCTAAATTAAAATTTACAAATCTTCAGCAAATTATACCTATAGATGCCTTTTTTACTCTCATGCAAACCAAACATTTGTCTATTCTCACTCGTAAAATTCAAAATTGGGTCAACTTTTAACTCTCGTATAAACTAAGCCTATGTCTTTTTGACTTCCATACAAAACTAACCTGTATCTCTCGCCTTGGTTCCTGCACAAACCTTTGTCAACCTATCTATTGTATTGCAGGCCCAGCATTAATCAACCTAGGAACGGTTTATTTGCCATCAAACAAACCAAGCCAAATCACAAAATTTTACTACACAGGTTCTGTGACCTGTTTGCCAAATATAAGACTTCAGAAATCCGTTTGAAGATGAAAGTTGTAAGCTACTGGGATTAAATGTGTTATTATGGAGCAGACATCTGTTGAAATCTTCGTGGCATTAGGATTCTATGGATAACACCAGGTTGGAATATTTCTGTAGAAAGACTTAGAACTAAAATTAAAAATCGGCTTTCATAAGTAAAACAAGGTGATTCTGCTCAAAGACAGTCGCAACGGCCTGAGAACAAATCAAACGATGCGGTCACACTGTGGAAGCCTAACTTTTCGAAAAGTAATCTGTTATCAGACGAGAAATGAAGATTTAAAAACATTCTGTAGCCGGAAGGAAAGTTTTTTCCGCCATCTTTATTTTCATATGGTCAGCTGCGATCAGGAAAGATATGCTATTATGGATTGTATCCAAAAATAAGAAACCTCCATAGATGCATGCCTAACCATCCGTGGAACTATTTTTGATGATTGCATTGAGGCTAAAAACTCGATCTACAAGCCGTGAAACATTAAAGGTTATGCATCGGAGATTTTCAAACAAAGGAAGGCATACTTCTGATCAAAGAATAAAGAGTGGAGACAGCAGGTCATGTGTGAAAATTCCTATCAATAATTTACTAGAATGTGATTAAGATTAAAGCTTTAAAAACTTTGAACAAAACCGAGGACAATCACTATATCTGAAAATTAATATCCCTTGGTCAGCTCTTAAACTTAGATGTACAACACTCTCTCGAAGATTAGCCAATAACCCGTCGAAAAATAATGCAACACGTGTACATTAAGAGATGTAATGAATACGAATAAATATGCATACACCTTGGTTCCTCCTCAGAGTAATTTGATTGGCTGGTGTCAGTCATAAATACAGACGAAGGCGAGGACGTATAGAGGTCTACGTTCATACGTCTAGACGGCTGTTGGTCTACGGCTATTGGTCTACGTCTACTGACTATACCTACGTCTCAGGATACTGCATACGACAAGTACCGTCCATTACGTCTACGTCCTACCCGCTTGCATTTGCCTAACTCGCTTAACTAACCCGAATGATTTATATATCCCTTTCAGGGTCATATCATTAAAGCAGGCAAATCTTTTCTTTTTCCTATAAAGTCAACATAAAGCTGCAGTTCTATATGCTGAAGCTAAAAAAGAGATTCATATCTTTTACGAAAATTTTGAGTATTTCGTCTTTAAGATCTCCTGAAAAAATAGTTTAAAATATCACTTAAAAGAAATATACAGAAAAACACATCATTTACGCTGTTTTTTCCTCATGTACTGACTTTAAAATTTTACTATTGTGGTGATACCGAGCAAAAGCGATGGACGGGATGTCTGAGCTTTCATGACCAAAAAGCAAATGACCAAAAGTCGTCGCTGCGCCGCCGGCTCCGCGCAGATGTTCCGGTTGAAAACTAAAAATTAATTAAATATTAAATTTCCAGTTCGCGAGCCTACGCGAATTTTATTTATCAGCCAATTGGAAGTCCAGAACCAAATACAATTGTGAAATCCCGAATGTGCTGCTGTGATTCAAAAAGAAGATATAAAAAGCGGATACAGAAAGCATCGCCAGGCAGACTGACTCGAGGAGAAGAGAGTAATTAGTATCTCTCTTGACCCTAAGTCAAGGTCACTATGTCGATCCAGGATTTTTTTTCCACCTGAATCCATCCTGCATATATACAAGTCAACCATTCGTCCATGCATGGAGTACTGCTGCCATTAATGGTCAGGTGACCCTGCCGTTCTCCTCAGTGTTCTTGACTGGCTCCAAAGGAGAGTCTGTAATGTGATAGGTACTGATCTGGCGGCTCGACTGCAGCCACTTCCCCATCGTCGAAAGGTGGTCTCCCTTTGTCTGTTCTATAAATACTTTCATGGCTTCTGCTCAGACGAACTTAAGTCACTGGTGCCTCCTCAACAGGTGTTTACTCGTGCAACCAGACTGGCATCTGGGTCCCACCCATTCACAGTCAGGTTAGCCAAATGCAGATGACAATTCTACTCCTTCAGCTTCTTCTCTCGCACTTCCCACCTGTGAAACTCGCTCCCATATTCTTGCTTTCCTGACAGCTACAACCTCCAGAAATTTAAATGCAATGTCAAAACTCATCTACTAACCACTGGATTCTAGCTCTCTCCCCACCCCTGTATAACTCTCCCTTTCTCTCCACCTATGTATCTGTCATCGCACCTGTCTTCTCAGCTTTCTATTGTTCCTTTCTAACTAGTTTGTACTCCTCACTCTTTTCTAATTAATCTTTTTACATTTATGTAGCCCCTGCACATCAGTGGCGTTTCCGCCTTGCTCGGGGTGAAATGATTATTTTTAAAAAAGCGGCTTACTACGCTCTCCTCCCTTACCTCTTTCCTTCGTCCCTGCCTCAAAAACTACTTACTGACCTAAGAAGAGAATACATCAAAGACATTCCTTACTTACACGCTCCAAAATTCCTAAGCATTAATTCTCTTTCAGCATTTTATTGCCATGAACATTTTAACCTCCGTTGGACCTATACTTCATGTCTTACTTCAATTGTAAAAACATTAATTGATATGTGTATATATATAATGTTATTTTTCTACTCAAATTGCCTTTCTTGATTTGTAATCATTTTATGCCTTATAGTGGGCTATCTACAACAAGGCCAAATTCCGTTAACCTGCAACAGTATACAACTACCCTTCAATCGAACGGACTCTCCACTACTAACAGAAAAGAATAGATAAGCAACCCACCATACTATTTCCAGTATAAATTCAAGTAAAGTAGACAGTTTTACTGTTAGATTTATTGAACTGAAAATATTTTAAAACCCAAATTGTAATGATGAGTCAAAGGAGCAACCATGTATTTTTTACTTTGGTCGATAATTGACTTTTTGTATAATCATTTAACCCTGAGCAAGGCAGTTTTACTGCCACTGGTGCGCAGGGGGTTACATAAGAAGAGAGTGATGAGAAAGAGGAACAAGATACAGGGGGTGTCAGAGAATGGGTAAGAGAAGGATGAGAATACTCGTGGGAAGAGAGCTGAGGAGAGTAGCGAGGACGGAGAAAAGAACATGAGGGAAAGGATGTGAGCCAAATACAGAAGAGATGGCAATTGACCTAACATTTAAATTCTTGGAGATTGTCGCTGTCAAGGAAGCAAGTATACGGAAGGGAATTCCATAGGCGGAAAGTGCGAGAAAAGAAGCTGAGAGAGTAGAAGTTGCGGTTGCATTTTTTTTTTTACTGTAAAAAGGTGGGACCCAGTTTCTAGTCTAGTAGCTCCAATAAATTCATGCAGATGGGGCACCAGTGAGCTAAGTTTGTCCGAGCAGAAGCCGTAAAATATTTACAGAAAAGACAGAGGGAAGCCACATTAAGCAGGTGAGAAAGTGACTGCAGCTGAGCTAAAAATTCTGGATCGATCACATTGCAGATTCCCCGTTGGATTTTGTCAAGAACCGACCTTTCGAGCAGCAGATTTAGCTATGGATTCGTTGTAGTCATTCCAATTGAGATCTGCTGAGAGAGTTAGGCCGAGGAGGCGCAGTGCTTTGCCTTTAGGGAGACTAGCCTGATCCATGCTAATGAGAGGTAGGAGCAATTGTCTGTGGTGGTTAACAGATAGCACCTACGTTTTGGAAGCATAAAAATTCACGAGCCGTTTCTTACCCAAGTCCACTACAGATTAGAGGTATTTTTAAGCTCAGCAACGACGTGCGCTTTGTCAGCCTCGATTATCGAAAAATATCGAAAAATCGATAATATGATATAAATATCGAAAATCGATAACAAGATGTTATCGATTTTCTATATTTATCGGGGGTACCTCGACACAAAACCTAGCTAAGAACATTCGCAGACGCTTATAGTACAACTGTGTAAATTTTCAAGAAGATCGGTTCAGCCGTTTCGGAGTCTATAGGTAACGGACACACACATACACACACAGACACACACAGAGACAAAGTTCTATTTATAAATAAGTTTAGATTAGATTAGAAAAGCCGCCAAAAATGTAAACAAACTGATCTTGTTTTTTTTTGTTTTTTGTTTTTTTTTTAATCAAACATGTTTTAGGTTAAGGTTGCCGCCCAAATATATCATATTCTAACTCTATTTTGTATATCTTTCTGAGGTAGAATTAACTTTATCCGTTGTAAACATGACGAAGGTATCTCTCGGTTGATTGCCGATGCTGCCATGTCAGGTTAAAACAAGATGACAAATGACACAGTTGACATTGATATATTGTTTTGGAAGCTGCAACAGTACAATATTTGGATTGGGTAGAACTCTGAGTTTCATTTAGAACTGTCAGATATATTCCTGTTCATGAAATATGTTACGTCGACTGAGTACAATGGCTCACATCCCCTCCGTACTCTAAATCGTTAAAAGTAAGTTTAACACAGCTTTTCTGTGAGAAAATTCTTCCCTTATGTAACAAACTTTCAGAAGGATGAGTCACTGAATTTTTACGCCAATCACGCACCTCATTCAATAAAACTCCGCCATGAGTGTCTTGTGGGAGATTTATCGTGCGAACTTTAGTAAAAAATACTATCAGTTAACACCAGAATTTAATAGTATTTCATAGCTTCACACCTGGTGTAATGGTTAGCAAGCTGGTTTCGCTAGATCTCAACTGAGTTAAATCCTCAGTGGGCGTCCCAAACTTTCGACCTTGTGCCACATCTGAACTACGCTTGAAAAATAAAGGGACACCGCGTCGTGGTGTAATGGTTAACAAGCCTGTCTCAATAGAATAATTACGACTGAGTAGTGCAATATGCGTTGTAGAGCAGTGGATATCGGTTTGGAACGAAAGATTGGTGAGCTGAGTTCGAATTCCAGTTGAGTTCGTTGCATTCACATACGCGCAAATACCCCTAGGGAAAGTATTAATCCGTTGCTTATCCCTTCAGCTATGGATTAAACAGCAGGACAGATTGGGTTCTATAGCTTTTGGTGGACAACCAGTTTAGCGCAGAAAATAATGTCAGCCATGCCTCTAAATGTTCACCCATTCGTGTATCACGTATGACACTTAACTGATAACGTGACTTTGATTCTCACTGAGTCATCACCATGACTTCACATCTGTGATATTTTTTCCAATTTTACATAATTTAGAAAATGTGGGAGACACATCTAGAAGACTGCAGATGAGATGGATTAGATTCAGTTAAAACAAAACCCCGTCTTTTGAACAGTCGTAGAACCTTATCTCTTGTCTACCTTTCTATGATTGGGTTTCCGATTCTAAATTCTTTTTTTTTTCTTTAAATCCCAACAACTCCTTGCGTCTTAGTGGCCTTATCGTCATGCTTGGGGCGAATTGATAAAAAAAAAAACAGCGACAGTACAACATAAAGAGAACATTTTGGTCAATTAATACGGCAATGACAAAGTACGCCACAAAGACTTGTTGGAGATGCTCGGCAACTTCGACGTTTTCGGAAAAGACATCAGGATAGTCAAGAACCTATACTGGCAGCAAACCACTTGCGCACTCAGTGTAAAACAAGGATTTGTTTTCTTACCGGATCTATTCAAACGATTCTGGGAGAGATAGAATTTTTGCCAGGATTCGTCATTGGAGCCTACAATCTCTACAATATAAGTTACGCGGGTGCCACAGTGCTTATAGCAGACACGAAAATAAAAGTACAGGACTTCCTACAGAAGATAGCAAGAGAAAGAAAGAAGAAAGGACTGAGTATAAACTTTAAAAAAAAACTGAATGCATACATCAGAAAATGAAAACCCCAAAATACCAACTACAGATCTAGGAAATTAATATAAAACAAGTAAATAAATTTAAATATCTGGGAAACTTTCTGACAATGATGGAAAGTGCGACACTAAGATCTGAAGACGCATTTCTATGGCCAAGGACGTATTTCAAAAGCTAACCAGACGACTGAGAGACAGGAAAATCTCATTGGAAGCAAAGAAAAGAGTGCTAGACTACTATGTGATCTCTGTCCTTCTGTATAGTAGCGAATGTTAGAATCTCTTTAAGGATGAATGTGAGGCTCAAGACAGCACAAATGTGGTTCTACAGAAGGATACTAAGGATACTATGGACCAAGCATGTGAGCAACGACGAGTTGTTGGAGAGGATCCAAACCTGAAAATCTTATACTTAACATAACGAAGAGACAGATGAGGTTTCTGGGTCACGTAATGAGAAAGGAGGGTTTAGAGAATCTGACACTCACAGGCCGGATAGAAAAAAAAGAGACAGGAGAAAGCAGTACGAGACATATTTGAGGGGCTTCAGCAAATAGATAGCACAGCGGGGTTTGGGAGAGATAACAAGAGGAAAAATAATTACAGCGACAAGAGATAGAGGCAAATGGAAGTCCATGATTGCTTACGTCCTGAAGGGACACGGCCCAAGAAGAAGAAGAAGAATGAAACAATGAAAGGTTGTCAAAATGGTGTCAGCTATGTCAAGTGAAATGCCTTGCAATATCAATGGTTTCGCAGCTTTAGAACAACATGTCCTGAGAGTCGAAAATAAAAAGCTATGACTGAGATCTCACTCCTTTACTGTCTCTGTTATTTTTTGTCGTGAAGGAAGGGCGCAAGCCTCTGAGGATTTATGTTGACAACTGCGCACAAAATCAACACGCAACGGAGAACATATCAGCAAGACCTTGCATGAGGAGATTGTGACCTTATACTAGGATTTATGTTAAATAAGAATCAGTTAACAAATCACAAATGTTCTCTTACCAAAATTAAATG
The DNA here is from genome assembly GCA_037127315.1 of Ascarosepion bandense. Taxonomy (NCBI): domain Eukaryota; kingdom Metazoa; phylum Mollusca; class Cephalopoda; order Sepiida; family Sepiidae; genus Ascarosepion; species Ascarosepion bandense. Next base: position 1,953,292 of record JBBBDQ010001872.1, read on the forward strand.
CATTATTTACAACACATGATGAGGTAAATATACTTTCAAATGAATTCAACGATTTCGTAATATTCAGTCAGTAAAAGTGTCATACGTGAAACACGCTTGAGCGATCATGTCTCGAAAGAGACATGACTGACTGGGCAGAAGATTACCCAGCAGTAGGTTGCCATTACTTTCTGCGGTAGACTGGTTGCCAGTTAAGGCTATAGAACACAATTTGTCCTATTATTTGATTCATAGCTAGAGGGGTAAGAGATGTATTATATTATTAAGTAGTAATTATTGGGGGTCAGTTTATTACTTCATAACAATATAAACTGATTCCCCACTTTATGCCCACTAGAAGCCTTAATTATATATCCAACTATTATATTTAGTCAGGCAGTTAAGTACCATACGTGATACATTCTTGGACAATCATGTCTCGAAAGAGACATGACTGACTGGGCAAGAGCTTATTCCGCAGTAGGTTTCCTTTGCTTTCTGCGGTAGACTGGTTGCCAGCCGAGGCTATAGAACTCAATCTGTCCTGTTATTTAACACATAACCGGAAGGAAGGGACGGACTAATACGTTTCCCAAGGGTATCTGCGCGTAAGTGAATGAAATGAATTCAACTGAAATTCGAACTCGGCTCCCCCAATTTCTCGTTCCGAGCCGATATCCACTGCACCATTATATTCGATAAAATAATTTCTGGATATCGATGTAGCGTAGTGCTTACGGCATATCGCGTTGAATACACCGGTTCTTGTCCGATGACCGAAGTTAAGCAACGTGAGCCTGTTCAGTACTTAGATGGGTGACCGCTCGGGGAAGTCCAGGCGATATAAGCGTTCAGTGACAGATGTGCGTTGTGGTGCAGTGGATGCCGGCTTGCAAAGAGAAATCCGTGAGCTGAGTTCGAATTCCAGTTGAGTACCCTGCATTCACTTCAGCACTGGTACCCTTGGGAAAGGTATTAATCCGTCACTTCCCTCCAGTTATGGGTTAAATAACGGGATGGGACCTAGAGACAACCTATCCAGTGTTGTGTCACAATGAAAACAGCCTTGGTAGCCCTGGCGAAGCATCAAGTATTCAGCTATTTGACAAGATTATGAATTTCGCTATAAACTGCGCCAGGGTTACATATGCACAGGGAATACTGGAGTTCTATCTCAGCCAAGGCCGCAGGACGACGACGAGCACGGTAAATGGAATAGTTCAAATTTCAGCAGAGTCTGTTGCATTCGATTTCACACAAATATTCTTCGAAAAGTGTGTATTCATATTTCCCCCCCCCCCCCCAGACAAGTTAGAAGATAATAGCAGATCAGAATAGACACTAGCTTTACTTGGAAACCACTGTATGAGAAGGACATTTCTGAATTATAAATAGGTCGGGCAGCTAACAACTTCGAACCAAATCTATTTTTTTCAGGCTAGTAAGAAATCTTTGTAATCCGTTTTCATAAGTCAAAACATTCGCCAACATTGATCGCAGTCTCTCCTCTGTGTGTGTGTGTGTGTGTGTGTGTGTGTGTGTGTGTGTGTGTGTGTGTGTGTGTCGCCTCTTTACGCATGGCTTTTAGCTTTATTGACAGCTGAAATTTACATATGTAAAAAGAGAATCTCATGAGTGTCTGTCCATCTTCGAGATCTATCTGTTTTGAATGTATGATTTGTGAAGCGGCTTTTTTTCCTTTTGAGATATTTTAAATGCGACACACGTCTGAATCAGTTTTCCTCCTGGAGATAAGCCATTTCCTCTATTGTTACATAGAATGTTTAAAAAATGCACGCAACCCTGGATCTCTTTGCTCTCTGTAATAATTCACTAATACATAGAGAACAGTATATCTTTAAACCGTTTCATATTGTCAATGATAATGTATTCTTTGTTTTAAAATCAACGAGTTGGTTAAGTACCATAGGTGATACACGCTTGGTCGATCATGTCTCAAAAGACACATGGCTGACTAAACAGAAGATTTTCGCGCAGCAGGTTGCCATTGCTTTATGCGGTAGACTGGTTGACAACCAAATCTATAGAACCAAATTAGTTATTTAATCTATAGGTGGAAAGAGAAGCAAAGGGTATTTGTGCGTAAGTGAATGCAATGAATTCGAACTGAATTCATCGATTTTTTTCTGAGCCGATATTCACTGAACAATTTCTTCTTCTTCTTCTTCTTCTTCTTCTTCTTCTTCTTCTTCTTCTTCTATGTGCCCTGTCCTTTTAGGACGTAGGCGATCATGGCTTTCCACGTCTCCCTATGCTTGGTGGCTCTTAGCACACCTTCTCCTGTTGCACCATGGAACTCTCGTTCCATCATCCACCTGATTAGATCTTTCAAATATGTTATCCGCTGCTTTCCCCTGTCTCTTTTTCCTCTATCTGGCCTGTTAGTATCATGTTCTCCAAGCCCTCCTTCCTCATTGCATGTCCTAGGAATTTCACTTGTCTCTTCCTGATTGTCAGTATTAATTTCCCTTTTGTTTCCTTCATTTCCAAAACCTCGTCATTGCTTACCTGCTCGATCCGTGATATTCGCAGCATCCTTCTGTAGAACCACATTTCAAGTGCTTCAAGTTTTTCCTTCATCTTTGATGATATTGTCCAACATCCATATTGAAGAACTGGCATCACATAGCAATCCAGTACTCTCTTCTTTGTTTTTACTGAAATTGTCTTGTTCTTTTAATACTTTACTGGACTTCTGGAATGCTTCCATCGCCATGCCAATTCGACTTCGGATCTCTGTGTCGCACTTTCCGTCTTCTGTTAGAACACTTCCCAGGTATTTAGATTTTTGTACCTGCTTGATTTTAGTATCCCCCACCTGTATTTGGTATTTTGGGCTGCTCTTTTTGCTGATGATCATGCATTCGGTTTTTGCAATTTATTTGTAGTCCTTTCTTATCACTCTCTTCAGCTACCTTCTGTAGGAGGTCTTGTAGTTTCCTTTCCTTGTCTGCTATCATCACTGTATCATCTGCGTACTTTACGTTGTTTAAATTGTTGCCTCCAACTCTATTATAATTAAAGTATTGACTTATTGGCTGAACCACAAAACACATCCATTAAGTCAATACTTTAATTATAATAGAGTTAATAATAATTAAAATAATTTAAAGTTGAAACATCATATATCATCCCTATAATAAAGAAAGGTAAGAGCCACAATGGATAGGCAGTTGTGGAGAGCCCTGATCGCTCATGCTCTGAAAAAGAAGCTTAGTGTGTGTCCTCTCGTGTGATAGTTTTCATGCAAAATACACGCGGTTACTTCATAATTCAAATTAAATAATGTTTTCATGATTGTATTTTGTTTTCGATAAAAATGAAACTGAAGTATTCTGAAATTTTTCTCAAAGTTAAATGCTAAAAAACTCAAAATATACGAACAATTGTTGACATTTTAAAAGGTTGAAAATATTGCTTATCAACTGTTGCTGGGGATATTCTGTTTTTCTCCATACTTTAATAGCAATTTCCCCGAGTAAGCTGTACGCTACGGTAATTGAAATTGTTTTTGGTGGCTATAGTGAAAAAAATCGATGTTTACTTTCATTTTTGAAGTCGATTGCTTTTCCTCTTATGTTTTGACGATTGTCCGGCTTGATCAGATAAAAAAAATTTTACATGCGAACTATCCTCCTCGTAATTCATTTTTCTTACGACGTTTCGGCTGCTGCGCCTCCTTCATCAGATCTATATAAATTGAGGTAAACTTCAGAGAATTTCGAACCCGAATCGACATACACCTGATTATGAATTTAAGCGCAGTACTAAACTGGTAACAAAGTCTCGCCAATTTATAGTTGAAACCGGTTTCACTCTGTGAACTTTGGCTCCGTCAACATAACAAATCTTGATACTTTCTAATCAGACGATTAGAAAAAAGATCTAATCTTTTTTGTGGCAGCGAATTTCCAGAGTTTAAGAAGAGACATGAAATCACACAGATGACTTATTCGGTGCCAAGTACATTTTAGCAATGAGAAAGTTTTCAGGAAAAAGGAAGTACAAGGAAACTTATGCTAAAATCCCGAAAGAATTGGCTGAAATTTCTGGAATACATAACCAGGAAAGATGGCTTGAAGAATTTAATACTCACTGGAAAAAAACAAAAGCAAGTGAAATATATGAAAGAGTGAGTAAACTTTTTGACAAGTTTTTGGGTGGCAGAACAAAAATAAGTAGCTGTTTATCTCGCGAAATGAAGGTAGTAGTTCGTTTAGTACACATTCAGTCATTTGGTGGTGAGAATAAAGTCAATCCCTAGAACACATGCCTGGGCGATGGTATCTGGAAGCCGTGCGCTACATGACCCACCTCTCGGTCGTACCTTAAAGACCCCGAAAAATACAGAGCATTACATTTGGGGTATATGAGGAGCCGGTTTGGAGTTAGAATTAGTTGTCAGAGTCTATTTGAAACACATGTCACGGAAGCATTTTATATAGTTTAGTCAAAATCCAGTCATTTGCTGATGAAATTGAGTGACCTAACCATGGTACAGGCCTGGTTAATGGTATATGGAGGCCATGCACTGCCCAGACTATATGGCCTTCTCTCTTGGCTATACCATCAAGGAATACAGGTCATTAAATTTTGGAGACATGTTGGTTTCAGGAGTTACCAGAAAGTTGTCAGTATTTACAGCCACTTGCCTTTAGAGATCCACTCTGGGTTTTATGTCTAGGTTTACTTCCATAGCCCTTTTTGTGTTCCGTTACATATGACCGTAATTTATTAGCGGTTTCAAATCAGGGCTTTCCTTCCTCTAGATAGACTGCCTTTCTGGGCTGTTGATCTCCATCTACTCAAAGCAGCTGGTTATAAAGCATAAGCTGTTCACTTTCACTTATTATATGGAAAAAGAAGAAAACATTCTAACATGTTTCCACACACAACAAAAATAATCCAGAATTATTCACAAAGATCAAAATACACATTGAATTACTCAACAATAATGTCAAAATAAAAGAAACCTTAACGACAACTAATATAATTAAAAGCAAATGCCGGCCCCAAAATTTAAAATCATCATCTCCAAGGTTATCGAACAATTTGATTACATCCATTGTACTCCTTCAAAAATGGAAACAGGAAAATCATATGGTATAACCCTCCTTTTAATCAGTCAGTTAACTTCAAACCGGGACATAAATTTCTTAAACTAATAGATAAGCATTTTCCCAAAAGTAACCCTCTAAGCAAAATCTTCAATAAAAATACAATAAAACTAAGCTATACCTGCTCCAACAATCTAGAAAAAATAATTAAAGTACATAACAGCAAAATATTAAAAGCACACAACAAAATAACTCCAAATACTCATACCAGTCTGCCCCATAATAACAACCTCTGTAACTGTAGAAACCCAACCCAATGTCCCATGACCAATAAATGTTTAACGAAATCCCTGATATATATGTGTTCGATTTCATCCATGGAGAATCCTAAAGGTGAAAAAATATATATCGGAAACACCATGAACATATTTAAAAAGCGATTTTACAATCACCTCTCATCCCTCAATAACCAAGAAAAAAAAACATGACGTCTCTCCAAATACTTTTGGAAGTTAAAAGACGAAAATAAAACACCTAAAGTTAAATAGAAAATCCTCAAACAAGCAAGAACAGCTAAATCAATAAAGGAACCATGTTTCCCTTGACTTCAAGAAAAAATTGAAATCATTAAATATATGAATAGCAACAAGCTTTTAAACCAGGAGCATGAAACCACAGTAAACTGCAAGCACATTCAAGAACTAACCTTACAATCATGCTAAAATACTACAAAAGCCAGAGCTAGGACCCCTTAGAAATGATGAAACTTCATAGTACTAACAACATTCTTACACACACCACAGACCGTGATCTAATTTTAAATTGTAAAAAATTAAAAATTTTATACAAAAAATCGATTTCCTAAATTCAAAATTAAGGTTAAATGTACAAGATTAGATTAATCATAAAAACTGTACCTAAATACAAACCTTAAATTTTACCTATTATCTTAAATACAAACATACCTATTACCTATTTATCTATTACCTTAAATACAACATTAAGTCTTACCTCCTACATTAAATTCTACCTATTACGTATCCATTACCTACTTACCTATGACCTTAAATGCTAACATTAAATTTTATCTCTTACATGAAATCTTACATATTACACACCACAAACTTATAGAAACAATCGATTTCCTAAATTCAAAATAAGGTTAAATATACAAAATTAGAATAATTATAAAAACTGTGCTTAAATACAAAAATATTCTATAGTTGTACAAATAAGCGGTAAGTCCAATCCATCCCTCCCCACCCCTTACACCTCCCTACTCTTCTCCTCTAAGAAATCCAAAGGATACAGTCTAGTCGCAAGATAAAAACTTACATTCTAACTGCTAATGTTAAATCTGTCTACAAAACTCCCAGACACTCATTAATCAACTATATTCACTACCCACACCATTTTCTTCAAAATTCAAATTGAAAATTCACAAGACTTAGTCCCTTATCACTAACCCCCACCAACATCCCACAAACAACCCACCAAATATAAGGAAAGAGGTTTTCCATTCCTGTCCGCACCACCTGATGAGACATTGTAGTTTCAGTGTCGAAACAAATGTACGATTTGTAGTGGTTATATAAAATATTTTGTACATGTTCTAAAATATTTATAGTATATACAGAATTAGAACACTCTCAGCTATTGGGCGTGTATAATGATAATATATACACAAAAACGTTTGCCTCCTTCTACCGAGCGCCCATAGCTCAGAGATAGAATCGCCGACTGACGCCAATTGGGTCGGGTTTCAATCCTGGGTAAAAAGAAATCGGATGTCTAACCATACTGATGAGTTGTGATACAGCGAAACAGATCTGTTTGCGGATGACTATATATATATATATATATATATATATATATATATAATTATATATATATTGGCAGTAATAATCATTTCAAACATCTTTGGTTGAATAACATCGACTAGTTTTCTTATTCAATTTCAAACGATTCTCTATGAAAAAAAACGATTCTCTATGGAAAATCTTTCTTTTAGAAATTTAAATGCCTTGTAAATGTTCTAACAGAGGACGGAAAGTGGGATACAGTGAGACGAAGGCGTAATGGCATGAACAAGGAAGCATTCCAGAAGTTGGAAACAGAGAAGAGAGTACTGGATTGTTATCTGATGCCTGTCTCTCAATATGGACAAGATGATGCCTCGTAAATGTTCTAACAGAGGATGGAAAGTGGGATACAGTGAGACGAAGGCGTAATGGCATGAACAAGGAAGCATTCCAGAAGTTGGAAACAGAGAAGAGAGTACTGGATTGTTATCTGATGCCTGTCTCTCAATATGGACAAGATGATGCCTCGTAAATGTTCTAACAGAGGACGGAAAGTGGGATACAGTGAAACGAAGGCGTAATGGCATGAACAAGGAAGCATTCCAGAAGTTGGAAACAGAGAAGAGAGTACTGGATTGTTATCTGATGCCTGTCTCTCAATATGGACAAGATGATGCCTCGTAAATGTTCTAACAGAGGATGGAAAGTCGGATACAAAGAGACGAAGGCGTAATGGCATGAACAAGGAAGCATTCCAGAAGTTGGAAACAGAGAAGAGAGTACTGGATTGTTATCTGATGCCTGTCTCTCAATATGGACAAGATGATGCCTCGTAAATGTTCTAACAGAGGATGGAAAGTCGGATACAAAGAGACGAAGGCGTAATGGCATGAACAAGGAAGCATTCCAGAAGTTGGAAACAGAGAAGAGAGTACTGGATTGTTATCTGATGCCTGTCTCTCAATATGGACAAGATGATGCCTCGTAAATGTTCTAACAGAGGATGGAAAGTGGGATACAGTGAGACGAAGGCGTAATGGCATGAACAAGGAAGCATTCCAGAAGTTGGAAACAGAGAAGAGAGTACTGGATTGTTATCTGATGCCTGTCTCTCAATATGGACAAGATGATGCCTCGTAAATGTTCTAACAGAGGACGGAAAGTGGGATACAGTGAAACGAAGGCGTAATGGCATGAACAAGGAAGCATTCCAGAAGTTGGAAACAGAGAAGAGAGTACTGGATTGTTATCTGATGCCTGTCTCTCAATATGGACAAGATGATGCCTCGTAAATGTTCTAACAGAGGATGGAAAGTCGGATACAAAGAGACGAAGGCGTAATGGCATGAACAAGGAAGCATTCCAGAAGTTGGAAACAGAGAAGAGAGTACTGGATTGTTATCTGATGCCTGTCTCTCAATATGGACAAGATGATGCCTCGTAAATGTTCTAACAGAGGACGGAAAGTGGGATACAGTGAGACGAAGGCGTAATGGCATGAACAAGGAAGCATTCCAGAAGTTGGAAACAGAGAAGAGAGTACTGGATTGTTATCTGATGCCTGTCTCTCAATATGGACAAGATGATGCCTCGTAAATGTTCTAACAGAGGATGGAAAGTCGGATACAAAGAGACGAAGGCGTAATGGCATGAACAAGGAAGCATTCCAGAAGTTGGAAACAGAGAAGATAGTACTGGATTGTTATCTGATGCCTGTCTCTCAATATGGACAAGATGATGCCTCGTAAATGTTCTAACAGAGGATGGAAAGTCGGATACAAAGAGACGAAGGCGTAATGGCATGAACAAGGAAGCATTCCAGAAGTTGGAAACAGAGAAGAGAGTACTGGATTGTTATCTGATGCCTGTCTCTCAATATGGACAAGATGATGCCTCGTAAATGTTCTAACAGAGGATGGAAAGTCGGATACAAAGAGACGAAGGCGTAATGGCATGAACAAGGAAGCATTCCAGAAGTTGGAAACAGAGAAGAGAGTACTGGATTGTTATCTGATGCCTGTCTCTCAATATGGACAAGATGATGCCTCGTAAATGTTCTAACAGAGGATGGAAAGTCGGATACAAAGAGACGAAGGCGTAATGGCATGAACAAGGAAGCATTCCAGAAGTTGGAAACAGAGAAGAGAGTACTGGATTGTTATCTGATGCCTGTCTCTCAATGTGGACAAGATGAAGGCAATTCTTAAAGCAACAGAAAAGTGGTTCTACAGAAGTATGCTGAGGATACCATGGACGGAATACGCAATCAACGACGAGGTTTTGGAGAGAATAAACACGAAAATGGCACATAGAAGAATCTCGGTTACATCTCTTTTATTACAACAGCCTTCAGAAATTAAAGTCTTTCTTTGAATTGTGTCCAAGGTATTTCATTTTTTTTGTTAGCTACTAAAATCGGTCTTATTTTAATATTCAGTCAGTTAAGTGCCATACGTGATACACGCTTAGGCTATCATGCCTCGAAAGATACATGACTGACTGGGCAGAAGATTGTCCCGCAGGAGGTTGCCATTGCTTTCTGTGGTAGATTGGTTGCCAGCCAAGGCTATAGAACCCAATCTGTCCTGCTATTTAACCCATAACTGGGGGGAAGAGACGGATTAATACCTTCCTCAAGGGTATTTATGCGTAAGTGAATGCAATGGATTTAACTGGAATTCGAACTCGGTTCCCCGATTTCTCGTTCCGAGCCGATATCCACTGCACCACAACGCAAATATTATTTTGCTTATTTGCAACATGCAAATCTACAGGTGCACTAATTGAAACATTCTGACTAATTATACGTCAACCTAGGAGGGAGTGTAGTGCATGTGTGGCCAGTGTAAGACTTTAATGATGTTTGTTGACATGCACAAAACACAATCCTTGGAAAACAATGTAGCGACATTCGAAATTAATCGAGGAAAATAATCCAAACTTATTTATGAATGGAACTTTGTGTGTGTGTGTGTGTGTGTGTGTGTGTGTGTGTGTGTGTGTGTGTTACCTATAGACTCCGAAACGGCTGAACCGATTTTCTTGAAAATTTACACATTTATGCTATAAGCGTCTGCCAGAGTTCTTAGCTAGGTTTTGTGTCGAGGTACCCCCGATAAATATCGAAAATCGATAATCGAAAAAGTCGGGTTTTAGAAGGAGTGGTCCGATTGTAATCACTTTTGATACACTCATAGACAAAGACACATGAAACGATATTCAAAAGTTTCAAGGTGCAGAAAACCAGCAATATATATATATATATATATATATATATATATATATATATATATATAAAAGGCAAGATGTTTGTGTGTGTGTCTGTTTATCTGCCTGTATGTCTGTATTTTGTTTACATCCATTCATTTTTCTTTAAGTCTACGATTTCGCTTTAACTGGAAACAACTATTGCTTTTTAGTCTTTCGTGCCAACGTCCAAAGAGTCTGAGCTCCAGAACCATGGATCAGTTTTAAAGCTTTCATTACACCCGAGTAACGCCGGACTGTACTGCTAGTATCGAATAGAAATAAATATGAAAAAATTGGAAAATTTACTGGTAACACAAAACACCTTATTCGGAACTTTTTACCTTTAGATACATTGAAGAAGCTTGTGATGTCAATTCCTGACAGAATGAAGGCCGTGATCGAAGCAAAAGTCTATTATAGTAAATATTAAATTTATTTTGTAACAAGTATTTTTCTTTGTTAAAGCATTTGTTGAGTAAATCAAATAAAATTACTTTAATTAAATCATTTTCTGTCAGTATGCCTCATAAAAGATAAAATAGTTCTTGTCCTAATACTTTTGCACAGTACTATATATATATAATAGGTGCAGTTTGGTAAATTGTCGCAATTATTTTATTATTTCAAAGCGAAAGGCTATTATACTAAATATTAAATTTATTTTGTAAAAAGTATTTTTCTTGTTAAATCATTTGTTTAGTAAATCAAATAAAATTACTTTAATTAAATTGTTTATTTTCTCTCAGTAGGACTCATAAAAGATAAAATGGTTCTTGTTCTTAGACTTTTGCACAGTACTGTATATATATATATATATATATATATATATATATATATATATATATATATATATAGTATAACGCTCTACATTTGTATCGATCACTCTTTATAAAAGTAAATGCATGAACAAAAGGAGTTCAACAACTTAGTTTCAATATATATATATATATATATATATATATATATATATATATATATATATTAATGTATGTATTAATGCATATTTGGGAAGCAAACTTTCTTTCAAAATATCTTTCATTAAATATGGCCGACAAGGAAGATTTCTTTAATCTTTTATTAAGTTTTTCCAGTATCCTAACATCTTTTGATTTATAGGAGTTAAGAAATATAGAAATTATATATATATATATGTATATATATATATATATATATATATATATATATATATATAATTTCTATCATTCTAAATCCTTTCGGACACTTCTGTAGCCATTTTCAAGGATATTTATGTCTCTGGTACAGTTATTTTTCCACATATTTTGACTCTTACGTCGTAATTTATTTTTGTTTTGTTTTTTGTTTTTTTAAATGAGCGTTTATTCCAATTCCAGCTATCACATGCCGTGCGCAACTGTAATTTGAGTCAACATTTTTTGGTTTCTAAAAACTTTCAACACTTTATTTCCACTATTAAATAATATAAGGTTGATGTTAGGAGAGAAATGTTTGATATATAGGGCCTCTCAAATAGCGAGATGTTTCAGATATTGTGATTTATATACATTTCTTGTCTTTACAATTAGAATTTTCCTTAAGTAAAGTTCTTGAAAATTATGGGTTAATAAATGTTTTTAAGGAACTTTGGTTTGATAAGTGACACGTAAGGCGTCTATTTATGGAGGTGGTAGTGTGTCCAATAAAAAATTTATCAAAGCAATTTTATCAGTTATTTATGAAGAAATATGTATAAATGTGTTGTTAGTTTTTCAGAAATGTTAAAATTTAATAGCACTAACAAATATACTTCAGTCTATACTTCAGGCTAAACGACTACGTAAACTATGGAAGACGCAAATTGATGAAATTCAAGAACTAATAAACGAATGTTAGTAAATGTTGTTATTGTTGATATTGAATGTTCTTTTGCTATGTAATTAATATATATTTTATTTCAATTGAGTTTCCGAAATGAATTTATATATTTATATATTTTAAGTAACAGGCTTTTAATATAACCCTTTTCTTTTCGTTCTTTTTCTATTTTTATGGCGATGTATTTTGGTGTCTTGGGAAAGAATATATCTTTTATGAAAAGGCGATGTTTGAAAGAATCCAGACACAGATTAATATTTTGACAAAATTCGATAGCGGCACTTTCAAGAACTTTTCATCTAAACTACATTTTCTTTAAATTAACGTGGTATTTTTTATATCATACTTGTAATGGAACTTATTTCTGTGTATAATGTTTAATAATCTGTCATGTATAAGATATTTTGCGTCCATAAAGCATTCGGAGTCTAACCGTACTGGTGAGCTGTGATACGGCGAAACAGATCTGTCTGCGGATGACAATATATATATATATTCAGATACTTTAATCCAAGTGGAAAAAGCAGGAAGGTAAATTCCAAAAACCCGATCCTAATTAATTTTAAAATTTTATTTTAATATTAAAAAATGACACAGGAAAAGAGCTCCATGTAATAAAATATTACAGAGCAAATATAAATTAAAATAGGATTAATTCAAGGATGTGGAATGACCATTTCGATATGAAATCCCCACAGGGGATAACACATCACCTCAGCAACAAAAAAATCCTTTCTGAAACTGGAGAAAAAAATCAGTCTATTTTTCCTTTTTAAATAGATTTGCAAAAAATTAAAAAGAAAGAAAAAGAAAAAAAAAGAAAAAGAAAAAGATAAAATAAAATAAAATAAACAAGAAAAGAAAAATTGGCATCGTCTGGGTTCGCAAAAAAGGAAAGAGAATTGTAACGTAAAAGGAACAGACGGCGTGTTGAATTGATATTAGGTTAAGCAAAACGGAAAAAAGGTGGGAGGTAAGAGAGATAAAGGAAGGGAGGGAAAAAAGAAAAGAAAGGAAAATTTTTTTATATATTACAGACGCTGGACATATTCAAAAACCTAACTTCCCAAAAACGTTGAAGTATTAGAAAAAGGCCTTTTACTTAAAAAAGTATAATTATTTTTAAAGGGAATAAAAAGACATAGGATTTAAAATATTTTTTTTAAAAAAATTAGGTCATTTAATTTAAACTAAATAAAGATACCGCTAGGTATAAAAATTTTTTTTCTTTTACAATTATACATACATATATGTGTACACACACAATTCTTCAATTATGAATACATATATACGTATATACACACACACTCACACACACACACACACACACATACAAATTTTCCAGACAACCACAGGTACTCGTTTTCGAAACCTAACCGAAGATTCCTAACGGGACTATCACGTAGATTCTGGAAAATGAAGGAGGAAGGGCAGGACCCTATAATCAGCTGGAAACTAATAGGCTCAGCCTGTACCCCTAGAAATTTTCGTAATACGTGCCGTCTATGTCTATTGGAGAGGATTCTGATTTTGAAGTATCCTCATCAGGACTTACTTTTGAATCTTAGAAAGGAATTCATCAATAAGTGCCGTCATAGGGCGGATTTTAAATTTTTAATTTTAATTTTTAAATTTTAAATTTTTTAATTTTAATTTTTCTTTTTATAATTTTTATGTATATGTGTATGTTTGTGTGTGTATGTGTATATTTGTATATATGTGTGTATATATGGATATATGTATGTGTGTATATATGTATTTATGTGTGTAAAAATTTTTTTCTTTGCTACTTAAATGCTATACTTATATTTCCATTCATAATATTCATTAAGTTTTATATATTTTTTATATGTATGTGTGTATGTGTGCATATGTATTATGTATATATATATATATATATATATATATGTGTGTGTGTGTGAGTGTGAGTGTATGTGTGTATATGTATACATATGTGTGTGTGTATATGTATACATATGTGTGTGTGTACATATATATTGTGTGTGTGGATTTTTTGTATATGTGTGTACATATATGTGTATTGTATGCGCATGTATGTGTATATACGTATATAAGTGTGTGTATGTAATTGAATGTATGTGTGTGTGTATGTATGTATATATGTATTCATAATTGAAGAATTGTGTGTGTGTATGTGTGTACACATATATGTATGTATAATTATAAAAAAAAATATTTTTTTTTATACCTAGCGGTATCTTTATTTAGTTTAAATTAAATGACCTAATTTTTTAAAAAAAATTATTTTAAATCCTATGTCTTTTTATTCCCTTTAAAAATAATTATACCTTTTTAAGTAAAAGGCCTTTTTCTAATACTTCAACGTTTTTGGGAAGTTAGGTTTTTGAATATGTCCAGCGTCTGTAATATATAAAAAAATTTTCATTTCTTTTCTTTTTTCCCTCCCTTCCTTTATCTCTCTTACCTCCCACCTTTTTTCCGTTTTGCTTAACCTAATATCAATTCAACACGCCGTCTGTTCCTTTTACGTTACAATTCTCTTCCCTTTTTGCGAACCCAGACGATGCCAATTTTTTCTTTTCTTGTTTATTTTATTTTATTTTATCTTTTTCTTTTTCTTTTTCTTTTTTTTTCTTTTTCTTTCTTTTTAATTTTTTGCAAATCTATTTAAAAAGGAAAAATAGACTGATTTTTTTCTCCAGTTTCAGAAAGGATTTTTTTGTTGCTGAGGTGATGTGTTATCCCCTGTGGGGATTTCATATCGAAATGGTCATTCAACAGCCTTGAATTAATCCTATTTAATTTATATATATATAAATATAAATATATATATATATGAACTTACTTATAAATGGTACTTTCCCTCTCTCTCTCTGTGTCTCTCTGTCTCTCTCTGTCTCTGTCTCTCTCTGTCTCTCTCTCTGTCTCTCTGTCTCTCTGTCTCTCTCTCTGTCTCTCTCTCTCTCTCTGTGTCTGTGTGTGTGTGTCCGTTACCTCCGAAATAGCTGAACCGATTTTCTGGAAAATTTGCTCAGTTGTACTATAAGCGCCTGCGAGTGTCCTTAGCTAGGTATTGTGTCGAGATACCTCCGATAAATATTGAAAATCGATAATCGAAAAAAGTCGGGTTATAGAAGGAGTGGTCCGGTTTTAAACAAATTTCATACACTCATAGACAAAGACATAAGAAACGATATTCAAAGGTTTCAAGGTTGCAGTTCTTACAATAGTGCAGAAAATTGATAATATATATATATACAAGGCAAGATGTTTGTGTGTGTGTCTGTTTATCTGCCTGTATGTCTGTATTTT
Organism: Ascarosepion bandense; assembly: GCA_037127315.1. Taxonomy (NCBI): domain Eukaryota; kingdom Metazoa; phylum Mollusca; class Cephalopoda; order Sepiida; family Sepiidae; genus Ascarosepion; species Ascarosepion bandense. The sequence continues at coordinate 1,968,527 of JBBBDQ010001872.1, forward strand.
TTTCAGCCCTTTTATTTTAGTTTTTGCTTCGGGTTTGTAGGTATAATTGTAGTTCTTATTCTCAGCCATGATACCATTTACTCAGAAGACTTATTTAGCCTTCAAAATTCAGTTTACGACGAAAATATCTTATTTGATATCGATACGAGGAAATCAAAATTTGACTTACATCCATTCATTTTTCTTTCAGTCTATGGTTTCACTTTAACTGGAAACAGCTATTGCTTTTTAGTCTTTCGTGCCAACGTCCATAGAGTCTGAGCTCCAGGACAATGGATTAGTTTTAAAGCTTTCATTACACCCAAGCAACGGCGGGCTATACTGCTGGTATATATTTATGTATATTTAGGCAACAATCTTTAATTTAAAATTTTTTAATTAAAACGACCAATAAGGAAGATTTTTTATTTTTTTACTTAACTTTTACAGTATTCTGACATGCTTTCTTTTTGCCGGAGACAAAATGTATAAAAATGTTCGACTTTCCAAGCGCTTTCAGTTACTTCCCTGGCCATTTTCAAATATGTTAATTTTCTAATTTTGTTATTTCGGACAAAACTCGTGGAATGACAAGAGAAAATAGCCAAAGAAAAGATTATGAATATTCAAAAACACAAAAATTACGTTACAGTCATGAGGACAAAATACCAACATCGGAAAAATAACATCATTGAAAACGGCCAGTGACGTGGCTGAAAGCGCTTGGAAATCAAAATTTAAGGAATATTTTTACACTCCTTATCTCCAGCAACAAGAAAGCATGTAAGTATGCTGCAAAAATCGGTCTTAACGAAACGTCTGTGTGTGTGTTGGTGTGTGTGTGTTAGTGTGTGTGTTAGTGTGTGTGTGTTAGTGTATGTATGTGTTAGTGTGTGTGTGTGAGTGTGTGTGTTTTAGTGTGTGTGTGTTAGTGTGTGTGTGTTAGTGTGTGTTAATTAATGAGGATGATAATCAATCACGTAATTAGAAAATTTTTCAACAAACCCAGGTTCAAATTCTGCCAAGCTTTGCAGAATATGATGTCATCTTTTTGGGAAACGATTCTGATTGGTTAGGGAAAATATGAATTCATGGCCTTGTCATTATTATTTTTTATTTTTTCATTTCACTCAAATAAAAGCAAGCAAGTAAAAATTAGTGAAACTTAAAAATAAACCCTTTTTTATTTGTGATTAATCTTGAACTGCTTGTATTTATTATAAAATCTGCGATGTTCATTTTGTAAAATTGAGTTTTCCGCAAAAGCTAACAATCTTTGCCTTTGATTGTAAACAAGGTAAGAAACAGAAAACCTTTTCCACCAAAATGATGAAATATCTAATAATCTGTTTTACGAAATTCAGTGACAAAAATAAATTTCTTATTGAATAAATAACGTCTTTCTAAAGATTTGTTGAATATCAAATAAATTTAATGAAATACAATTTCTGCGTAACATTTCCTCTTCATAGAAATTTCTGCATGTTTTAGGAAATTTAATTGAAGAATTTTCTGATATTAACAACCAAATATTTTCGTTTTTCTTTCGCATTATCGTTCAGTATTTCTTAAATAGATGTTGGCATTTTTCTTTGTACTGCTTGAGTCTCCTTCTGAAAGACGAATGACAAACTGATTAAACAGAAAAAAAGAAACTCAGTTTACAGCTGTTGGAAAACTATGTCTTTTAAAGCATGTTTTATTTAATGAGTTTATGAAAATGGACGCCATAGCTTTCAAAAATTTTTACACAGTAAAGAAAAAGCTTTAACCATCTTCTGCGATTTTGATAATCTTTTTGAGTATATTTTTACTTGATTCTATAAATAATATATTTTTATTGTTTGATTTACGGTTTATCAACCCTTTGTGGCTTATTAAAAGCTGAAACTTTTTTTTAAGAATAATAAAAGTTGAAATTTTTTAAAGAATAATTCTTTCCTCTTGCGAGTGAATATTGCATAAACAATTTATTGTAGATAGCAATGTCTTTCTGAGATACAAGTCTTACTGTAGAGCAATTAGCCATAGTTAAATGTAATTTTTTTTTAATTTTTTTTTTTTTATCGTTTCACCCCAAGTAAGGTGGTACCGTCATTGATGCACAGAGGGCTATATAAGAGATTAATTATTTAGGCAGGAGGAGAGTGAAGAGAAAGAACTGAGGGGGCTACGTAATAGTGAAAAGATTGGAAAAGAGGAAGCCAGAAACCACATCCTAAACAGGGAACAAGGGATGAGCCTCTTAACCTGCTCAATAGACGTGGGTGGAGTGTGAACCGGGCGATAGGTAGATCTATCTACTCCAATTGAAAAAAAAAACAAAGTGAGAAGATTGGAAAAGAGGAAGCCGGAAACCACATCCTAAACAGGGAACAAGGTATGAGCCTCTTAACCTGTTCAATAGACATGGGTGGAGTGAACCGGGCGATAGGTAGATCTATCTACTCCAATTGAAAAAAAAAACAAAGTGAGAAGATTGGAAAAGAGGAAGCCGGAAACCACATCCTAAACAGGGAACAAGGGATGAGCCTCTTAACCTGCTCAATAGACGTGGGTGGAGTGTGAACTGGGCGATAGATAGATCTATCTACTCCAATTGAAAAAAAAAACAAAGTGAGAAGATTGGAAAAGAGAAAGATACTTACATTATGGAAAAAATTTCCGCGTTTGGAATTTGTGTATAAATTAGAAAAATTAAAATTTCGACAACCAATGGAAGCTATCGGTGTCTTCATATCGCCTCATTTTTGAATTGCAATTAAAATTATTACATTTAATTCTTTATTCATTAATTACTGAAGAAAAATGTAATTTCAATTTGAAAATATAATAAACCTGAAAGTCGCATATCTGGAAAAATCTGTAGTCATCAAATAAACATGTAAGAATCATGTATTCATCAAATAAACATGTAAAAATCATGTAGTCATCAAATAAACATGTAAGAATCATGTAGTCATCAAATAAACATGTAAGAATCTTGTAGTCATCAAATAAACATGTAACAATCATGTAGTCATCAAATAAACATGTAAGAATCATGTAGTCATCAAATAAACATGTAAGAATCATGTAGTCATCAAATAAAGATGTAAGAATCATGTAGTCATCAAATAAACATGTAAGAATCATGTAGTCATCAAATAAACATGTAAGAATCCTGTAGTCATCAAATAAACATGTAAGAATCATGTAGTCATCAAATAAACATGTAAGAATCATGTAGTCATCAAATAAACATGTAAGAATCATGCAGTCATCAAATAAACATGTAAGAATCATGCAGTCATCAAATAAACATGTAAGAATCCTGTAGTCATCAAATAAACATGTAAGAATCATGTAGTCATCAAATAAACATGTAAGAATCATGTAGTCATCAAATAAACATGTAAGAATCATGTAGTCATCAAAAAAACATGTAAGAATCATGTAGTAATAAAATAAACATGTAAGAATCCTGTAGTCATCAAATAAACATGTAAGAATCATGTAGTCATCAAATAAACATGTAAGAATCACGTAGTCATCAAATAAACATGTAAAGAATCATGCAGTCATCAAATAAACATGTAAGAATCCTGCCAGTCATCAAATAAACATGTAAGAATCATGTACTCATCAAATAAACATGTAAGAATCCTGTAGTCATCAAATAAACATGTAAGAATCATGTATTCATCAAATGAACATGTAAGAATCATGTAGTCCATCAATCAAACATGTAAGAATCCTGTAGCCATCAAATAAACATCATAGAATCATGTAGTCATCAAATAAACATGTAAGAATCATGCAGTCATCAAATAAACATGTAAGAATCCTGTAGTCATCAAATAAGCATACAAGAATCCTGTAGTCATCAAATAAACATGTAAGAATCCTGTAGTCATCAAATAAACATGTAAGAATCATGTAGTCATCAAATAAACGTAACAGAATCCTGTAGTCATCAAATAAACATGTAAGAATCGTATTACTCATCAAATAAACATGTAAGAATCATGTAGTCATGAAATAAACATGTAAGAATCATGTATTCATCAAATAAACATGTAAGAATCCTGTAGTCATCAAATAAACTTGTAAGAATCATGTAGTCATCAAATAAACATGTAAGAATCATGTAGTCATCAAAAAAACATGTAAGAACCATGTAGTCATCAAATAAACATGTAAGAATCCTGTAGTCATCAAATAAACATTTAAGAATCATGTAGTCATCAAATAAACATGTAAGAATCATGTAGTCATCAAATAAACATGTAAGAATCTTGTAGTCATCAAATAAACATGTAAGAATCATGTAGTCATCAAATAAACATGTAAGAATCATGTAGTCATCAAATAAAGATGTAAGAATCATGTAGTCATCAAATAGTATGTAAGAATCATGTAGTCATCAAATAAACATGTAAGAATCCTGTAGTCATCAAATAAACATGTAAGAATCATGTAGTCATCAAATAAACATGCAAGAATCATGTAGTCATCAAATAAACATGTAAGAATCATGCAGTCATCAAATAAACATGTAAAATCATGCAGTCATCAAATAAACATGTAAGAATCCTGTAGTCATCAAATAAACATGTAAGAATCATGTAGTCATCAAATAAACATGTAAGAATCATGTAGTCATCAAATAAACATGTAAGAATCATGTAGTCATCAAAAAAACATGTACGAATCATGTAGTCATAAAATAAACATGTAAGAATCCTGTAGTCATCAAATAAACATGTAAGAATCATGTAGTCATCAAATAAACATGTAAGAATCACGTAGTCATCAAATAAACATGTAAGAATCATGCTGTCATCAAATAAACATGTAAGAATCACCTTAGTCATCAAATAAACATGTAAGAATCCTGTAGTCATCAAATAAACATGTAGAATCCTGTAGTCATCAAATAAACACATGTAAGAATCATGTAGTCATCAAATAAACATGTAAGAATCCTGTAGTCATCAAATAAACATGTAAGAATCATGTAGTCATCAAATAAACATGTAAGAATCATGTAGTCATCAAATAAACATGCTTAAGAATCATGTAGTCATCAAATAAACATGTAAGACTCATGTAGTCATCAAATAAACATGTAAGAATCCTATAGTCATCAAATAAACATGTAAGAATCATGTACTCATCAAATAAACATGTAAGAATCATGTAGTCATCAAATAAACATGTAAGAATCATGTATTCATCAAACAAACATGTAAGAATCCTCTAGTCATCAAATAAACATGTAAGAATCATGTATACATCAAATAAACATGTAAGAATCATGTAGTCATCAAATAAACATGTAAGAATCCTGTAGCCATCAAATAAACATGTAAGAATCATGTAGTCATCAAATAAACATGTAAGAATCATGCAGTCATCAAATAAACATGTAAGAATCCTGTAGTCATCAAATAAACATGTAAGAATCCTGTAGTCATCAAATAAACATGTAAGAATCCTGTAGTCATCAAATAAACATGTAAGAATCATGTAGTCATCAAATAAACATGTAAGAATCCTGTAGTCATCAAATAAACATGTAAGAATCATGTACTCATCAAATAAACATGTAAGAATCATGTAGTCATGAAATAAACATGTAAGAATCATGTATTCATCAAATAAACATGTAAGAATCCTGTAGTCATCAAATAAACTTGTAAGAATCATGTAGTCATCAAATAAACATGTAAGAATCATGTAGTCATCAAAAAAAAATGTAAGAACCATGTAGTCATCAAATAAACATGTAAGAATCCTGTAGTCATCAAATAAACATTTAAGAATCATGTAGTCATCAAATAAACATGTAAGAATCATGTAGTCATCAAATAAACATGTAAGAATCTTGTATTCATCAAATAAACATGTAAGAATCATGTAGTCATCAAATAAACATGTAAGAATCATGTAGTCATCAAATAAAGATGTAAGAATCATGTAGTCATCAAATAAACATGTAAGAATCATGTAGTCATCAAATAAACATGTAAGAATCCTGTAGTCATCAAATAAACATGTAAGAATCATGTAGTCATCAAATAAACATGTAAGAATCATGTAGTCATCAAATAAACATGTAAGAATCATGCAGTCATCAAATAAACATGTAAGAATCATGCAGTCATCAAATAAACATGTAAGAATCCTGTAGTCATCAAATAAACATGTAAGAATCATGTAGTCATCAAATAAACATGTAAGAATCATGTAGTCATCAAATAAACATGTAAGAATCATGTAGTCATCAAAAAAACATGTACGAATCATGTAGTCATAAAATAAACATGTAAGAATCCTGTAGTCATCAAATAAACATGTAAGAATCATGTAGTCATCAAATAAACATGTAAGAATCACGTAGTCATCAAATAAACATGTAAGAATCATGCAGTCATCAAATAAACATGTAAGAATCCTGTAGTCATCAAAGAAACATGTAAGAATCCTGTAGTCATCAAATAAACATGTAAGAATCCTGTAGTCATCAAATAAACATGTAAGAATCATGTAGTCATCAAATAAACATGTAAGAATCCTGTAGTCATCAAATAAACATGTAAGAATCATGTACTCATCAAATAAACATGTAAGAATTATGTAGTCATGAAATAAACATGTAAGAATCATGTATTCATCAAATAAACATGTAAGAATCCTGTAGTCATCAAATAAACTTGTAAGAATCATGTAGTCATCAAATAAACATGTAAGAATCATGTAGTCATCAAAAAAACACGTAAGAACCATGTAGTCATCAAATAAACATGTAAGAATCCTGTAGTCATCAAATAAACATGTAAGAATCATGTAGTCATCAAATAAACATGTAAGAATCCTGTAGTCATCAAATAAACATGTAAGAATCATGTAGTCATCAAATAAACATGTAAGAATCATGTAGTCATCAAATAAACATGTAAGAATCCTGTAGTCATCAAATAAACATGTAAGAATCATGTAGTCATCAAATAAACATGTAAGAATCATGTAGTCATCAAATAAACATGTAAGAATCATGTAGTCATCAAATAAACATGTAAGACTCATGTAGTCATCAAATAAACATGTAAGAATCCAATAGTCATCAAATAAACATGTAAGAATCATGTACTCATCAAATAAACATGTAAGAATCATGTAGTCATCAAATAAACATGTAAGAATCATGTATTCATCAAATAAACATGTAAGAATCCTGTAGTCATCAAATAAACATGTAAGAATCATGTATACATCAAATAAACATGTAAGAATCATGTAGTCATCAAATAAACATGTAAGAATCCTGTAGCCATCAAATAAACATGTAAGAATCATGTAGTCATCAAATAAACATGTAAGAATCATGCAGTCATCAAATAAACATGTAAGAATCCTGTAGTCATCAAATAAACATGTAAGAATCATGTAGTCATCAAATAAACATGTAAGAATCCTGTAGTCATCAAATAAACATGTAAGAATCATGTAGTCATCAAATAAACATGTAAGAATCCTGTAGTCATCAAATAAACATGTAAGAATCATGTACTCATCAAATAAACATGTAAGAATCATGTAGTCATGAAATAAACATGTAAGAATCATGTATTCATCAAATAAACATGTAAGAATCCTGTAGTCATCAAATAAACTTGTAAGAATCATGTAGTCATCAAATAAACATGTAAGAATCATGTAGTCATCAAAAAAACATGTAAGAACCATGTAGTCATCAAATAAACATGTAAGAATCCTGTAGTCATCAAATAAACATTTAAGAATCATGTAGTCATCAAATAAACATGTAAGAATCATGTAGTCATCAAATAAACATGTAAGAATCTTGTATTCATCAAATAAACATGTAAGAATCATGTAGTCATCAAATAAACATGTAAGAATCATGTAGTCATCAAATAAAGATGTAAGAATCATGTAGTCATCAAATAAACATGTAAGAATCATGTAGTCATCAAATAAACATGTACGAATCCTGTAGTCATCAAATAAACATGTAAGAATCATGTAGTCATCAAATAAACATGTAAGAATCATGTAGTCATCAAATAAACATGTAAGAATCATGCAGTCATCAAATAAACATGTAAGAATCATGCAGTCATCAAATAAACATGTAAGAATCCTGTAGTCATCAAATAAACATGTAAGAATCATGTAGTCATCAAATAAACATGTAAGAATCATGTAGTCATCAAATAAACATGTAAGAATCATGTAGTCATCAAAAAAACATGTACGAATCATGTAGTCATAAAATAAACATGTAAGAATCCTGTAGTCATCAAATAAACATGTAAGAATCATGTAGTCATCAAATAAACATGTAAGAATCACGTAGTCATCAAATAAACATGTAAGAATCATGCAGTCATCAAATAAACATGTAAGAATCCTGTAGTCATCAAAGAAACATGTAAGAATCCTGTAGTCATCAAATAAACATGTAAGAATCCTGTAGTCATCAAATAAACATGTAAGAATCATGTAGTCATCAAATAAACATGTAAGAATCCTGTAGTCATCAAATAAACATGTAAGAATCATGTACTCATCAAATAAACATGTAAGAATCATGTAGTCATGAAATAAACATGTAAGAATCATGTATTCATCAAATAAACATGTAAGAATCCTGTAGTCATCAAATAAACTTGTAAGAATCATGTAGTCATCAAATAAACATGTAAGAATCATGTAGTCATCAAAAAAACATGTAAGAACCATGTAGTCATCAAATAAACATGTAAGAATCCTGTAGTCATCAAATAAACATTTAAGAATCATGTAGTCATCAAATAAACATGTAAGAATCATGTAGTCATCAAATAAACATGTAAGAATCTTGTAGTCATCAAATAAACATGTAAGAATTATGTAGTCATCAAATAAACATGTAAGAATCATGTAGTCATCAAATAAAGATGTAAGAATCATGTAGTCATCAAATAAACATGTAAGAATCATGTAGTCATCAAATAAACGTGTACGATTCCTGTAGTCATCAAATAAACATGTAAGAATCATGTAGTCATCAAATAAACATGTAAGAATCATGTAGTCATCAAATAAACATGTAAGAATCATGCAGTCATCAAATAAACATGTAAGAATCATGCAGTCATCAAATAAACATGTAAGAATCCTGTAGTCATCAAATAAACATGTAAGAATCATGTAGTCATCAAATAAACATGTAAGAATCATGTAGTCATCAAATAAACATGTAAGAATCATGTAGTCATCAAAAAAACATGTACGAATCATGTAGTCATAAAATAAACATGTAAGAATCCTGTAGTCATCAAATAAACATGTAAGAATCATCTAGTCATCAAATAAACATGTAAGAATCACGTAGTCATCAAATAAACATGTAAGAATCATGCAGTCATCAAATAAACATGTAAGAATCCTGTAGTCATCAAATAAAAATGTAAGAATCCTGTAGTCATCAAATAAACATGTAAGAATCATGTATTCATCAAATAAACATGTAAGAATCATGTAGTCATCAAATAAACATGTAAGAATCATGTATTCATCAAATAAACATGTAAGAATCATGTAGTCATCGAATAAACATGTAAGAATCCTGTAGTCATGAAATAAACTTGTAAGAATCATGTAGTCATCAAATAAACATGTAAGAATCATGTAGTCATCAAATAAACATGTAAGAATCATGTACTCATCAAATAAACATGTAAGAATCCTGTAGTCATCAAATAAATATGTAAGAATCATGTAGTCATCAAATAAACATGTAAGAATCCTGTAGTCATCAAATAAACATGTAAGAATCCTGTAGTCATCAGATAAACATGTAAGAATCCGGTAGTCATCAAATAAACATGTAAGAATCATGTATTCATCAAATAAACATGTAAGAATCATGTAGCCATCAAATAAACATGTAAGAATCATGTAGTCATCAAATAAACATGTAAGAATCATGTAGTCATCAAATAAACATGTAAGAATCATGTAGTCATCAAATAAACATGTAAGACTCATGTAGTCATCAAATAAACATGTAAGAATCCTGTAGTCATCAAATAAACATGTAAGAATCATGTACTCATCAAATAAACATGTAAGAATCATGTAGTCATCAAATAAACATGTAAGAATCATGTATTCATCAAATAAACATGTAAGAATCCTGTAGTCATCAAATAAACATGTAAGAATCATGTATACATCAAATAAACATGTAAGAATCATGTAGTCATCAAATAAACATGTAAGAATCCTGTAGTCAACAAATAAACATGTAAAGAATCATGTAGTCATCAAATAAACATGTAAGAATCATGTAGTCATCAAATAAACATGAAAGAATCATTGTTATAAATAAACAGCAAGAATCTGTGGTCATCAAATAAATATGTAAGAATCATGTGGTCATCAAATAAACATGTAAGAATCCAACTAGTCATCAAAAAAACATGTAAGAACCATGTAGTCATCAAATAAACATGTAAGAATCCTGTAGTCATCAAATAAACAATATAAGAATCATGCAGTCATCAAATAAACATGTAAGAATCCTGGCAAGTCCGCTCAAATAAACATGTAAGAATCCTGTAGTCATCAAATAAACATGTAAGAATCATGTATTCATCAAATAAACATGTAAGAATGATGTAGTCATCAAATAAACATGTAAGAATCATGTATTCATCAAATAAACATGTAAGAATCATGCATTCATCGAATAAACATGTAAGAATCCTGTAGTCATGAAATAAACATGTAAGAATCATGTAGTCATCAAATAAACATGTAAGAATCCTGTAGTCATCAAATAAACATGTAAGAATCCTGCAATTATCAGTAACATGTAGAATCCTGTGATGTCAAAACAAATATGTAGAATGTACTGATCATCAAACCAGCATGTAGAATCTGTAGTCATCAAATAAACATGTAAAATCACCTTGGTCATCAGATAACATCTACTTAAGAATCATGTAGCCATCAAATAAACATGCAAGAATCCTTCTTATTCATCAAATAAACATGTAAGAATGATGTAGCCATCAAATAAACATGTAAGAGTCATGTAGTCATCAAATAAACATGTAAGAATCATGTAGTCATCAAATAAACATGTAAGAATCATGTAGTCATCAAATAGCAATACAAGAACTCATGTAGTCATCAAATAAACATGTAAAGAATCCTGTAGTCATCAAATAAACATGTAAGAATCATGTACTCATCAAATAAACATGTAAGAATCATGTAGTCATCAAATAAACATGTAAGAATCATGTATTCATCAAATAAACATGTAAAGAATCCTGTAGTCACATCAAATAAACATGTAAGAATCATGTATACATCAAATGACATGTAAGAATCATGTAGTCATCAAATAAACATGTAAGAATCCTGTAGTCATCAAATAAACATGTAAGAATCATGTAGTCATCTAAATGTAACAATACATAAGAATCATGTAGTCATCAAATAAACATGTAACAATCATGTATTCATCAAATAAACATGTTAGAATCATGTAGTCATCAAATAAATATGTAAGAATCATGTAGTCATCAAATAAACATGTAAGAATCATGTAGTCATCAAAAAGCACATGTAGACATATGTAGTCATCAAATAAACATGTAAGAATCCTGTAGTCATCAAATAAACAATATAAGAATCATGTATTCATCAAATAAACATGTAAGAATCATGTAGCCATCAAATAAACATGTAAAGAATCATGTGATATAAATAAACATGTAAAAAAGTCATCACTGGTCATAAAACGAACATGTAAGATAATGTGGTCATCAAAATAAATAGCAAAAGATATTATGAGGTCATCAAATAAGCATGCCAGAATCATGCACTCATCAAATAAAGATGTAAAGAATCTACCTGATCATCAAGCTAAACATGTAAGAATCCTGTAGTCATCAATAAAGCAATACAAAAAGTCATGGTCATCAAAAAACATGTATACAAGAACCATGTCCTTATAAATAGAGAAACATGTAAGAATCCTGTAGTCATCAAATAAACATATAGAATCTGGTCATCAAATGACATGAAATCTGTAGTCATCAAATAAACATGTAGAATCAATATAGCCATCAAATAAACATGTAAGAATCATATGATATTAAATAAACATGTAAGAATCATGTAGTCATCAAATAAACACATGTAAGACTCATGTAGTCATCAAATAAACATGTAAGTCCTGCAGTCATATCAAGTAAACATGTAAGAATCATGTACTCAACAAATAAACATGTAAGAATCATGTAGTCATCAAATAAACATGTAAGAATCCATGTATTCATCAAATAAACATGTAAGAATCATGTAGACATCAAATAAAGATGTAAGAATCCTGTAGTCATCAAATAAACATGTAAGAATACTTTAGACATCAATTAAACATATAAGAATCCTGTAGTCATCAAATAAACATGTAAGAATCATGTAGTCATCCAATAAACATGTAAAATCCTGTAGTCATCAAATAAACATGTAAGAATCATGTACTCATCAAATAAACATGTAAGAATCATGTAGTCATCAATTAAATATGTAAGAATCATGTAGTCATCAAATAAACATGTAAGAATCATGTAGTCATCAAATAAACATGTAAGAATCATGTAGTCATCAAATAAACATGTAACAATCATGTAGTCATCAGATAAACCTGTAAGAATCCTGTAGTCATCAAATAAACATGTAAGAATCATGTAGTCATCAATTAAACATGTAAGAATCATGTAGTCATCAAATAAACATGTAAGAATCATGTAGTCATCAAATAAACATGTAAGAATCATGTCGTCATCAAATAAACATGTAAGAATCATGTAGTCATCAAATAAGCATGTAAGAATCATGTAGTCATCAAATAAACATGTAAGAATCCTGTAGTCATCAAATAAACATGTAAGAATCCTGTAGTCATCAAATAAACATGTAGAATGTAGTCATCAAATAAACATGTAAGAATCCTGTAGTCATCAAATAAACATGTAAGAATCATGTGATCATCAAATGTTTATGTAAGAATCATGTAGTCATCAAATAAACATGTAAGAATCATGTAGTCATCAAATAAACATGTAAGAATCATGTAGTCATCAAATAAACATGTAAGAATCATGTAGTCATCAAATAAACATGTAAGAATCATGTAGTCATCAAATAAACATGTAAGAATCATGTAGTCATCAAATAAACATGTAAGAATCTGCAGTCAACAAATATAACATGTAAATCCTGTGGTCATCAAATAAACATGTAAGAATCATGTACTCATCAAATAAACATGTAAGAATCATGTACTCATCAAATAAAAATGTAAGAATCATGTCGTCATCAAATAAACATGTAAGAATCATGTAGTCAGCATCAAATAAACATGTAAGAATCCTGTAGTCATCAAATAAACATGTAAGAATCATGTAGTCATCAAATAAACATGTAAGAATCATGTAGTCATCAAATAAACATGTAAGAATCATGCAGTCATCAAATAAACATGTAAGAATCATGCAGTCATCAAATATTATGTAAGAATCCTGTAGTCATCAAATAAACGTAGAATCATGCTAGTCATCAAATAAACATGTAAGAATCATGTAGTCATCAAATAAACATGTAAGAATCATGTAGTCATCAAAAAAACATGTACGAATCATGTAGTCATAAAATAAACATGTAAAGATCTGAGTCATCAAATAAACATGTAAGAATCATGTAGTCATCAAATAAACATGTAAGAATCACGTAGTCATCAAATAAACATGTAGAGAATCATGCAGTCATCAAATAAACATGTAAGAATCCTGTAGTCATCAAAGAAACATGTAAGAATCCTGTAGTCATCAAATAAACATGTAAGAATCCTGTAGTCATCAAATAAACATGTAAGAATCATGTAGTCATCAAATAAACATGTAAGAATCCTGTAGTCATCAAATAAACATGTAAGAATCATGTACTCATCAAATAAACATGTAAAATCATGTAGTCATGAAATAAACATGTAAGAATCCATCATTCATCAAATAAACATGTAAGAATCCTGTAGTCATCAAATAAACATAAAATCATGTAGTCATCAAATAAACATGTAAGAATCATGTAGTCATCAAAAAAACAATGTAAGAACCATGTAGTCATCAAATAAACATGTAAAAATCCTGTAGTCATCAAATAAACATTTAAGAATCATGTAGTCATCAAATAAACATGTAAGAATCATGTAGTCATCAAATAAACATGTAAGAATCTTGTAGTCATCAAATAAACATGTAAGAATCATGTAGTATCATGTATAAAGTCATGTAGTCATCAAATAAACATGTAAGACTCATGTAGTCATCAAATAAACATGTAAGAATCCTGTAGTCATCAAATAAACATGTAAAATCATGTACTCATCAAATAAACATGTAAAATCATGTAGTCATCAAATAAACATGTAAGAATCATGTAGTCATCAAATAAACATGTAAGAATCCTGTAGTCATCAAATAAACATGTAAGAATCATGTAGTCATCAAATAAACATGTAAGAATCATGTAGTCATCAAATAAACATGTAAGAATCATGTAGTCATCAAATAAACATGTAAGAATCATGTAGTCATCAAATAAACATGTAAGAATCATGTAGTCATCAAATAAACATGAAAGAATCATATATTCATCTTTCAAATAATATATAAAGAATCATGTAGTCATCAAATAAATATGTAAGAATCATGTAGTCATCAAATAAACACTTGTAAGAATCATGTAGTCATCAAAAAAACATGTAAGAAACCATGTAGTCATCAAATAAACATGTAAGAATCCTGTAGTCATCAAATAAACAATATAAGAATCATGTACTCATCAAATAAACATGTAAGAATCATGTAGCCATCAAATAAACATGTAAGAATCATATAGTCATCAAAAAAAAGCGTATAAGAATCATGTAGTCATAAATGAACATGTAAGAATCATGTAGTCATCAAATAAACATGTAAGAATCATGTAGTCATCAAATAAACATGTAAGAATCATGCACTCATCAAATAAAGATGTAAGAATCCTGTAGTCATCAAATAAACATGTAAGAATCATGCAGTCATCAAATAAACATGAAATCATGCAGTCATCAAATAAACATGTAAAGAATCTGCAATCATCAAATAAACATGTAAGAATCATGTGGTCATCAAATAAACATGTAAGAATCATGTAGTCATCAAATAAACATGTAAGAATCATGTAGTCATCAAAAAACATGTACGAATCATGTAGTCATAAAATAAACATGTAAGAATCCTGTAGTCATCAAATAAACATGTAAGAATCATGTAGTCATCAAATAAACATGTAAGAATCACGTAGTCATCAAATAAACATGTAAGAATCATGCAGTCATCAAATAAACATGTAAGAATCCTGTAGTCATCAAATAAACATGTAAGAATCCAGTAGTCATCAAATAAACATAAGAATCATGTATTCATCAAATAAACATGTAGAATCAATATGATGTCAATAAACATGTAAAGATCATGTATTCATCAAATAAACACATATGAGAATCATGTAGTCATCGAATAAACATGTAAGAATCTGTAGTCATGAAATAGCTTGTAAATCATATGGTCATCAAATATGTACCAAAATCCTGTAGTCATCAAATAAACATGTGGAAATCCTGTAGTCATGAAATAAACATGTAAGAATCCTGTAGTCATCAAATAAATATGTAAAGAATCAATATAGTCATCAAATAAACATGTAAGAATCCTGTAGTCATCAAATAAACATGTAAGAATCCTGTAGTCATCAGATAAACATGTAAGAATCATGTAGCAGCCATCAAATAAACATGTAAGAATCTGTATTCATCAAATAAACATGTAAGAATGATGTAAACAAATAACATACTTAAAGATGTTGCATAGTCATCAAATAAACATGTAAGAATCATGTAGTCATCAAATAAACATAAAAATCATGTAGTCATCAAATAAACATGTAAGACTCATGTAGTCATCAAATAAACATGTAAGAATCCTGTAGTCATCCAAATAATATCTTAGAATCATGCTCATCAAATAAACAGAATCATGTAGTCATCTCAAATAAACATGTAAGAATCATGTATTCATCAAATAAACGTGTAAGAATCATATAGTCATATCAAATAAACATGTAAGAATCATGTATACATCAAATAAACATGTAAGAATCATGTAGTCATCAAATAAACATGTAAGAATCCTGTAGTCATCCATCAACATGTAAATCATGTAGTCCACATCAAATAATATATGAAATCATGTAGTCATCAAATAAACATGTAACAATCATGTATTCATCAAATAAACATGTTAGAATCATGTAGTCATCAAATAAATATGTAAGAATCATGTGATCATCAAACAAACATGCAAAATCGCTGTAGTCATCAAAAAAACATGTAAGAACCATGTAGTCATCAAATAAACATGTAAGAATCCTGCAAATAAATATGAAAATAAACAATATATAAAATCATGTAGTATCAAATAAACATTCTTAGAATGTGTATAAATAAACATAAGAATCATGTAGTCATCAAATAAACATATATGAAATCATGTAGTCATAAAATGAACATGTAAGAATAATGTATTAATCAAATAAACCTGTAAAATCATGTAGTCATCAAATAAACATGTAAGAATCATGCACTCATCAAATAAGAGTATGAAATCCATAAATCATCAAATAAACATGTAAGAATCCTGTAGTCATCAAATAAGCAATACAAATCATGTAGTCATCAAAAAAACATGTAAGAACCATGTGGTCATCAAATAAACATGTAAGAATCCTGTAGTCATCAAATAAACATGTGTAAGAAATCCTGTAGTCATTAAATAATATAAAATCATGTAGTCATCAAATAAACATGTAAAGTCATGTAGCCATCAAATAAACATGTAAGAATCATGGTCATCAAATAAACGTAAGAATCATGTAGTCATCAAATAAACATGTAAGACTCATGTGGAAGATATCCAAATAAACATGTAAATCCTGTAGTCATGTAAATAAACATGTAAGAATCATGTACTCAACAAATAAACATGTAAGAATCATGTAGTCATCAAATAAACATGTAAGAATCATGTATGTAAATAAACATGCAAGAATCATGTAGACATCAAATAAAGATGTAAGAATCCTGTAGTCATCAAATAAACATGTAAGAATACTTTGAACATCCAATTAAACATATAAGAATCCTGTAGTCATCTCAAATAAACATGTAAGAATCATGTAGTCATCCAATAAACATGTAAGAATCCTGTAGTCATCAAATAAACATGTAAGAATCATTGTTATATCAAATAAACATACTTAAAGATGGCAGTCATCAATTAAACATGTAAGAATCATGTAGTCATCAAATAAACATGTAAGAATCATGTAGTCATCAAATAAACATGTAGATCATGTGGTCATCAAATGAAAACATATATGATATTGTAGTCATCAAATAAACCTGTAAGAATCCTGTAGTATAAAATAAACATGTAAGAATCATGATATATAATTAAACATGTAAGAATCATGTGAGTGTATCAAATAAACATGTAAGAATCATGTAGTCATCCAGTAACATGTAAAAATCATATAGATATCAAATACACAGCATATGAAATCATAGTCATCAAATAAGCATGTAAGAATCATGTAGTCATCAAATAAACATGTAAGAATCCTGTAGTCAGCTAAACTAAACATGTAAGAATCCTGTAAAGATCAATAAATAAACATAAGAATCATGTAGTCATCAAATAAACATGTAAGAATCACGTAGTCATCAAATAAACAATAGCAGAATCATGTGGTCATCAAATAAACATGTAAAGATATTCTTTATTCATCAAATAAACATGTAAGAATCATGTAGTCATCAAATAAACATATAGAAAATCATGTGATCTCCAAATATGCAAGAATCATACAGTCATCAAATAAGCATGTAAGAATCATGTGGTCATCAAATAAACATGTAAGAATCATGTAGTCATCAAATAAACAATAACAAGAATCCTTAGAGGTAACAAATAAACATGTAAGAATCATGTGGTCATCAAATAGCAACATGTAAAGAATCTGTGTACTCATCAAATAAACATGTAGAATCAGCCTGTCAAATAAAAATGTAAGAATCCATGTCGTCATCAAATAAACATGTAAGAATCATGTAGTCATCAAATAAACATGTAGAAAATCCTGTAGTCATCAAATAAACATGTAAGAATCATGTAGTCATCAAATAAACATGTAAGAATCGTGTAGTCATCAAATAAACATGTAAATCATGCAGTCATCAAATAAACATGTAAGAATCGTAGTCATCAAATAAACATGTAAGAATCCTGTAGTCATCAAATAAACATGTAAGAATCATGTAGTCATCAAATAAACATGTAAGAATCATGTAGTCATCAAATAAACATGTCCAAGAATCTGTGTAGTCATCAAAAAAACATGTACGAATCATGTAGTCATAAAATAAACATGTAAGAATCTGTAGTCATCAAATAAACATGTAAGAATCATGTAGTCATCAAATAAACATGTAAAATCACCGTGATAATCAAATAAACATGTAAGAATCATGCAGTCATCAAATAAACACAGCAGATGTAGTCATCAAAGAAACATGTAAGAATCCTGTAGTCATCAAATAAACATGTAAGAATCCTGTAGTCATCAAATAAACATTAGAATGTAGTCATCAAATAAACATGTAAGAATCATAGCAATCCCATCAAATAAACATGTAAGAATCATGTACTCATCAAATAAACATGTAAGAATCATGTAGTCATAGGCTAATATACAGAATCATGTGTTCATCAAATAAATACATGCAAAGATCTTATTCATCAAATAAACTTGTAAGAATCATGTAGTCATCAAATAATATGATCATGTGATCATCAAAAAAACATGTAAGAACCATGTAGTCATTAAAATAAACATGTAAGAATCATAGTCATCAAATAAACATTTAAGAATCATGTAGTCATCAAATAAACATATAAGAATCATCATAGATATCAAATAAACATGTAAAGATCTTGTAGTCATCAAATAAACATGTAAGAATCATGTAGTCATCAAATAAACATGTAAGAATCATGTAGTCATCAAATAAACATGTAAGACTCATGTAGTCATCAAATAAACATGTAAGAATCATAGTCATCAAATAAACATGTAAGAATCATGTACTCATCAAATAAACATGTAAGAATCATGTAGTCATCAAATAAACATGTAAAATCATGTAGTCATCAAATAAACATGTAGAATCCTGTAGTCATCAAATAAACATGTAAGAATCATGTAGTCATCAAATAAACATGTAAGAATCATGTAGTCATCAAATAAACATGTAAGAATCATGTAGTCATCAAATAAACATGTAAGAATCATGTAGTCATCAAATAAACATGTAAGAATCATGTAGTCATCAAATAAACATGAAAGAATCATGTATTCATCAAATAAACATGTAAGAATCATGTAGTCATCAAATAAATATGTAAGAATCATGTAGTCATCAAATAAACATGTAGAAATCATGTAGTCATCAAAAAAACATGTAAGAACCATGTAGTCATCAAATAAACATGTAAGAATCCTGTAGTCATCAAATAAACAATATAAGAATCATGTACTCATCAAATAAACATGTAAGAATCATGTAGCCATCAAATAAACATGTAAGAATCATGTAGTCATCAAAAAAACATGTAAGAATCATGTAGTCATAAAATGAACATGTAAGAATCATGTAGTCATCAAATAAACATGTAAGAATCATGTAGTCATCAAATAAACATGTAAGAATCATGCACTCATCAAATAAAGATGTAAAAGTCCTGTAGTCATCAAATAAACATGTAAGAATCATGCAGTCATCAAATAAACATGTAAGAATCATGCAGTCATCAAATAAACATGTAAGAATCCTGTAGTCATCAAATAAACATGTAAGAATCATGTAGTCATCAAATAAACATGTAAGAATCATGTAGTCATCAAATAAACATGTAAGAATCATGTAGTCATCAAAAAAACATGTACAGATCATGTAGTCATAAATAAACATGTAAGAATCCTGTAGTCATCAAATAAACATGTAAGAATCATGTAGTCATCAAATAAACATGTAAGAATCACGTAGTCATCAAATAAACATGTAAGAATCATGCAGTCATCAAATAAACATGTAAGAATCCTGTAGTCATCAAATAAACATGTAAGAATCCAGTAGTCATCAAATAAACATGTAAGAATCATGTATTCATCAAATAAACATGTAAGAATCATGTAGTCATCAAATAAACATGTAAGAATCATGTATTCATCAAATAAACATGTAAGAATCATGTAGTCATCGAATAAACATGTAAGAATCCTGTAGTCATGAAATAAACATGTAAGAATCATGTAGTCATCAAATAAACATGTAAGAATCCTGTAGTCATCAAATAAACATGTAAGAATCCTGTAGTCATCAAATAAACATGTAAGAAATCCTGTAGTCATCAAATAAATATGTAAGAATCATGTAGTCATCAAATAAACATGTAAGAATCCTGTAGTCATCAAATAAACATGTAAGAATCCTGTAGTCATCAGATAAACATGTAAGAATCATGTAGCCATCAAATAAACATGTAAGAATCATGTATTCATCAAATAAACATGTAAGAATCATGTAGCCATCAAATAAACATGTAAGAATCATGTAGTCATCAAATAAACATGTAAGAATCATGTAGTCATCAAATAAACATGTAAGAATCATGTAGTCATCAAATAAACATGTAAGACTCATGTAGTCATCAAATAAACATGTAAGAATCCTGTAGTCATCAAATAAACATGTAAGAATCATGTACTCATCAAATAAACATGTAAGAATCATGTAGTCATCAAATAAACATGTAAGAATCATGTAATCATCAAATAAACAGAAATAACAGAATCCTGTAGTCATCAAATAAACATGTAAGAATCATGTATACACATCAAATAAACTGTAAGAATCATGTAGTCATCAAATAAACATGTAAGAATCCTGTAGTCATCAAATAAACATGTAAGAATCATGTAGTCATCAAATAACATAAGAATCGTAGTCATCAAATAAACATGTAACAATCATGTATTCATCAAATAAACATGTTAGAATCATGTAGTCATCAAATAAATATGTAAGAATCATGTAGTCATCAAATAAACATGTAAGAATCATGTAGTCATCAAAAAAACATGTAAGAACCATGTAGTCATCAAATAAACATGTAAGAATCCTGTAGTCATCAAATAAACAATATAAGAATCATGTACTCATCAAATAAACATGTAAGAATCATGTAGCCATCAAATAAACATGTAAGAATCATGTAGTCATCAAATAAACATGTAAGAATCATGTAGTCATAAAATGAACATGTAAGAATCATGTAGTCATCAAATAAACATGTAAGAATCATGTAGTCATCAAATAAACATGTAAGAATCATGCACTCATCAAATAAAGATGTAAGAATCCTGTAGTCATCAAATAAACATGTAAGAATCCTGTAGTCATCAAATAAACAATACAAGAATCATGTAGTCATCAAAAAAAAACATGTAAGAACCATGTAGTCATCAAATAAACATGTAAGAATCTTGTAGTCATCAAATAAACATGTAAGAATCCTGTAGTCATCAAATAAACATGTAAGAATCATGTAGTCATCAAATAAACATGTAAGAATCATGTAGCCATCAAATAAACATGTAAGAATCATGTAGTCATCAAATAAACATGTAAGAATCATGTAGTCATCAAATAAACATGTAAGACTCATGTAGTCATCAAATAAACATGTAAGAATCTGTAGTCATCAAATAAACATGTAAGAATCATGTACTCAACAAATAAACATGTAAGAATCATGTAGTCATCAAATAAACATGTAAGAATCATGTATTCATCAAATAAACATGTAGAATCATGTAGACATCAAATAAACATGTAAGAATCATGTATACATCAAATAAACATGTAAGAATCATGTAGTCATCAAATAAACATGTAAGAATCATGTAGTCATCAAATAAACATGTAAGAATCATGTAGTCATCAAAAAAACATGTAAGAATCATGTAGTCATAAAATAAACATGTAAGAATCCTGTAATCATCAAATAAACATGTAAGAATCATGTAGTCATCAAATAAACATGTAAGAATCACGTAGTCATCAAATAAACATGTAAGAATCATGCAGTCATCAAATAAACATGTAAAGAATCCTGTATTCATCAAATAAACATGTAAGAATCATGTACTCATCGAGTAAACATGTAAGAATCCTGTAGTCATCAAATAAACATGTAAGAATCATGTATTCATCAAATAAACATGTAGAAATCATGTAGTCATCGAATGAACATGTAAGAATCCCAGTCATCAAATAAACATGTAAGAATCCTGTAGTCATCAACAAACATGTAAGAATCATGTAGTCATCAAATAAACATGTAAGAATCACATAGTCATCAAATAAACATGTAAGAACTGTAGTCACTCAACAAATATGTAAGAATCATGTAGTCATCAAATAAACATGTAAAGAATCTGTAGTCATCAAATAAACATGTAAGAATCCTGTAGTCATCAACAAACATGTAAGAATCATGTAGTCATCAAAATAAACATGTAAGAATCATGTAGCCATCAAATAAACATGTAAGAATCATGTAGTCATCAAGCAACAAACATGTAAGAATCAGTGTATCATCAAATAAACATGCAAGACTCATAGTCATCAAATAAACATGTAATCCTGAAGTCAATAAATAAAATATGTAAGAATCATGTACTCAACAAATAAACATGTAAGAATCATGTAGTCATCAAATAAACATGTAAGAATCATGTATTCATCAAATAAACATGTAAGAATCATGTAGTCATCAAATAAATATGTAAGAAATCATGTAGTCATCAAATAAACATGTAAGAATCATGTAGTCATCAAAAACATGTAAGAACCATGTAGTCATCAAATAAACATGTAAGATTCCTGTAGTCATCAAATAAACAATATAAGAATCATGTAGTCATCAAATAAACATGTACAATTCATGTAGCCATCAAATAAACATGTAAGAATCATGTAGTCATCAAATAAACATGTAAGAATCACAGTTACAATGAACATGTAAAGAATTATGTAGTCATCAAATAAACATGTAAGAATCAGTAGGGAACAAATAAACATGTAAGAATCAGACAGCACTCATCAAATAAAGATGTAAGAATCCTGTGAGTCATCAAATAAACATGTAAGAATCCTGTAGTCATCAAATAAACAATATAACCTATCAAATAAACATGTAAGAATCATTTAGCCATCAAATAAACATGTAAGAACTGTAGTCATCAACAACATGTAAGAATCTTGTATTCATCAAATGAACATGTAAGAATCATGTAGTCATGAAATAAACATCTAAGAATCATGTACTCCTCAAATAAATATGTAAGAATCATGCAGTCATCAAATAAAGATGTCAGAATCCTGTAGTCATCAAATAAACATGTAGAATCTGTAGTCATCAAAAAAACATGTAAGAACCATGTAGTCATCAAATAAACATGTAAGAGAGAATCCTGTAGATAATCAAATAAACAGTATATAAGAATCATGTAGTCATCAAATAAACATGTAAGAATCATGTAGCCATCAAATAAACATGTAAGAATCCTGTAGTCATCAAATAAACATGTAAGAATATTGTAGTCATCAAATAAACATGTAAGAGTCATGTAGTCATCAAAAAATATGTAAGAATCATGTAGTCATCAAATAAACATGTAAGATCATGCAGTCATCAAATAAAGATGTAAGAATCCTGTAGTCATCAAATAAACATGTAAGAATACTTTAGACATCAATTAAACATATAAGAATCCTGTAGTCATCAAATAAACATGTAAGAATCATGTAGTCATCCAATAAACATGTAAGAATCCTGTAGTCATCAAATAAACATGTAAGAATGTACTCATCAAATAAACATGTAAGAATACTTGTAGTCATCAATTAAACATGTAAATCATGTAGTCATCAAATAAACATGTAAGAATCATGTAGTCATCAAATAAACATGTAAGAATCATGTAGTCATCAAATAAACATGTAGCAATCATTAGTCTGTCAAATAAACCTGTAAAGAATCCTGTAGTCATCAAATAAACATGTAAGAATCTATGTAGTCGTAATTAAACATGTAAGAATGTGTAGTCTATCAAATAAACATGTAGAATCATGTAGTCATCAAATAAAAACATGCAAGAATCATGTAGTCATCAAATAAACATGTAAGAATCATGTGAATAATCAAACCAACATGTAAGAATCATGTAGTCATCAAATAAACATGTAAAGAATCCTGCTTCTAGTCATCAAATAAACATGTAAGAATCATAGTCATCAAATAAACATGTAGAGAATGTGTAGTCATCAAATAAACATGTAGAATCTGTAGTCATCAAATAAACATGTAAGAATCATGTAGTCATCAAATAAACATGTAGAATCATGTAGTCATCAAATAAACATGTAAGAATCATGTAGTCATCAAATAAACATGTAAGAATCATGTCGTCATCAAATAAACATGTAAGAATCTGTAGTCATCAAATAAACATGTAAAGAATCATGTAGTCATCAAATAAACATGTAAGAATCATACAGTCATCAAATAAACATGTAAGAATCATGCAGTCATCAAATAAACATGTAAGAATCCTGTGGTCATCAAATAAACATGTAAGAATCATGTACTCATCAAATAAACATGTAAGAATCATGTACTCATCAAATAAAAATGTAAGAATCATGTCGTCATCAAATAAACATACAAGAATATGTAGTCATCAAATAAACATGTAAGAATCATGTAGTCATCAAATAAACATGTAAGAATCATGTACTCATCAAATAAACATCATAGAATCATGTAGTCATCAAATAAACATGCCAAAGATTCTGTAGTCATCAATAAACATCTTTTAAATCATGTAGTCATCAAATAAACATGTAAGAATCATGTAGTCATCAAATAAACATGTAAATCCTTGTATTCATCAAATAAACATGTAAGAATCATGTAGTCATCGAATAAACATGTAAGAATCCTGTAGTCATCAAATAAACATGTAAGAATCTGTAGTCATCAAATAAACAATAACAGAATCATGTAGTCATCAAATAAACATGTAAAATCTGTCCTAGTCATCAACAAACATGTAAGAATCATGTATTTATCAACAAACATGTAAGAATCATGTAGCCATCAAATAAACATGTAAGAATCATGTAGTCATCAACAAAATAGCAAGAATCATGTAGTCATCAACAACATGTGGGCATCTATGTGTTCATCAAATAAACATGTGAATCCTGTGAAATACTGGAATAAACATGCAAGAATCATGTACTCAACAAAAATAAACATAAAAGAATCATGTAGTCATCAAATAAACATGTAAGAATCATGTATTCATCAAATAAATATGTAAGAATCATGTAGACACCAAAATAAACATGTAAGAATCATGTATACATCAAATAAAATACAAGAATCAATAAGTCATCAAATAAACATGTAAGCATCCTAGTCATCAACAAACATGTAAGAATCATGTAGTCATCAAACAAACATGTAAGAATCAGAATATCAACATAAACATGTAAGAATCATGTATTCATCAAATAAACATGTAAGAATCATGTAGCTACCAAATAAATATGGTAATCATGTCATCAAAATAAACATGTAAGAACTGGTGAAGTCAACAAAACACAAGAAACTATTAAATGGTCAAATAAACATGTAAGAATCCTGTAGTCATCAACAAACAATATAAGAATCAGTGGTCATCAAATAAACATGTAAGAATCATAGCCATCAACAAACATGTAAGAACGTGAACAGCTCAACAAACATGTAAGAATCATGTAGTCATAAAATGAACATGTAAGAATCATAGAAGTCGACCAAATAAACATGTAAGAATCATGTAGTCATCAAATAAACATGTAAGAACTATGCACTCACTAAATAAAGATGCTAATCTCAGTCATCAACAAAAGCAAGAATCCCATTACCAAATAAACAATATAATCATGTAGTCATCAACAAATGATAGCATCCCATTAGCCATCAAATAAACATGTAAGAATCATGTAGTCATCAAATAAATATGCACCCATATTCATCAAATGAACATGTAAGAATCATGTAGTCATAGCGAAACATGTAAGAATCATGTACTCCCAAATAAACATGTAAGAATCATGCAGTCATCAAATAAGACATGTCAGAATCCTGTAGTCATCAAATAAACATGTAAGAAACTTGTGAATATCAAAAACATGTAAGAACCATGTAGTCATCAAATAAACATGTAAGAATCCTGTAGTCATCAAATAAAACAACAAGAATCATATATTCATCAAATAAACATGTAAGAATCATGTAGCCATCAAATAAACATGTAAGAATCCTGTAGTCATCAAATAAACATGTAAGAATCATGTAGTCATCAAATAAACATGTAAGAATCATGTAGTCATCAAAAAAACATGTAAGAATCATGTAGTCATCAAATAAACATGTAAGAATCATGCAGTCATCAAATAAAGATGTAAGAATCCTGTAGTCATCAAATAAACATGTAAGAATACTTTAGACATCAATTAAACATATAAGAATCCTGTAGTCATCAAATAAACATGTAAGAATCATGTAGTCATCCAATAAACATGTAAGAATCCTGTAGTCATCAAATAAACATGTAAGAATCATGTACTCATCAAATAAACATGTAAGAATCATGTAGTCATCAATTAAACATGTAAGAATCATGTAGTCATCAAATAAACATGTAAGAATCATGTAGTCATCAAATAAACATGTAAGAATCATGTAGTCATCAAATAAACATGTAACAATCATGTAGTCATCAAATAAACCTGTAAGAATCCTGTAGTCATCAAATAAACATGTAAGAATCATGTAGTCATCAATTAAACATGTAAGAATCATGTAGTCATCAAATAAACATGTAAGAATCATGTAGTCATCAAATAAACATGTAAGAATCATGTCGTCATCAAATAAACATGTAAGAATCATGTAGTCATCAAATAAGCATGTAAGAATCATGTAGTCATCAAATAAACATGTAAGAATCCTGTAGTCATCAAATAAACATGTAAGAATCCTGTAGTCATCAAATAAACATGTAAGAATCATGTAGTCATCAAATAAACATGTAAGAATCCTGTAGTCATCAAATAAACATGTAAGAATCATGTAGTCATCAAATAAACATGTAAGAATCATGTATACATCAAATAAACATGTAAGAATCATGTAGTCATCAAATAAACATGTAAGAATCATGTAGTCATCAAATAAACATGTAAGAATCCTGTAGTCATCAAATAAACATGTAAGAATCATGTAGTCATCAAATAAACATGTAAGAATCATGTAGTCATCAAATAAACATGTAAGAATCATGCAGTCATCAAATAAACATGTAAGAATCCTGTGGTCATCAAATAAACATGTAAGAATCATGTACTCATCAAATAAACATGTAAGAATCATGTACTCATCAAATAAAAATGTAAGAATCATGTCGTCATCAAATAAACATGTAAGAATCATGTAGTCATCAAATAAACATGTAAGAATCATGTAGTCATCAAATAAACATGTAAGAATCATGTACTCATCAAATAAACATGTAAGAATCATGTAGTCATCAAATAAACATGTAAGAATCCTGTAGTCATCAAATAAACATGTAAGAATCATGTAGTCATCAAATAAACATGTAAGAATCATGTAGTCATCAAATAAACATGTAACAATCATGTAGTCATCAAATAAACATGTAAGAATCCTGTAGTCATCAAATAAATATGTAAGAATCATGTAGTCATCAAATAAACATGTAAGAATCATGTAGTCATCAAATAGTTAAAACACGAGGGAACTAAAATCTGCAATGTAAGGAGCTGGTTAATGTTTCATTTGTTCGGCCTTGTGTCTTTCTTAACCGAAATCCCTACAGCTTACATGCTTTGTGTTGAATAATATTTATCAGAAGGGTTTTCATCAGAAGGTTGGTTGTCGGCAGTTAGAATGTGTGTATTAGTGATGAAGGGTGGAATAATAAAATATACACTTTACATTTTAAATAGAAATTTATTATAAGAAGGAATAACAAGAGTTTTAGAAATGAATGTTCAATTATAAATCTTAGTAAGAAGTTATGAGTAGAGTTCGTATTCAATGATGAGGTTGAAGAATTAAGAGTTCATACAAAATGTTTGTAGCACTAATTGTTGAGATAGAAAGAGAGAGAGGACAATGTCCGGGTCACTTGAAGTAGAGAGTTACATCTATGATGCGTGTCAGCAACCTGCCTCCTCTGACTTGCCCGTGACCGGTTAGTGACCATCCTTAAATATTGAATAGTCACGTGGTGTGGCTCAGAAACGATTTTTTTCTTTACATATGGAAAAACCGTTTCTCTGACGTATTTTGAATTTTGCAATTTGATGACCAAACTGGATCCAGAATTCCACTTCTTCTTCTTCTTCTTCTTCTTCTTCTTCTTCTATGTGCCCTGTCCCTTCAGGACGTAGGCGATCATGGTTTTTGCACGTCTCCCTATTCCTTGTGGCTCCCAGTATGCTTGCTCCTGTTACTCCTGGCAACCCCCGTTCCGTTGTCCACCTGATCAGGCCCTGCAGATATGTTATCCGCTGCATTCCTCTGTCTCTCTTTCCCTCTATCTGGCCAGTCAGTATCAGGTTCTCCAGGCCTTCCTTCCTCATTGCGTATCCCAGGAACTTCAGTTCTCTCTTCCTGGTGCTCAGTATTAATTTCCTTTTTGTTGCCATTCTTTCCAACATCTCATCATTGCTTGCATACTCAGTCCACGATATCTGCAGCATCCTTCTATAGAACCACATTTCCGCTGCTTCAAGTTTTGTCTTCATTTTCGATGATATTGTCCGGCATTCACTGCCGTATTGAAGAACTGACAACACATAGCAATCCAGCACTCTTTTCTTTTTCTAGTGAAATTTTCCTGTGTGTTAGTACTTTACTTAGCTTCTGGAACGCGTCCTTTGCCATGCCAATTCGCCTTCGTATCTCTGTGTCGCACTTTCCATCTCCTGTTAGTACACTTCCTAGGTATTTACATTTTTTCACCTGCTTTGTATCTCCCACCTGTATTTGGCATTTTGGGTTGCACCTTTTGCTGATGACCATGCATTCATTTTTTTTTAAAGTTTACTTGTAGTCCTTTTTTGTCACTCTCCACCACTACCTTCTGTAGGAGGTCTTGTAGTTTCCTTTCAGTGTCTACAATCAGCACTGTATCATCTGCATACCTTATGTTGTTCAAGTTGTGGCCTCCAATAACAAATCCTGGCGTGTCATCTAGGGTCCTCAAAATATTCTCGTTGTACAGGTTGAACAGATCCGGTGAAAAGACACATCCCTGTCTTACACCTCTTTCTATCTTTGTAAGTCTACTGATATCGTTACCTGTCCGGATGCATGCCGTTTGTTGCCAGTAGAGATTCTTGATTACTCTTATGTCTTTGCCGAAAATGTCGAGGTTGCCGAGCATACAGGTCCGTAAAAGGGATTTGATATTTATTTATTTTTGGTTTACCTTCGGAATTTCTGCGTGGAGCCAGATGCGCGAAGACCAGTTTTGGTCATTTGCTTTTTGGATCTCTGAGGGCAAACATCCGGTCCCTCGTTTTGCTCCGTATCACCACAAATCTGTTGAAACAGAAAAAAAATCAATGTTTGGAAGTAGCTTCGAAGATTTTTTATGATTCAAACAAAATCTAAAGATTTCTGTCATGATAAAATAAGAACATTATATTCTCTGGTAGTCATTACGATGAATTTTTTGACTAACCATTCTAAATCTAGAACGTTCTCTTACAATACACTATCATTAGTTACAATGTTCAGACTGCTGTTTCAAAGCGATCCCTTTTTTTCGATCACTTGGTCATATCATTCTCATTCCATGTGTGATGTCAATTCCGGTAGCCATGTAGTTATCTCCCTTTAACTTAAATCTCTAAGTTATTTGTTCACTACTGCTGTAGCCTGGTATTGAATTCACAACTCTTTATGTCAAGTCACTGGAACTAACCACTGCCTACACTACCGGTCATAAATATTAGGCCACCCCAGTTTTAAAAGAAATGATATATTTCATACTATCTTTAGCATTTATTGCCAAGTGGATAATTCTAAATGAAAATAGAATGGTTCTTTTGTTATTACTTTGCAAAATTTTACAAGGCAGCTAGGAAGCTTTTGCTTCGGTCAGCCAATAAGAAGAGACTAGCATGGGGAAGAGAGCACAAAAACTGGACACCAGAACAGTTCATTTGACGCACATGTTATTGTGCAGTATTAACAAAAAAGCAATTCTATTTTCATTTAAAATTATCCATTTGGCAATAAATACTACAAAAAGTATTAAATGCATCACTTTTTATAAAACACTGGGGTCTCCTAGTAATTATAAGTGAGTATATATATATATATATATATATATATATATATATATATATATATATAATCTACATGATGTGTTGGGTAAATTGTCGCTATTTGTCTTGTAAAATTTTACAAAGTAATAATAACAAAAGAACCATTCTATTTTCATTTAGAATTATCCACTTGGTAATAAATACTAAAAAAAAGTATGAAATGCATCACTTTTTTTAAATACTGGGATAGACTAATAATTCTGACCGGTAGTGTGTATATATATATATATATATATATATATATATATAATCTACATTATGTGATGGGTAAATTGTCGCTATTAGTCTTGTAAAATTTTACAAATAATAATAACAAAAGAACCATTCTATTTTAATTTAGAATTATCCCCTTGGCAATAAATACTAAGAAAGTATGAAATGCAATCACTTTTTTTAAATTTATGGCCGGTAGTGTATACTCACTCGACCAAGAAATTTTCAGTTCAATATTCCCAGCACCCAAAGAAGGTTGGAGCGTGCAACGGACGAAACGTCAAAAATATGGCAATAAAGACGAGGACAACAGTCCGAAAAATGTAAATAACATAATTTCATTCTTTAACTGTCTCTACAAACTTTTCTTCATCCAGTTAAAATGTGAAATATTATGTTATAATAAATTATAAACGTTATAATATTTGGTTGATATTTCATAAATTTTGGGATGTTATTCGTTATTATGATAAAGAATTCATAGATTATCATGAATTCTGTCATGATAAACTGTAAATATGATCAGTTGTGATTGCCTTTTCAATAAAATTTTACAGTCGAATATTCTCTTAAAATTGATCTCATGAAAAACTAGAAATCACATACCATTTCGTAACCTTTTTGTTTTTCATTTAGTTGAAGTCTAAATATTTCTAATTAGTGACTGAATTTCTAGCATAAGGAGTTGTCATTCTTTACATGATTTTCATTCAAGCAATTGTTTTTATTTTTGCTGTTTGTTTTCACAACGTTTCAGCCTTTCCTCATGTGTATATCAATCTTCGTAAACTATAGTGAATTCTGAACTTAGGTCTTTATTTAATCTACAAGAATAGACTGTTCTCGTTCTAGAGTACATGTATAGGAATATCGTCTAGTTTTTGTTTTTATTTAGTACAGCTCGTTTATTGCTCGCCTCTTTCCACTTATTTTTCGGTCCTTTCCGTTTATTTTTCAGTCCTTTCCGTTTATTCCTCGCTCTTTTTCACATATTGCTCGCCTCTTGCCACTTATTTCTCGGTCCTTTCCGTTTATTTTTCAGTCCTTTCCGTTTATTCCTCGCTCTTTTTCACATATTGCTCGCCTCTTGCCACTTATTTCTCGGTCCTTTCCGTTTATTTTTCGGTCCTTTCCGTTTATTCCTCGCTCTTTTTCACATATTGCTCGCCTCTTTCCACTTATTTTTCGGTCCTTTCCGTTTATTTTTCGGTCCTTTCCGTTTATTCCTCGCTCTTTTTCACATATTGCTCGCCTCTTTCCACTTATTTTTCAGTCCTTTCCGTTTATTTTTCAGTCCTTTCCGTTTATTCCTCGCTCTTTTTCACATATTGCTCGCCTCTTGCCACTTATTTCTCGTAACTTTCCGTTTATTTTTCGGTCCTTTCCGTTTATTATTCGGTCTTTTCCGTTTATTCCTCTCTCTTTTTCACATATTGCTCGGCCCTTGCCACTTATTTCTCGGTCCTTTCCGTTTATTTTTCGGTCCTTTCCGTTTATTCCTCTCTCTTTTTCACATATTGCTCGCCTCTTTCCACTTATTTTTCGGTCCCTTCCGTTTATTTTTCGGTCCTTTCCGTTTATTCCTCGCTCTTTTTCACATATTGCTCGGCCCTTGCCACTTATTTCCCGACTTTTTCCACTTATTGCGCGCCCCTTTCCACCATCTATCTGCTCACGTCCATCAATTGTGTGACACGTTTTCTTTTGTCTCTCATTCTCTCTGTCCGTCCCGTGAGCATCAGATTCTTCAAGCCCTTCTTCTTCACTACATGTCCCAGAAATTTTAGCTGTCTTTTTCTGATGTTAATTTTCCTTTTCGTGTTCATTCTCTCTAAAACCTCGTCGATGCTCTAATATTCTGTACATGGTATCCTCAGTATTCTCTGTATAACCAAATTTCGGTTGCTTCAAGTCTTTCCTTCATCTTTGGTGAGATTGTCCAGCCTTATGAAAGGACAGACATCCAGTGCCCTCTTCTTTGTTTCTAGCGAAATTTTCCTATCTCTTAATACTCTTCTTAGCTTCTGGAATGCATCATTGGCCATGCTAATACGCTTTCGGGTCTCCGTATCGCATTTTCCGTCCTCTGTTAGAAAACTTTCCAGGTAATTAAATTTCTTCACCTGTTTGATGTTAGTATCTCCAGCTTGTAGTTGGCATTTTGAACTCTTCTTTTTACTGCTTAACTAGCATTCAGTTTTCATATATATATATATATATATATATATATATATATATATATATATATATATATATTTCTTTCGGCTTTCTTTAATTTCTTCCTGTAGGAATACTTTGTTAATACTTTGGGGGTTTCAACTCACCCTAGAGAACAAGTGAAACTGTAACCCCAAAATGAGGGATCAGTTCATATATTGATTGTAATTTAGAATTGATCCCCCATTTTATATCCAGTATGTTTCTGTAGAACCACATTTCGGTTGCTTCAAGTCTTTTCTTCATCTTTCATGAGATTGTCCAGCATTCACTGCCATATTGAAGGACAGACATCACATAACAATCCAGTACTCTCTTCTTTGTTTCCAGCTAAATTTTCCTGTCTCTTAATACTCTACTCAGCTTCTGGAATGGATCCTTGTGCTTTTGGATCTCAGGAATATAAATGTATAGAAACTGCTGTGACCACAAAGTGAGGGGTCAGTTTATGAATAGATTGTAATAGGTAATTGATCCCCCACTTTATATCCACTTTCCTTTAACTTTCCAGCAAGGGTGGCCATCACACAACAATCCAGTACTCTCTTCTTTGTTTCAAGCGAAATTTTCCTGTCTCTTAATACTCTATTAACTTTTGGAATGCATCTTTAACCCTGTCAATACATCCCCGAATCTCAGCGTCGCATTACTGTCACCAAATTCACGGACAAGAGATTTAATCTACTAGTCTGGTATTCTTTAAGGTAAGATATGAAATCTTACCTTAAAATTAAATTATTAAATCCAGATGACCTCAAAACTTTGACTGATATTGTTCTTTAGTTACCAATTAAAACGTATTTTTTGTTTATCAATGAGTTAAAATGTGCACGTTTTCCTCATGAAAAACTATAAACATTACAGCCACTCTCTATCTGTGGCCTCCATCTTTAAGTATCTGTGTATTTCATTCAGTTACAATGTGAAACCTTAAATCACAGCAACCATTCAGCATAAAATTTGTTGTCAACCATCTTAAATATTTGTATATTTTTAATTCTGATAACATAAATAAACTTCTTATATTCTTAAAAATTTAAATACTTGGGAAGTGTTTTGACAGAGGATGGAGAATGCAACACGGAAATTCAAAGACACATTGGCATGGCCAAAGACGCATTTCAGAAGCTAGCCAGAAGACTGAAAGACAGGAATATCTTATTAGAAATAAAGAAAGGAGTGCTGAATTGCTACGTGATATCTGTCCTTCTGCATAGAAATGAATACTGGACGATCTCATGAAAGATGAAGGAGAGGCTTGAGGCAGCAGAAATGTGGTTTTACAGAAGGATGCTGAGGATACCATGGACAGAGAACGTGTGCAACAATGAGGTGTTGGAAAGAAGAAAACTGATAATAAATATCAGGAGACAAATGAGGTTCCTGGGACACGTAATGAGGAAGGAGGGCCTGGAGAACTTGATACTCACGGGTCGGATAAATGGAAGAACAGATAGGGAAAGCAGCGCGAGACGTACTTGTTAGGTCTGAGAAAATGGTTGACGAAGCGGGGCTTGGAAGAGATACTAAGAGAAAACTTGCTGATAACGACAAGAGACAGAGCCAAGTGGAAGTCCATGAACGCCTACGTCCTGAAGGGACACGGCAAATGAAGAAGAAGAAAAATTACTTAGAGCGACAAGATACAGAGCCAAGTGGAAGTCCATGATCGCCTATGCCCTGAAGGAACATGACACATGAAGAAAAAGAAAAATTACTGAGAAGCGACAAGAGACAGAGCCAAGTGGAAGTCCATGATCGCCTACGTCCTGAAGGAACATGACACATGAAGAAAAAGAAAAATTACTGAGAAGCGACAAGAGACCGAGCCAAGTGGAAGTCCATGATCCCCTACGTCCTGAAGGGACACGGCAAATGAAGAAAAAGAAAAATTACTGAGAAGCGACAAGAGACAGAGCCAAGTGGAAGTCTATGATCGCCTACGTCCTGAAGGGACACGGCAAATGAAGAAGAAGAATATTCTTACAATAAATTAGAAACATTATATCCTGCTCTGATTCCTTGAAACATTTGTTGTGTTGCTTTTGATTATTCAGTTCAAGACAGAAATCTTCTGTGACGATAAATTATAAACAATATATATATATATATATATATGTGGTTTTCACTTCAAAGGATTTTTCTTCTTTTTCAAACAAGTAAAATCTCGGAATTTCTCTAAGAATAAACGAAAAATAATACACTCCTGATCAAAAATTTAAAACCGCTTAAAAATCTTTAAAAAGAAATTTATTTTTACATATAGATTTTAAACTCCTACCACTTAAGGTTACCAATACTACAATCTAAAAGTTTATGGAAACAAAAAGCTACATTCCAAACATTTTATTTAGAAATTTACATTTTTATAAAATGAGGCTATTTACACATGATCAAAATTATAAGACCAGAGACAAAGATTCTACGAAATTGTACAAAAAGTGTATGAAAAGTGTATGAAAACATTCAACAACCCAATTTAATAATGAGTTCTACCTCCACGGCTTTTGATGACTTCAAAAATTCTCTCAGGCATGCTAGAAATAAGCGTTTCCATTAAGGTGCGGGGGATGTTGCTCCAGCTTCTGAAGATGGCTTCACGAAGTTCATTTTTGTTGAATATTGTTTGCCATTTTGTAGAAAAGTCAAGGCCCGTCTTGCAGCGTGGATTGTAGCATTATCCTGTTGGAATAACCATCAATCCCCACACAAGCGAAAAATAATATATACTAGCGGAACCCGTGGATTTTACACGGAAGGATAATTTTACTTTCTCATACGAAATATGATAGTAAAGTCTTCAAACATAAAGGTATCTAAACTTATTTATAAATGGAACTCTGTGTGTGTGTGTGTGTGTGTGTGTGTGTGTGTGTGTGTGTGTGCATCCGTTACCTATAGACTCCGAAACGGCTGAACCGATTTTCTTGAAAATTTACACAGTTGTACTATAAGCGCCTGCGAGTGTTGTTAGCTAAGTTTTGTGTCGAGGTACCCCCGATAAATATCGAAAATCGATAATCGAAAAAATCGAGTTATAGAAGGAGTGGTCCGATTTTAATCAAATTTGATACACTCATAGACAAAGACATAAGAAACGATATTCAGAAATTTCAAGGTTGCAGTTCTTACAATAGTGCAGATATCGATACCAGGAAATCAAAATTTGACTTACATCCATTCATTTTTCTTTCAGTCTCCGGTTTCGCTTTAACTGGAAACAACTATTGCTTTTTAGTCTTTCGTGCCAACGTCCAAAGAGTCGGAGTTCCAGGACCATGGATTAGTTTTAAAGCTTACACCCGAGCAACGCCGGGCTATACTGCTAGCTGGATAATAATATAACGATAACACAGTGTAATTTCATTGAAATATCTATAAAAGTCCATAGAAGCTACTTAACTGTAATCTGCCTGGTCAGTACTTAGTTGGGTGACCGCTTAGGAATACCAAGTGCTGTAAGCGAATAGTGACGGATGTGCGTTGTTGTGCAGTGGATATCGGCTCGGAAAGAGAAATCGGTGAGTCGAGTTCGAATTCCAGTTGAATACCCTGCATTCGCTTAAGCACTGGTAACCTTGTAAAAGGTATTAATCCGTCCCTTCCCTCCAGTTATGGGTTAAATAACAGGGTATCCATATGAATCTTGATTCTCGAAAAGAAAAAAGTATTACTAGACACAAAATCTATATAAAAAACAACAATAAATTGTCGAAAGAAAAAGTTATTACCAGCAATAAATAAATAAAAAATTTGTTGGCATTAAATGACCCACCGAGGTTGATATATCATAAAAACAAAACAACCAACCAACCAAAAAATTACTGCAATCTTATATTAAGCGGCGTATGCACAGACCATAACCAAAATACTGTTCGCTATTTTGTGAGAGATTTTGAAAGAGAATTTTTTTTATGACTGAAAAATCATGGTTCCTGTGTCCATTGTAAACAGAAAAGACTAACTGTAACACCAAGGGGTGTAAAAGAGGCCAGAAATTTCGTCATTAGATCGCGGGATACGACAACAAACCTACGTATTTTTACTATATTGTACAGTACACACACATATACACACACGCAATTACTGCTACAACCACCAGCTTAAGCTGCTACTGCTACGATAATGCTATAGGATTTCTCCTCCTTCTCTCTCACTCTTTACTACCCTTCCGTTTGGTAAAGGTGAGAGAAAGGCTGAGGAGAGTAGCGTTTATAAAAAGATAGAGGGGAAGGAAAAGCTCGTATAGAGAGTAAGTGTGTTATCTTTCTTCAGTGACGTAATGGACGGATGAACTAAGTAACTAACTAAGGAAGGAACAAGCAGAATTATTATATGATTCCGTTTTCACAAAGTTGAGAGAAAGGCTGAGGAGAGTAGCGTTTATAGATTATAAAAACATAGAGGGGAAGGAAAAGCTCGTGTAGAGAGTAAGTGTGTTATCTTTCTTCAGTGGCGTAACAGACGGAGGAACTAAGTAACTAAGTAAGGAAGGAACAAGCAGAATTATTATATGACTTGAAGCTTTTTTTTGTTTTTCATTCTTTGAAAATTTATAGCATATAAAATATAAACAATTTTTTCTTTCGGCTTTCCTTCAATCGTTTCTTTTTCAATTTTATTCTTTTGAAATCTTAAGTTTTCTGGCATAATGATAAAAGTATGAACATTTTATTTTCTGTTTTTCTATTTGTTTTTTATTTAAGTTAAAAATCTTGCAATGTTAGACTATAAAAATCATAATTATGCTTGTTCCTTAGTTTTCTTGTTATTACAGTCTTTACGCCCTGCCAATATCTCAAACATAACATTTTGATCGCGAAGAAAGACGGAAAAACATATCAGGGACGCTTTTTGGTTTTAGCTAGAAAATAAAAGA
Source organism: Ascarosepion bandense (assembly GCA_037127315.1). Taxonomy (NCBI): domain Eukaryota; kingdom Metazoa; phylum Mollusca; class Cephalopoda; order Sepiida; family Sepiidae; genus Ascarosepion; species Ascarosepion bandense. Next base: position 2,006,587 of record JBBBDQ010001872.1, read on the forward strand.
AAAAGACAGAAACAAACAAACGAAGAATTAATTCTAGAGTTGGTAATAATTCTCTCATATGTTTTGTCTTTACTTCAGTGAACTGGAAATACTTGTCAATTTAAATCTTTTTTTTTGTACCCGCTTACTTCTTTAAATAATGTGTTCATATTGAAAGGATATCCATCAGTGAGTTAAAATAGCCAATTTTCACTGGTATTTCTAGTTATTTATACGACAGTCGACCTTTGGAAGTTTTATTTTTTACATTCACTTCAATTCTGAAAATTTCTCCTGAGAGAAACTACAAACTTTATAATCTTAAATCATTTATTCAAAAATGTTCATACGCTAATCTATTCAGTTAATCTCTGAGATCTTAAGCTACAAACATATTATCTGTTCGTCTCTTCAAAGTTGTCTAATGTCAGTCATTCAGTCGAAATATGAAACGATATAACTTATAAACATCATATTCCATGGTCTCCGCTTCAAAGATTTTTTTTTAAATTCCGTCAAGATAAGCCTAATATCACCAATTTTAATGTTTTTCATTTAATACAGATCAGAAACTTTCTGTCTGGATAAACGTTTCTTCTTTTCATTCACTTAACATCTGAAATTTTCTGTCATGATAAGCTATACACAATATATTTTGTGGTTGTCACATCACAAATGTTTTCATTTTACTTATCGTCTGCATCGTTTTATCGTGATAAAATATAAATAGTTTATTCAAATGTGTTTTACGATTTACATTTAGTTAATATCTGCGACTTTGTCACAGTAAACATTATATTCTACGGCGATTACTTCAAAGGTCTTTTTACACATTTTTCATTCAAATGTTGTCGACTTTGTCAGCATAAGAAAAGTCAGATGTTTAAATATGTGGTAAGTGCTTAAACGGGGATGGAGCATGCGACACCAAAATCCTAACATTCGTTGTGTTAGCGATAGAAGCAATTCAAAACCTAATTTCGAAGATTTCATTGGAAACAAAGAAAACCGTGCTTAGATCTTATATAATATCAATTTTCTAATAAGGCAACCACTGATGAACAGTCTCCACACAGAAAAAGAGAAAACTGGAAGCAACAGAAATTTAGTTCTACAGAAGGATTCTGAGGATTCCACACAATTAGCGCGTAATAACGAAAGACTCAGCAGACTGTCAGACGATGCGCCAATGAGTAATGGACAGAGCTCAGTGAAAAAAATCACAGGGAAAATCAAAGTAATGTATGATGGCATCAAGACAGCAATGGGACCACTGCAGAATAAGGCGGTTCCACCCAAATCCATCACTGGGGTAGTCATCACAGACAAATCCACCACTGGGGTAGTCATCACAGACAAATCCACCACTGGTGTAGTCATCACAGACAAATCCACCACTGGGGTAGTCATCACAGACAAATCCACCACTGGTGTAGTCATCACAGACAAATCCACCACTGGGGTAGTCATCACAGACAAATCCACCACTGGGGTAGTCATCACAGACAAATCCACCACTGGGGTAGTCATCACAGACAAATCCACCACTGGGGTAGTCATCACAGACAAAAAAACAACAGATGAAGAGATGAATGGAACACTATTCCAACTTTTACTCTCAGCAGAATGTTTTGACGAATGCAGCCCTTGATGACATTGAGTGCCCACCTTTAGTGGAAGAGCTCGACACTGAGCCGACAATATAGGAACTCAGCGAGGCCATTGACAGCTTGAACACAGGCATCTTTCTACTCTGCGTCGTGGGGAAAGTCATTGCTCAGATGATCTTGTTTCGTTGGCAGAAACTTGCTGAACACGTTTACCGAGAGTCGCAGTGTGGCTTTCGATCAGAACGATCAAATGTATACATGATTTCCTCACTCCATCAACTCCAGGAAAAGTGCAGAGGACGGCAGATGCCCCTGTACGTCGCTTTCACCAATCTGACCAAGGAATTCGACCTCGTTAGTAGGGAGGGCTTTTTCAGAATCTTGTCCAGTATTGGTTGCCTACCCAAGCTGCAGAGCTTGATTGAGTCCTTTCATAATAATATATGGGGTACTGTGCAGATCAATGGCAACACCTCCCTTCAACATCTGCAGCGGGGTCAAACAGGGTTGTATCCTCACTCCCACTCTCATAATAGGAAGGGATTTACCTGAATACGAGATCAGATAGCAGGCTTTTCAATCTCGCCCGTGTCAGAGCCAAGACGAAGGTAGGAAAAGTCCTTATCAGAGACATGTTGTTTGCTGATGATACGGCATTAGCATCCTACACCAAGCGTGAACATCAAACACTGATAAATCATTTCTCTCAGGCATGCAGAGATTTTGAGCTGACCATTAGCTTGAAAAAAAACAAGCGTTCTGGGTCAAGCTACCGCAGCACCACCGGTCATCACCATCAATGACTATGAGCTGGATGTGGTCCATCAGTTTACCTACCTTGGCTCTACCATCGCTGGCAACCTCTCCCTGGACATAGAGCACGGCAAGAGAATTGGGAAGACAGCCACAAACCTTGCTCTCCTTACAACACATGTTTAGATGATCCCCAAGCTGACAATGAAGACAAAGATGGCAGTGTACAACGCCTATGTCATCAATACACTGCTATACGGCAATGAGATATGGACCACGTACGACAATTCAAGAGAAGCGTTTGAACTCCTTCCATGTGAGAAGTATTCGACGTATATTGGGAATCTCCTGGCAAGACAAGTTGCCCAACACAGAGGTCTTGTCTCGCGAGGGTCTGTCTACCATGTTCACAGACCTTAAACAGCACAGACTCCGCTGGCTAGGCCATGTCCACCGCATGCCAAACGGTTTCATTCCAAAAGACCTCCTGTATGGAGAGCTGGCCTCTGGTAGAAAACCCACATATATTTCTGTTCTCGTCACTATATTATATTTCTGCTTTTTATTCAGTACTAGCAATATACCCCGGCGTTGCCCAGGTGTAATGAAAGCTTTAAAACTAATCCATGGTCCTGGAGCTCAGACTCAGCCAAAAGAATATCTGAAATAATAAACTAATTTCGACAATTTCCCAATCGCACCATATATATATATATATACTAGCAGTTTAGCCCGGCGTTGCTCGGGTGTAATGAAAGCTATAAAACTAATCCATAGTCCTGGAGCTCAGACTCTTTCGACGTTGGCACGAAAGACTAAAAAGTAATAGTTGTTTCCAGTTAAAGCGAAACCGTAGACTGAAAGAAAAATCAATGGATGTAAGTCAAATTTTGATTTCCTGCTATCGATATCAAATAATTTTTTTGTCGTAAACTGAATTTTGAATGCTAAATAAGTCCTCTGAGTAAATGGTATCATGGCTGATACTAAGAACTACAATTATACCTACTTAGAGCCAAACCCGAAGCAAAAACTAAAATAAAAGGGCTGAAAAAATACAGACATACAGGCAGAAAACAGACACACACACAAACATCCTGTCTTTTATATATATATATATATATATTATCGATTTTATGCACTATTGTAAGGACTACAACCTTGAAACTTCTGAATATGGTTTCTTATCTCTTTGCCTATGAGTGTATCAAATTTGATTAAGATTGGACCACTCTTTCTATAACCCGATTTTCTCGATTATCGATTTTCGATATTTATCGCGGCTACCTCGACACAAAATCTAGCTAAGAACACTCACAGACGCTTATAGTACAACTGTGTAAATTTTCAAGAAAATCGGTTTAGCCGTTTCGTAGTCTATCCTCGGACTTACCCTGTCCTCAGGCCTCAAATGGAACCACTATATTGAATCCATAGCAAAATCTACTGCTAAAAAGTTTGGGTCACTATGTCGATCCAGGATGTTTTTTCCACCTGAATCCATCCTGCATATATACAAGTCAGCCATCCGTCCGTGCATGGAGTACTGCTGCCATTTATGGTCAGGTGCCCCTGCCGTTCTCCTCAGTGTTCTTGACAAGCTCCAAAGGAGAGTCTGTAATGTGATAGGTACTGATCTGGCGACTCGACTGCAGCCACTTCCCCATCGTCGAAATGTGGCCTCCCTTTGTCTGTTCTATAAATACTTTCATGGCTTCTGCTCGGACGGGCTTAAGTCACTGATGCCTGCTCAACAGGTGTTTACTCGTGCAACCAAACTGGCAACTGGGTCCCACCCATTCACAGTCAGGTTAGCCAAATGCAGACGACAATTCTACTCCTGCAGCTTCTTCTCTCGCACTTTCCGCCTGTGGAACTCGCTCCCGTATTCTTGCTTTCCTGACGGCTACAACCTCCAGAAATTTAAATGCAAAGTCAATACTCATCTACTAATCACTGGACTCTAGCTCTCTCCCCACCCCTGTATAACCTTCCCTTTCTCTCCACCTATGTATCTGTCATCGCACCTGCTCTCTATTGTTCCTTTCTAACTAGTTTGTACTCCTCACTCTTTTCTAATTAATCTTTTTACATTTATGTAACCCCCTGCACATCAGTGGCATTTCCGCCTTGCTCGGGGTGAAATTATTAAAAAAAAAATAGGTAACGGACACACAGACACACACACATACACATACACACACACACATACACACACTGAGACAAAGTTCGATTTATAAATAAGTTTAGATACATCATATCCTAAATTGTCGCACTCATCTTGATCTGGTTGCTGTGCACCTGGGCGCACTTCTCTCCACAAATCTGGATTGGAAACAGAAAAGGCAACGAAACTTAGCGGGACATATCCTTCTTTATATCGTTCCCCACCCAACATAAAAGCTCACCTCGATCAAGAATATATGGTGAAACTCTTTTGGAAGTTACCGTCCTTTCCGGTTGTTGATTTCAGGCTAGATAATCTTCTGCCAAACGACGCTGTATCGTCATGACATTGGCTACATCAGTCAGCTAAATGCTATACCCGATACACACTTGGGCGATCATGTCTCTTTTGAACTATAACTGACTAGGCAGAAGATTTTCCTGTAGTAGGTTGTCATTACTTTCTGATTGACAACCAAGGCTATAGAACCCAATTTGTCCAGCTATTTAACCCATATCTGGAACAAGAAGAGATGGATTAATACCTTACCTGACGGTATTTGTGCGTAAGTGAATGCAACGAACTCAACTACTCTCCGATTTCTCGTTCCGAGATGATATCCTCTGCGCTACAACAAGCATTTTCTATATACATAGCTATAAAGCTATGTATTGTCCATTAGGCTAATGACCTTTGACCTGATAAGAAATCACACGCACCTTTTACATTCAATATCTGCCTATATTTTTGAGGTAAGGTATTGTAATTATTTACAATATTTCCATTTTTCAAAATGTTGTCCTTATCTTTGTTGCCATATTCATTTTCAATATCTGTCTATATTTATGAGATGGGGTATTGTAATTATTTACATTATTTACATTGTTTGGACTGTTGTCCTCATCTTTGTTGCCATATTCACCTTCAATATCTGTCTATATATCTGAGATGAGGTATTGTAATTATTTACACTATTTACATTGTTTGGACTATTGTCCTCATCTTTGTTGCCAAATTCACCTTCAACATCTGTCTATATTTCTGAGATGAGGTATTGTAACTATTTACAATATTTACATTGTTTGGACTCATGTCCATATCTTTGTTGCCATATTCACCTTTAATATCTGCCTATATTTCTGAGATGAGGCATTATAATTATTTATTCTATTTAGATTGTTCTGACTGTTGTCTTCATCTTTTTGCCATATTCACTTTCAATTATTGTCTTTATTTCTGAGTTGCTGCATTATAACTTTTCAAACTATTTTTTGGCTTGTGAAATTTATTTTTGTTGCCATATTTCTAACGTTTTATCGTTTGTATCTTGCTCTGTCTTCTTGGGGTGATTATAATTTCGAACGGAAGCCTTTATTTAGCCCAACACGATGGATTGTTCTAGTTCCACATGTCACGTCTCTTCCGGATGACTCAGTTTAAGTTTTCTTGTTAGTAACGCTATTATTTAAATTGTTGTTCACTTCTGCTGTGGTGAGGTATTGAACTCATATCTCTTTGAGTAAATTGAGGTTGGATTACTTCAACCAACGCTTTTATCTACTGGTTTATTTGTCCTTGGGGAACGTTGTGAATATGGCAAGAATATGAGGATAATTTACAGTTTAAGTTACAATTTATTGCAGATCGTGCAATGGAAATTGTGTAAATAGTTACAATAAATCATCTCATAGATATATACACTACCGGCCATAATTATTAGGCAAACCCAGATTTTAGTATAATGAGGTATTTCATACTACTTTTAATATTTAATGGCAAGTGGATAATTCTAAATGAAAATAGAATGGTTCTTTTGTTATTATTACTTTGCAAAATTTTACAAGGCAAGGAAGCAAAGATGAAATCGTCCGAATCACCCTAAATTTTCTTCATTCTTTCATTATGAAACTGCAATACAGGTAATTATTAAATATTTATAAATTCATTTGATGCACATGTTATTCTGCAGTATTAACAAAAACACATTCTATTTTCATTTACAGTTATCCACTTGTCAATAAATACTAAAAAATAGTATGAAGTACATCATTTTTAAACACTGGGGAGGCCTAATAATTATGGCCGGTGGTGTACATATCTCGATTTCCATTGTATATCTCCTGGAGTTGATCAACGCGTACAACGATTGAAATGTCATGAATATGACAACAAAGATTCGGATAACAGTTGTGTAAATAGTGCTCAAGTCGAGTTCAGTCATACGCCTTTCAAAGAATGAATCATAAATTAAAAGATTATCTTTTCGCGAGATTTAATTTTTTTTCCTTACAAGACTAACCAATAGGAATTAGGCTTTATCAAGTAATCTTCAAAGGACCACCAGTTAGCGTCATTAGCTATGTAGCTATATTCATTATCTGATCTTTGCTTCAATCTTAAATTGTTTGTTCACACCATGTGTGGCTAGTTGGGAAGAACATATACGTACATCAACCCCATGACTGCTTGCCAAACTATGTTTAATGAATGCGTATTTTTGAAAAAATCACTGTGCAGCCTTTTCTTTTAGACTTTTTTTCTCTTTGTTATGGGGTAATAATATATGGGCTCAACCCTGTTGATTCCGTGGCTTGTCGACTCGGCTGTCTCGTAAACACTACAGGCGGGCGGTTGCTTACATTCTTCAAACGATGAAGAATTGGCTGATGTCTGCAGTCAAATCTGATTAAACCAACACCGGAAACGATGAACAATGTTATTGTTCAATTGAAACTTTCTTACTCTTTTTCACTGCATTGCCGAACACAACAAATTTTGTTCCGCAAAAACTACTGGGTATCACGGATTTTATACGACATATCGACTGGAACAATAAATATAGACACTTGCAGATTTTAACAATTGAAAAAAACTGCATTGCTTAAATTAGCTTAACGTATATAGTTGTGCATATTAGCTTAATGTATATACTTGGCATAAGCTAATTTCATGTATTGTGGAGCCTTTTAATTTTTTGGCATGAATCTTAACCCTACAAACTGAAAGAAAAGCCGTTCAACAAATCTATTGTAATCATTTATGCACCGACAACGCAAAGTACAGAAGAAGAAATCAAATGTTTCTACTCCATGCTAGACATCATCAAGGCTCAGTGTAAATCACAAGAAATTATACTTATCATGGTAAATCTGAATATTAACGAAAGGACCTCCAATCCGTGGTGGACTAGGGTAAGTAATGGCCCGTAAATTTTAATGCTTCTCAAACGAAGCTACTATCAATTAATCATCATAGACAATCGCACCTACCTCCTATTAGCATGGACCAGACTTGCCTCCCAGAGAGTAAAACTACGCCTCCTTGGTCTCACACTCTCAGCGGACCTCAAGTGGAATGACTATATCGAATCCATTGCTAAATCCGCTGCTATGAAAGTCGGTTCTCTGTGCAGGGCCCGGAGGTTTTTTCCGTCTAAATCTATCCTGCACATTTATAAATCTACCATCCGCCCGTGCATTGAATACTGTTGCCATATCTGGTCGGGTGCACCTGCTATTCTCCTTGGGCTTCTAGACAAGGTACAGCGGAGGGTCTGTAATGTGATAGATACCGAATTGGCAGACCGCCTGCAGTCTCTCCCTCCCACCGGCACGCCGTGGCTTCCCTGTGTCTCTTCTATAAATACTTTCACGGCTTCTGCTCCGATGAACTTAGATCACTGGTGCCCCCTATGTTCGAATTTGCACGAGATACTAGACTAGCAACTAAATCCCACTCTTTTACAGTGAAACCGATAAAATGCAACCGCAACTTCTACTTCAATAGTTTCTTTTCTCGCACTTCCCGACTGTGGAATTCTCTTCCACATGACTGCTTCCCCGACGGCTACAATCTCCAGGAGTTTAAATGTAAGGTTAATAGACACCTCCTAACACACTAACTTCCATTCTTTCAAACACACTAACTTCCATTCTTTCAAACACTCTTCCCACCCACCCAACTATCTATCACCCCCCCCCCTTCTGATATTTCCTATATCTAACCACTCTTCCTATTTACCTCCCCCTTGTAGCTCCAAGCGCAATAGTGGCAGTGGAATGCCTTGCTTGGGGTGAAATGATTTTTAAAAAAAAAGAAAAAAGCAAGAAGAAGGAAGTGGAAATAGCTTGAAAATTCGGATTAGTAAACAGAAACGTTGTGTTCTAGTGGCTATCGGTTCCGAATGAGAAATCGAAGATCCAAGTTCGAATTACAGTTGAATTCGTTGCGTTCACTTGTGCGTAAATAACATTGGGGAAAGTGTTAATCCGTCTCTTCTACCTCTAACTATGTGTTAAACAGCAGGACAGATTAGGTTATACAGCCTTGTTTAACAACCAGTCTACCACAGAAAGTAAAGGTAAATTTTCTGACTCGTCAGTCATGTCTCTTTCGAGACATGATCGCCGAGCACCACGTGCGGCACTTAATTGACTGATTGATCCCGCCACGAACCTTGAGAAAAATGGGTCTAGTGATACACGGTGAAAGTCCAGGTAATAACCAACAACTGATTTCAAGAATATTCAAGATTATTAAGGACATGGAGAAGCCCAGGAGGAAAAACTAAAAACGAAATCGATTACATAACTATAAAGATTCAAGCAGTTTTTCACTGCTAAATATATCCAATGCCGACTGCGGAAATTTATAGACGGTGTGAAAAGAAGATGCGAGGGGCAAAATGCAAAACAGAAGCTCGAAACAGCAAACAACATCTTCCCAAAGGAAAGTCGATTTAGAAGGAAAAGTAATGGAACAGAAACGAGATTCTCGAAGCCATGAAAAGGAACCGCAAACAATGCCGAGACATGGAACGGAATACATAAAACTACACAATAATAAGGAACAAAATAGACAGGCTAATGAAGAATGGCTCAACGACAAATGTGCAGAAATAGAGAGATTAAGTATCACAAAGATTTTGAGTTTGAGTTTTGTTTAATGGCATATCAACCTCTGTGGGTTTTAAATAACCAAAAAAGGTGGGGTTTAAAGGTAGTTTTTTTAATGTTCGGTTATAATGAGAAAGTTGATTTAGTCAGATTTTAATGATTTTTTTTTTGTTTTTATTCATGTTTATTTTAGAAAACAGAAAATGACTTCTAGTTTTGTATTAAAAATGTTTTGCTGAGATATTTTTTCCTTCAAAATTATGTTATGGTAATTGTTTCTTCAAAAATGTATTGTTAGTAATATTTTTCTATAAAGTTCTATTTTTATGCATATATTTCTATAAAAGGTCTAAAAACCTAGGAAGCGTTATAACAAAAGACGGAAATTGAGACACAAAGATCCGAGGGCGAATTGGCATAGCGAAGGATAGCATTCCAGAAGCTGAGTAAAGTGTTAAAAAGCAGGACAATTTCGTTAGAAGAAGAAGTGCTTTGACCCCAGTTTGGGGGTTAACTATTTGTCCATAGCTGGGACCCTAACAGGTGCTATCACTCAGGGTCAAGGTAGACCTCAGAACAACAACAATTAAGAGGTGGTTCCATGATCTTCACAACCTCCCAATCAGAGGCCTTGCTGCCGGATGCAGTTTATCGTCGTGCCCAGGACCTACAGACAAAGAAGGTATGCATTAAAACTAAAAGAACTAATAAAAAAAGATATGCTAAAAAACAGGATGCATAAAATCTAAAAGCTCATATTAAAGAATGAAAAATACTTCAGCGATGGGGAGGAATATACCGGAGATCTCTTCCACGTCGAAAGAGAACAACCAGCAATAGATAGAAATACCGAAGAGCCGGAGATATTAACCTGCAAGTGTGAAAAAAAAACAACAAACACGCACGCATAGGAACTTTGTGACTAACTCATCGACAACTTATCAATATATATACACGATATTTTGTCCATCAGAAAAACAATTGATCTCGATATGTAAAGTCACAAGTTTATTCGCTTGAAGAGAGTCAACTTTGGACTCGAAACACGTGTAGCGACACAAATACCATTATGGCTACTGAATATATCATGCGAAAAGCAAGTAGTATTAATAATGATAACAACAATAAATCTACACTTTAAACAAAAAGTTCACGACTTCTCGAACATTTTTCATATATATATATATATATATATATATATATATATATATATGAGTGTGTGTGTGTGTGTGAGAAATTATATATATATATGTAATTTGTAACATATATTATTTATATATTATATATGCGCGGTACTTATTTGAAAGCGCTCAATATCAGTGATAGAGCTAAGATATTCAGTTATACAGGTGTGTGTTTGTGATCCTGGGTTTCGATCTCAAAAGCGTGAAAACCAAGGTCACAAACTCACACATATCTAACTGTATATATATATATATATATATATAAACTTCATGTGCTATGTCCCTTTAGCACATGAATGGACTTCCATTTTCACCTGCCTCATGTCGCTCTTTATATTTTTCCTTTTGTTATCACGACCAAGTGTGAATAGCACCAAAACCCATGGAAACACACTCAGCAAAATTACCGTGGGTACGGATGTATGTTTATATGCAAGTTCGAATTCCGATTGTCTTTGTTACATTTACTTACTCGCAAATAATTTTGAGAAAACAATGAATCCATCTCTTCCCTTTCCTGCTATGGCCTGAATAACAGGAAAGACTCGGTTCTGTAGCCTTGGTTGGCAACCAGTATATCGCGGAAAGAGACGTAAACCTACTGCGGTCACATATCCCGCCTAGTTATGAATCGAAAGAGACAAGCGTTCATCATGAGTAAACTAAATACAGGTGGGGGATACCAGAATCAAGCAGGTACAAAAATTTAAATACCTGGGAATCATTTTAACAGAAGACGGAAAGTGCGACACAGAGATCCGAAGGTGAATTGGCATGGCGAAGGAAGCATTCCAGAAGTTGAATAAAGTACTGGATTGCTACGTGCTGTCCGTCCTTCAATATGGCAGTGAATGCTGGACAATATCATCAAAGATGAAAGAAAAACTTGAAGCAACTGAAATGTGGTTCTACAGAAGCATGCTGGATATAAAGTGGGGGATCAATTCCGTATTGCAATCAATATATAAACTGACCCCTCACTTTCTGGTCACAGCAATTTCTATACATTTATATTCCTGAGATCCAAAAGCACAAAGATGCATTCCAGGAGCTGAGATGAGTATTAAGAAAAAGGACAATTTCGCTAGAAACTAGGAAGCGAGTACTGGATTGCTACGTGCTGTCCGTACTTCAATATGGCAGTGAATGCTGGACAGTACCATCAAAGATGAAGGAAAAATTTGAAGCAACTGAAATGTGGTTCTACAGAAGGATGCTGCGAATATCATGGATCGAGCATGTGAGCAATGATGAGGTCTTGGAAATGATGGAAACAAAAAAGAAATTAATACTGAGACAGCTGAAATTCCTGGGACATGCAATGAGGAAGGAGGGCTTGGAGAATCTAATACTAATAGGTCAGATAGAGGGAAAAAGAGACAGGGGGAAGCAACGGATAACATATTTGAAGAACCTAATCGGGTGGATGACAGAACGAGTATTGCACGGTGTTACAGGAGAAGACGTGCTCAGAGCCGACAGGGATAGGAAACGTGGAAAGCCATGATCGCCTACGTCCTGAAAGGACAGGGCACATAGAAGAAGAATATATATGCCAACTGTTTAAAAGAAATTATAATGTGGGTATAAAATGAGGGATCAGTTCTTTATTATAATCAATATATAAACTAATCCCTTTTTTTTAATTGGAATAAATAGACTAAACTATCGCCCGGTTCACACTCCACCCACATCTATTGAACAAATGAAGTGGCTCATCCCTTGTTCCCTGGTTATGGTGTAGTTTCCGGCTTTCTCTTTTCCAATCTTTTCACTCTTACGTAGCTCCCTGCACATCAGTGGCGTTGCCGCCTTGCTCGGGGCGATATGATTAAAAAAAAAATTTATTATATTAAGTTGTATTGTCATCAGAAGATTTTGCTGTGTCACAATATTTGCCAAGATTTCAGTTTCTTGAATTTAAGAAGAAATGTTTAGTTGTTATTTTTTTTTTCTTAAGGTCACGCTTAAATATTAGTAAACTTGCGAGTACTGCTTGTTCTTTTCTTTCTTTTTTCTGCTGTCAGACAGTTTTAAGGAAGGAAGGAAGGAAGGAAGGAAGGAAGGAAGGAAGGAAAGAAAGAAGAAAGGAAGGAAGGAAGGAAGGAAGGAAGGATACATTAGAGAGAGTCTGTTAGAGCCAATTTTTATCGTCTGCTTTTTTGACAGCCCGTTCCGACCGTTCGGCTGCATGTTCTATTTATTTTTTTTTTAATTTCGATAGTGGAAAGGGTAGAAAAAATGAAAGAGCAAAAATTGCGTCCAGCTATATGATACAAATACTATATCATCCATCAAAAACACAAAATAAATTCCACTCCCTCAAAATCAAATTCAAATGACTACAACATTTGGCAAAAACCCAAAGTAAAATTGCACACCCGCAAAAGAGGATCCAAACGGTTAAAAGCATTTTTTCACAAGTCAGAGTGAAAAGTGATATTCTGGATCCTGATTGGTTGACAAATCGAGAAATTCAAAATACGTCATCAAAACAGTTTTTTTTTTTTAACTGCTAAAGAAAAAATCATTCTGGGATCCTCCCACGTGAATAGAATTCTATATTTAAGGATGTCCCCTGACCGGTCACGGCAGTCAGTCAGTCAAGAAGGTCACTGAGAGACAGCAGTCGGACGATCCATCACTCAAGCAAGCAGTCGATCTATCAGCCACGCCAGTCAATCCTTTAAGGTGCAGTGTCAGATACACACAATCCGTTAGGCGCCGACATCAAAGAAACCGACAAACAAATCCTTCGCCCACTCAACCGTTACGAACGGAAAGAAGAGAAGAAACACCTGCAATGGTCATAAAACTTTTCACATCTCTCAAAAACCAGAATGGAGAAGTAAAACAACTTACTAAGTAGACTGATTCATCGTTTTACAACTTCACTACCAATTACTACTATCTCACTTTGAATCTCTCTCTCTCTCTCTCTCTCACTCTCTCTCTCTCTCTCTCTCTCTCTCACCACGGGAATTCTCATTCACACTCCTTTTCAACACAATTTGAAACGCTTTCTTTTTCCACCTACTTAATGACTGATAAAAGGAAAGAAATATTGTGCTACTAATCTGTGTAATTACAGATTCAAAACAGACACTTTCATACTCAACCAACATTCGTTCAAATACAACAGACAATTTTACATTCAACGACATTCGTTCAAATACAACAGACACTTTTATATTCAACGACATTCGTTCAAATAATACAGACACTTATATTCAACGATATTCGTTCAAATACAACAGACACTTTTTATATTCAACGACATTCGTTCAAATACAACAGACACTTTTATATTCAACGACATTCGTTCAAATACAACAGACACTTTTATATTCAACGACATTCGTTCAAATACAACAGACACTTTCATACTCAACCAACATTCGTTCAAATACAACAGACACTTTTATATTCAACGACATTTGTTCAAATACAACAGACACTTTTATATTCAACGACATTCGTTCAAATACAACAGACACTTTTATATTCAACGACATTCGTTCAAATACAACACTTTTATATTCAACGATATTCGTTCAAATACAACAGACACTTTTATATTCAACGACATTCGTTCAAATACAACAGACACTATTATATTCAACGACATTCGTTCAAATACAACAGACACTTTTATATTCAACGATATTCGTTCAAATACAACAGACACTTTTATATTTAACGACATTCGTTCAAATACAACAGACACTTTTATATTCAACGACATTCGTTCAAATACAACAGACACTTTTATATTCAACGACATTCGTTCAAATACAACAGACACTTTTATATTTAACGACATTCGTTCAAATACAACAGACACTTTTATATTCAACGACATTCGTTCAAATACAACACTTTTATATTCCACGACATTCGTTCAAATACAACAGACACTTTTATATTCAACGACATTCGTTCAAATACAACATACACTTTTACATTCAACGACATTCGTTCAAATACAACAGACACTTTCATACTCAACCAACTTTCGTTCAAATACAACAGACACTTTTATATTCAACGATATTCGTTCAAATACAACAGACACTTTTATATTCAACGACATTCGTTCAAATACAACAGACACTTTTACATTCAACGACATTCGTTCAACTACAACAGACACTTTCATACTCAACCAACATTCGTTCAAATACAACAGACACTTTTATATTCAACGATATTCGTTCAAATACAACAAACACTTTTATATTCAACGATATTCGTTCAAATACAACAGACACTTTTATATCCAACGACATTTGTTCAAATACAACAGACATTTTTATATTCAACGACATTCGTTCAAATACAACAGACACTTTTATATTCAACGATATTCGTTCAAATACAATAGACACATTTATATCCAACGACATTCGTTCAAATACAACAGACAATTTTATATCCAACGACATTTGTTCAAATACAACAGACATTTTTATATTCAACGACATTCGTTCAAATACAACAGACACTTTTATATTCAACGATATTCGTTCAAATACAACAGACATTTTTATATTCAACGATATTCGTTCAAATACAACAGACACTTTTATATTCAACGATATTCGTTCAAATACAACAGACACTTTTATATTCAACGATATTCGTTCAAATACAACAGAGACTTTTATATTCAACGACATTCGTTCAAATACAACAGACACTTTTATATTCAACGACATTCGTTCAAATACAACAGACATTTTCATACTCAACCAAAATTCGTTCAAATACAACAGACACTTTTATATCCAACGACATTTGTTCAAATACAACAGACACTTTCATACTCAACCAACATTCGTTCAAATACAACAGACACTTTTATATTCAACGACATTCGTTCAAATACAACAGACACTTTCATACTCAACCAACATTCGTTCAAATACAACAGACACTTTTATATCCAACGACATTCGTTCAAATACAACAGACACTTTCATACTCAACCAACATTCGTTCAAATACAACAGACACTTTTATATTCAACGACATTCGTTCAAATACAACAGACACTTTCATACTCAACCAACATTCGTTCAAATACAACAGACACTTTTATATCCAACGACATTTGTTCAAATACAACAGACACTTTTATATTCAACGACATTCGTTCAAATACAACAGACACTTTTATATTCAACGACATTCGTTCAAATACAACAGACACTTTTATATTCAACGATATTCGTTCAAATACAACAGACACTTTTATATTCAACGACATTCGTTCAAATACAACAGACACTTTTATATTCAACGATATTCGTTCAAATACAAAAGACATTTTATATTCAACGACATTCGTTCAAATACAACAGACACTTTTATATTCAACGATATTCGTTCAAATACAACAGACACTTTTACATTCAACGACATTCGTTCAAATACAACAAACACTTTTATATTCAACGACATTCGTTCAAATACAACAGACACATTTATATTCAACGATATTCGTTCAAATACAACAGACACTTTTATATTCAACGACATTCGTTCAAATACAACAGACACTTTTATATTCAACGACATTCGTTCAAATACAACAGACACTTTTACATTTAACGACATTCGTTCAAATACAACAGACACTTTTATATTCAACGACATTCGTTCAAATACAACAGACATTTTCATACTCAACCAACATTCGATCAAATACAACTTGAACATACTTACCACGACACCAACGACATTCAATTCCAATCACAACAGACACTTTTATATTCAACGACATTCGTTCAAATACAACAGACACATTTATATTCAACGATATTCGTTCAAATACAACAGACACTTTTATATTCAACGACATTCGTTCAAATACAACAGACACTTTTATATTCAACGACATTCGTTCAAATACAACAGACATACCTCCTTAAAGTTGACAAAATAAAGCGAACACTTTTATATTCAACGACATTTGTTCAAATACAACAGACACTTTTATATCCAACAACATTCGTTCAAATAAAACGAACCTTGCTATATTCAACATGATATTCAATGAAAGCTACAACAGACACTTTTATATTCAAGAACATTTGTTAAAATACAACGATATTTTTATCAACTGTAACGATATTTGTTCAAATACAACGAACCTTTATATTCAACGACATTCGTTCGATACAACAGACACTTTTATGTTCAACGACATTCGTTCATTAACAGACATTTATATTCAACGATGTTGTTCAAATACAATGAACACTTTTATATTCAACGATATTCGTTCAAGCCAATAATTTTAATATCAACGTCAACATTAAATGTAACGAACCACTTTTATATTCAACGACATTCGTTCAAAAATATACAACAGACACTTTTATATTCAACGATATTTGTTCAAATACAACAGACACTTTTATATTCAACGATATTTGTTCAAATACAACGAACCTTTATATTCAACGACATTCGTTCAAATACAACAGACACTTTTATATTCAACGACATTCGTTCAAATACAACAGACACTTTTATATTCAACGATATTCGTTCAAATACAACAGACACTTTTATGTTCAACGACATTTGGTAAAATAAAATAAGACACTTTTATATTCAGCGATGTTTGTTCAAATACAACAGACACTTTTATATTCAACGACATTGATAAATACATGAACACTTTCTTACTCAACCAACATTCGAACAAATAAAACAGACACTTTATGACTTCAACGACATTTGTTCAAATACAACGAACACATTTATATCCAACGACATTCGTTCAAATACAACAAAGACACTTTTATATTCAACGATATTCGTTCAAATACAACAAGACACTTTTATATTCAACGACATTTGTTAAAATACAACAGACACTTTTATATTCAACGATATTTGTTCAAATACAACAGACACTTTTATATTCAACGACATTCGTTCAAATACAACAGACACTTTTATATTCAACGACATTCGTTCAAATACAACAGACACTTTTATATTCAACGATATTTGTTCAAATACAATAGACACTTTTATATTCAACGATATTCGTTCAAATACAACAGACACTTTTATATTCAACGATATTTGTTCAAATACAACAGACACTTTTATATTCAACGACATTCGTTCAAATACAACAGACACTTTTATATTCAACGATATTTGTTCAAATACAACGAACACTTTTATGTTCAACGATATTTTGTTCAAATGTGAACACTTTTATGTTCAACGACATTCGTTCAAATACAACAGACACTTTTATATTCAGCGACATTCGTTCAAATACAACAGACATTTATGTTAACGATATTCGTTCAAATACAACAGACACTTTTATATTCAACGACATTTGTTAAAATAAATGAACACTTTTATATTCAACGATATTTGTTCAAATACAACAGACACTTTTATATTCAACGACATTCGTTCAAATACAACAGACACTTTCTTACTCAACCAACATTCGAACAAATGAAACAGACACTTTTTATATTCAACGACATTTGTTCAAATACAACAGACACTTTTATATTCAACGACATTCGTTCAAATACAACTGAACACTTTCATATTCAACGATATTCGTTCAAATTCAACAGACACTTTTATATTCAACGATATTTGTTCAAATACAACAGACACTTTTATATTCAACGATATTTGTTCAAATACAACAGACCTTTTATATTCAACGATATTCGTTCAAATACAACGAACCTTTTTATATTCAACGACATTCGTTCAAATACTATCGAACGGTACATATTCCAACGATATTTGTTCAAATACAACAGACGCTTTTATATTCAACGACTATTCGTTAAATCGCTCATGAACACTTTTATATTCAACGATATTTGTTCAAATACAACAGACATATATTCAACGATATTCGTTAAATACAACAGACACTTTTATATTCAACGATATACGTTCAAATACAACAGACACTTTTATATTCAACGATATTCGTTCAAATACAACAGACACTTTTATATTCAACGATATTCGTTCAAATACAACAGACACTTTTATATTCAACGACGATATAGTTAAAATACAACAGACACTTTTATATTCAACGCAGCAAATGTTTGTTCAAATACAACGAACACTTTTATATTCCAGCAAACATTCGTTCAAATAAACGATACTTTATTACATAATATAAAATTGAACAAATAAAACGAATATATATAATAGCGACATTTGTTCAAATACAACAGACACTTTTATATCCAACGACATTCGTTCAAATAAAACAGACACTTTTATATTCAACGATATTCGTTCAAATACAACAAGACACTTTTATCATTAAAGAACATTTGTTAAAATACAACAGACACTTTTATATTCAACGATATTTGTTCAAATACAACAGACACTTTTATATTCAACGACATTCGTTTAAATACCTTCAGGTATACTTATATTTAACAATTTCGAACAAATAAAACAGACACTTTATATTCAACGACAACGACAAATACAACAGACACATTTATATCCAACGACATTCGTTCAAATACAACAGACCCTTTTATATTCAACGATATTCGTTCAAATACAACTCGAACAGTTTTATATTCAACGACATTTGTTAAAATACAACAGACACTTTTATATTCAACGATATTTGTTCGAATACAACAGACACTTTTATATTCAACGACATTCGTTCCGATACAACAGACACTTTTGTAATCAACGACATTCGTTCAAATACAACGAACCTTTTATATTCAACGATATTTGTTCAAATACAACAGACACTTTTATATTCAACGATATTCGTTCAATACAACGAACACTTGCATATTCAACGATATTTGTTCAAATACAACAGACACTTTTATATTCAACGACATTCGTTCAAATACAACAGACACTTTTATATTCAACGATATTTGTTCAAATACAACAGACATACTTGTATTCAACGATATTTGTTCAAATACAACAGACACTTTTATATTCAACGACATTCGTTCAAATACAACAGACATGCATATTTAACGACATTCGTTCAAATACAACTCGAACTTGTACTTTATGTTCAACGATGTCGTTCAAATACAACAGACACTTTTATATTCAACGACATTTGTTAAAAATAAAACAGACACTTTTATATTCAACGATATTTGTTCAAATACAACAGACACTTTTATATTCAACGACATTCGTTCAAATACAACAGACACTTTCTTACTCAACCAACATTCGAACAAATAAAACAGACACTTTTATATTCAACGACATTTGTTCAAATACAACAGACACTTTTATGTTCAACGACATTCGTTCAAATAAACTTGAACACTTTTATATTCAACGATATTCGTTCAAATACAACAGACACTTTTATATTCAATGACATTCGTTCAAATACAACAGACACTTTTATATTCAACGATATTTGTTCAAATACAACATTTAACTTTTATATTCAACGATATTTGTTCAAATACAACAGACACTTTTATATTCAACGACATTCGTTCAAATACAACGGTTGCCTTTTATATTCAACGACATTCGTTCAAATACAACAGACACTTTCTTACTCAGCAACATTCGAACAAATAAAACAGACACTTTTATATTCAACGACATTTGTTCAAATACAACAGACGCGCATATTCAACGACATTCGTTCAAATACAACAGACATTTTTTTATATTCAACGATATTCGTTCAAATACAACAGACACTTTTATGTTCAACGACGATATTAGTACAACAGACACTTTTATATTCAACGATATTTGTTCAAATACAACAGACACTTTTATATTCAACGATATTTGTTCAAATACAACAGACACTTTTATATTCAACGACATTCGTTCAAATACAACAGACACTTTTATATTCAACAACCGTTGAACAAATATGGAACACTTTTATATTCTTTAGTATTCGTTCAAATACAACAGACACTTTTATATTCAACGACATTTGTTAAAATAAAACAGACACTTTTATATTCAGCGATATTTGTTCCGATACAACAGACACTTTTATGTTCAACGACATTCGTTCAAATACAACAGACACTTTCTTACTCAACCAACATTCGAACAAATAAAAGAGACACTTTTATATTCAACGACATTTGTTCAAATACAACAGACACATTTATATCCAACGACATTCGTTCAAATACAACAGACACTTTTATATTCAACGATATTCGTTCAAATACAACAGACACTTTTATATTCAACGACATTTGTTAAAATACAAGACACTTTATATTCAACGATATTTGTTCAAATACAACTTGATACTTTTATATTCAACGACATTCGTTCAAATACAACAGACACTTTTATATTCAACGACTTGTTCGTTCAAATACAACAAAGACACTTTTATATTCAACGATATTTGTTCAAATACAATGAACACTTTTATATTCAACGATATTCGTTCAAATACAACAGACACTTTTATATTCAACGATATTTGTTCAAATACAACAGACACTTTTATATTCAACGACATTCGTTCAAATACAACAGACACTTTTATATTCAACGATATTTGTTCAAATACAACAGACACTTTTATATTCAACGATATTTGTTCAAATACAACAGACACTTTATATTCAACAACATTCGTTCAAATACAACGAACTTAGCACCTATTCAACGACATTCGTTCAAATACAACAGACACTTTTATATTCAACGATATTCGTTCAAATACAACAGACACTTTTATATTCAACGACATTTGTTAAAATAAAACAGACACTTTTATATTCAACGATATTTGTTCAAATACAACGAACCTTTTATATTCAACGACATTCGTTCAAATACAACAGACACTTTCTTACTCAACCAACATTCGAACAAATGAAACAGACACTTTTATATTCAACGACATTTGTTCAAATACAACAGACACTTTTATATTCAACGACATTCGTTCAAATACAACAGACACTTTCATATTCAACGATATTCGTTCAAATTCAACAGACACTTTTATATTCAACGATATTTGTTCAAATACAACATGGTACTTTTATATTCAACGATATTTGTTCAAATACAACAGACACTTTTATATTCAACGATATTCGTTCAAATACAACAGACACTTTTATATTCAACGACATTCGTTCAAATACAACAGACATTTATATTCAACGATATTTGTTCAAATACAACAGACACTTTTATATTCAACGATATTCGTTCAAATACAACAGACACTTTTATATTCAACGATATTTGTTCAAATACAACAAATTTTATATTCAACGATATTCGTTAAATACAACGAACACTTTTATATTCAACGATATACGTTCAAATACAACGAACACTTTTATATTCAACGATATTCGTTCAAATACAACAGACACTTTTATATTCAACGATATTCGTTCAAATACAACAGACACTTTTGGGCTTCAACGACATTGGTTAAAATACAACGAACACTTTTATATTCAACGATATTTGTTCAAATACAACAGACACTTTTATATTCAACGACATTCGTTCAAATACAACAGACACTTTCTTACTCAGCCAAAATTCGAACAAATAAAACAGACACTTTTATATTCAACGACATTTGTTCAAATACAACAGACACTTTTATATCCAACGACATTCGTTCAAATAAAACAGACACTTTTATATTCAACGATATTCGTTCAAATACAACAGACACTTTTATATTCAAGAACATTTGTTAAAATACAACAGACACTTTTATATTCAACGATATTTGTTCAAATACAACAGACACTTTTATATTCAACGACATTCGTTCAAATACAACAGACACTTTCTTACTCAACCAACATTCGAACAAATAAAACAGACACTTTATATTCAACGACATTTGTTCAAATACAACAGACACATTTATATCCAACGACATTCGTTCAAATACAACAGACCCTTTTATATTCAACGATATTCGTTCAAATACAACAGACAGTTTTATATTCAACGACATTTGTTAAAATACAACAGACACTTTTATATTCAACGATATTTGTTCCGATACAACAGATACCTTTTATATTCAACGACATTCGTTCAAATACAACAGACACTTTTATAATCAACGACATTCGTTCAAATACAACAGACACTTTTATATTCAACGATATTTGTTCAAATACAACAGACACTTTTATATTCAACGATATTCGTTCAAATACAACAGACACTTTTATATTCAACGATATTTGTTCAAATACAACAGACACTTTTATATTCAACGACATTCGTTCAAATACAACAGACACTTTTATATTCAACGATATTTGTTCAAATACAACAGACACTTTTATATTCAACGATATTTGTTCAAATACAACAGACACTTTTATATTCAACGACATTCGTTCAAATACAACAGACACTTTTATATTCAACGACATTCGTTCAAATACAACAGACACTTTTATATTCAACGATATTCGTTCAAATACAACAGACACTTTTATATTCAACGACATTTGTTAAAATAAAACAGACACTTTTATATTCAACGATATTTGTTCAAATACAACAGACACTTTTATATTCAACGACATTCGTTCAAATACAACAATTTCTTTCTTACTCAACCAACATTCGAACAAATAAAACAGACACTTTTATATTCAACGACATTTGTTCAAATACAACAGACACTTTTATATTCAACGACATTCGTTCAAATACAACAGACACTTTTATATTCAACGATATTCGTTCAAATACAACAGACACTTTTATATTCAACGACATTTGTTAAAATACAACAGACACTTTTATATTCAACGATATTTGTTCAAATACAACATACACTTTTATATTCAACGATATTCGTTCAAATACAACAGACACTTTTATATTCAACGATATTTGTTCAAATACAACAGACACTTTTATATTCAACGACATTCGTTCAAATACAACAGACACTTTTATATTCAACGATATTTGTTCAAATACAACAGACACTTTTATATTCAACGATATTTGTTCAAATACAACAGACACTTTTATATTCAACGATATTCGTTCAAATACAACAGACACTTTTATATTCAACGACATTCGTTCAAATACAACAGACATTTTATATTCAACGATATTTGTTCAAATACAACAGACACTTTTATATTCAACGATATTCGTTCAAATACAACAGACACTTTTATATTCAACGATATTCGTTCAAATACAACAGACACTTTTATATTCAACGATATACGTTCAAATACAACAGACACTTTTATATTCAACGATATTCGTTCAAATACAACAGACACTTTTATATTCAACGATATTCGTTCAAATACAACAGACACTTTTATATTCAACGACATTGGTTAAAATACCAACAGACACTTTTATATTCAACGACATTCGTTCAAATACAACAGACATTTTATATTCAACGATATTTGTTCAAATACAACAGACACTTTTATATTCAACGATATTCGTTCAAATACAACAGACACTTTTATATTCAACGATATTCGTTCAAATACAACAGACACTTTTATATTCAAACGATATACGTTCAAATACAACAGACACTTTTATATTCAACGATATTCGTTCAAATACAACAGACACTTTTATATTCAACGATATTCGTTCAAATACAACAGACACTTTTATATTCAACGACATTGGTTAAAATACAACAGACACTTTTATATTCAACGATATTTGTTCAAATACAACAGACACTTTTATATTCAACGACATTCGTTCAAATACAACAGACACTTTTATATTCAACGACATTCGTTCAAATACAACAGACACTTTTATATTCAACGATATACGTTCAAATACAACAGACACTTTTATATTCAACGACAGTCGTTCAAATACAACAGACACTTTTATATTCAACGATATTCGTTCAAATACAACAGACACTTTTATATTCAACACATTTGTTCAAATACAACAGACACTTTTATATTCAACGATATTCGTTCAAATACAACAGACACTTTTATATTCAACGATATTTGTTCAAATACAACAGACACTTTTATATTCAACGATATTCGTTCAAATACAACAGACACTTTTATATTCAACGACATTCGTTCAAATACAACAGACACTTTTATATTCAACGATATACGTTCAAATACAACAGACACTTTTATATTCAACGACATTTGTTCAAATACAACAGACACTTTTATATTCAACGATATTCGTTCAAATACAACAGACACTTTTATATTCAACGATATTCGTTCAAATACAACAGAGACTTTTATATTCAACGACATTCGTTCAAATACAACAGACACTTTTATATTCAACGACATTCGTTCAAATACAACAGACATTTTCATACTCAACCAAAATTCGTTCAAATACAACAGACACTTTTATATCCAACGACATTTGTTCAAATACAACAGACACTTTCATACTCAACCAACATTCGTTCAAATACAACAGACACTTTTATATTCAACGACATTCGTTCAAATACAACAGACACTTTCATACTCAACCAACATTCGTTCAAATACAACAGACACTTTTATATCCAACGACATTCGTTCAAATACAACAGACACTTTCATACTCAACCAACATTCGTTCAAATACAACAGACACTTTTATATTCAACGACATTCGTTCAAATACAACAGACAATTTCATACTCAACCAACATTCGTTCAAATACAACAGACACTTTTATATCCAACGACATTTGTTCAAATACAACAGACACTTTTATATTCAACGACATTCGTTCAAATACAACAGACACTTTTATATTCAACGACATTCGTTCAAATACAACAGACACTTTTATATTCAACGATATTCGTTCAAATACAACAGACACTTTTATATTCAACGACATTCGTTCAAATACAACAGACACTTTTATATTCAACGATATTCGTTCAAATACAAAAGACATTTTATATTCAACGACATTCGTTCAAATACAACAGACACTTTTATATTCAACGATATTCGTTCAAATACAACAGACACTTTTACATTCAACGACATTCGTTCAAATACAACAAACACTTTTATATTCAACGACATTCGTTCAAATACAACAGACACATTTATATTCAACGATATTCGTTCAAATACAACAGACACTTTTATATTCAACGACATTCGTTCAAATACAACAGACACTTTTATATTCAACGACATTCGTTCAAATACAACAGACACTTTTACATTTAACGACATTCGTTCAAATACAACAGACACTTTTATATTCAACGACATTCGTTCAAATACAACAGACATTTTCATACTCAACCAACATTCGATCAAATACAACAGACACTTTTACATTCAACGAATGTTCCAATACAACAGACACTTTTATATTCAACGACATTCGTTCAAATACAACAGACACATATTTATATTCAACGATATTCGTTCAACATATTATTAGACACTTTTATATTCAACGACATTCGTTCATACAACAGACATTTTTATATTCAACGACATTCGTTCAGAAATACAACAGACACTTTTCTTACTCAACCAAAATTCGAACAATAAAAATGGACACTTTTATATTCAACGACATTTCTGTTCAAATACAACAGACACTTTTATATTCAATATATCAAATAAACAGACACTTTTATATTCAACGATATTCGTTCAAATACAACAGACACTTTTATATTCAAGAACATTTGTTAAAATACAACAGACACTTTTATATTCAACGATATTTGTTCAAATACAACAGACACTTTTATATTCAACGACATTTGCTCAAATACAACAGACACTTTCTTACTCAACCAACATTCGAACAAATTAAAAACAGACACTTTTATATTCAACGACATTTGTTCAAATACAACAGACACATTTATATCCAACGACATTCGTCAAATACAACAGACACTTTTATATTAAACGATATTCGTTCAAATACACATATACAGTTTTATATTCAACGACATTTGTTAAAATACAACAGACACTTTTATATTCAACGATATTTAATTCAAATACAACAGACACTTTTATATTCAATGATATTCGTTCAAATACAACATAATTTTATATTCAAATTTATCGTTCAAATACAACAGACACTTTATATCTAACGATATTTGTTCAAATACAATGCATTACTTTTATATTCAATTATATTCGTTCAACATAACAGACACTTTTATATTCAATATATTTGTTCAAATACAACAGACACTTTTATATTCAACGACATTCGTTCAAATACAACAGACACTTTTATATTCAACGATATTTGTTCAAATACAACAGACACTCCTTATATTCAACGATATTTGTTCAAATACAACAGACACTTTTATATTCAACGACATTCGTTCAAATACAACAGACACTTTTATATTCAACGACATTCGTTCAAATACAACAATTTATATTCAACGATATTCGTTCAACAGAAATAGACACTTTTATATTCAACGACATTTGTTAAAACAGTTTACACTTATATTCAATGATATTTGTTCAAATACAACATATTCTTTATATCTCGCTAACGACATTCGTTCAAATACAACAGACACTTTCTTACCAACCAACATTCGGAACAAATGAAACAGACACTTTTATATTCAACGACATTTGTTCAAATACAACAGACACTTTTATATTCAACGACATTCGTTCAAATACAACAGACACTTTCATATTCAACATATTTGTTCCAAATACAACAGACACTTTTATATTCAACGATATTTGTTCAAATACAACAGACACTTTTATATTCAACGATATTTGTTCAAATACAACAGACACTTGTATATTCAACGATATTCGTTCAAATACAACAGACACTTTTATATTCAACGACATTCGTTCAAATACCAACAAGACATTTTATATTCAACGATATTTGTTCAAATACAACAGACACTTTTATATTCAACGATATTCGTTCAAATACAACAGACACTTTTATGTTAACGATATTTGTTCAAATACAACAGACACTTTTATATTCAACGATATTCGTTCAAATACAACAGACACTTTTATATTCAACGATATACGTTCAAATACAACAGACACTTTTATATTCAACGATATTCGTTCAAATACAACGAACACTTTTATATTCAACGATATTCGTTCAAATACAACGAACACTTTTGTATTCAACGACATTGGTTAAAATACAACAGACACTTTTATATTCAACGATATTTGTTCAAATACAACAGACACTTTTTTATATTCAACGACATTCGTTCAAATACAACAGAACACTTTCTTACTCAACCAAAGTCGAACAAATAAAACAGACACTTTTTTATATTCAACGACATTTGTTCAAATACAACAGACACTTTTATATCCAACGACATTCGTTCAAATAAAACAGACACTTTTATATTCAACGATATTCGATTCAAATACAACAAATGATTTATATTCCAAGAACATTTGTT
The DNA here is from genome assembly GCA_037127315.1 of Ascarosepion bandense. Classification (NCBI taxonomy): domain Eukaryota; kingdom Metazoa; phylum Mollusca; class Cephalopoda; order Sepiida; family Sepiidae; genus Ascarosepion; species Ascarosepion bandense. The sequence goes on from JBBBDQ010001872.1 coordinate 2,034,661, forward strand.
AAAATACAACAGACACTTTTATATTCAACGATATTTGTTCAAATACAACAGACACTTTTATATTCAACGACATTCGTTCAAATACAACAGACACTTTCTTACTCAACCAACATTCGAACAAATAAAACAGACACTTTTATATTCAACGACATTTGTTCAAATACAACAGACATTTATATCCAACGACATTCGTTCAAATACAACAAGTATACCCATATTCAACGATATTCGTTCAAATACAACAGACAGTTTTATATTCAACGACATTTGTTAAAATACAACAGACACTTTTATATTCAACGATATTTGTTCAAATACAACAGACACTTTTATATTCAACGACATTCGTTCAAATACAACAGACACTTTTATATTCAACGACATTCGTTCAAATACAACAATTTTATATTCAACGATATTTGTTCAAATACAACAGACACTTTTATATTCAACGATATTCGTTCAAATACAACAGACACTTTTATATTCAACGATATTTGTTCAAATACAACGAACACTTTTATATTCAACGACATTCGTTCAAATACAACATAGATACTTTATATTCAACGATATTGTTCAAATACAACAGACACATTTATATTCAACGATATTTGTTCAAATACAACGAGCCTTTTATATTCAACGACATTCGTTCAAATACAACAGACACTTTTATATTCAACGACATTCGTTCAAATACAACAGACACTTTTATATTCAACGATATTCGTTCAAATACAACAGAACCTTTTATGATATTAACGAGCATTTGTTAAAATAAAACAGACACTTTTATATTCAACGATATTTGTTCAAATACAACAGACACTTTTATATTCAACGACATTCGTTCAAATACAACAGACACTTTCTTACTCAACCAACATTCGAACAAATAAACAGACACTTTTATATTCAACGACATTTGTTCAAATACAACAGACACTTTTATATTCAACGACGACATTCGTTCAAATACAACGAACACTTTTATATTCAACGATATTCGTTCAAATACAACAGACACTTTTATATTCAACGACATTTGTTAAAATACAACAGACACATTTCCTTCAACGATATTTGTTCAAATACAACATACACTTTTATATTCAACGATATTCGTTCAAATACAACAGACACTTTTATATTCAACGATATTTGTTCAAATACAACAGACACTTTTATATTCAACGACATTCGTTCAAATACAACAGACACTTTTATATTCAACGATATTGTGAAAATACAACAGACACTTTTATATTCAACGATATTGTTCAAATAAAACAGACACTTTTATATTCAACGATATTCGTTCAAATACAACAGACACTTTTATATTCAACGACATTCGTTCAAATACAACAGACATTTTATATTCAACGATATTGTTCAAATACAACAGACACTTTTATATTCAACGATATTCGTTGAAATACAACAATTTTTATATTCAACGACATTCGTTCAAATACAACAGACACTTTCTTACTCAACCAACATTCGAACAAATAAAACAGACACTTTTATATTCAACGACATTTGTTCAAATACAACAGACACATTTATATCAACAGCATTAAACCAAACTACAACAGACCCTTTTATATTCAACGATATTCGTTCAAATACAACAGACAGTTTTATATTCAACGACATTTGTTAAAATACAACAGACACTTTTATATTCAACGATATTTGTTCAAATACAACAGACACTTTTATATTCAACGACATTCGTTCAAATACAACAGACACTTTTATATTCAGCGACATTCGTTCAAATACAACAGACACTTTTATATTCAACGATATTTGTTCAAATACAACAGACACTTTTATAAACTTCGATATTCGTTCAAATACAACAGACACTTTTATATTCAACGATATTTGTTCAAATACGAACACTTTTATATTCAACGACATTCGTTCAAATACAACAGACATTTATATTCAACGATATTTGTTAAATACAACAGACACTTTTATATTCAACGATATTTGTTCAAATACAACGTTGCACCCATTCAACGACATTCGTTCAAATACAACAGACACTTTTCTATTCAACGACATTCGTTCAAATACAACAGACACTTTTATATTCAACGATATTCGTTCAAATACAACAGACACTTTTATATTCAACGACATTTGTTAAAATAAAACAGACACTTTTATATTCAACGATATTTGTTCAAATACAACAGACACTTTTATATTCAACGACATTCGTTCAAATACAACAGACACTTTCTTACTCAACCAACATTCGAACAAATAAAACAGACACTTTTATATTCAACGACATTTGTTCAAATACAACAGACACTTTTATATTCAACGACATTCGTTCAAATACAACAGACACTTTTATATTCAACGATATTCGTTCAAATACAACAGACACTTTTATATTCAACGACATTTGTTAAAATACAACAGACACATTTATATTCAACGATATTTGTTCAAATACAACATACACTTTTATATTCAACGATATTCGTTCAAATACAACAGACACTTTTATATTCAACGATATTTGTTCAAATACAACAGACACTTTTATATTCAACGACATTCGTTCAAATACAACAGACACTTTTATATTCAACGATATTTGTTCAAATACAACAGACACTTTTATATTCAACGATATTTGTTCAAATAAAACAGACACTTTTATATTCAACGATATTCGTTCAAATACAACAGACACTTTTATATTCAACGACATTCGTTCAAATACAACAGACATTTTATATTCAACGATATTTGTTCAAATACAACAGACACTTTTATATTCAACGATATTCGTTGAAATACAACAGAACACTTTTATATTCAACGATATTTGTTCAAATACAACAGACACTTTTATATTCAACGATATTCGTTCAAATACAACAGACACTTTTATATTCAACGATATACGTTCAAATACAACAGACACTTTTATATTCAACGATATTCGTTCAAATACAACAGACACTTTTATATTCAACGATATTCGTTCAAATACAACAGACACTTTTATATTCAACGACATTGGTTAAAATACAACAGACACTTTTATATTCAACGATATTTGTTCAAATACAACAGACACTTTTATATTCAACGACATTCGTTCAAATACAACAGACACTTTTATATTCAACGACATTCGTTCAAATACAACAGACACTTTTATATTCAACGATATACGTTCAAATACAACAGACACTTTTATATTCAACGACATTCGTTCAAATACAACAGACACTTTTATATTCAACGATATTCGTTCAAATACAACAGACACTTTTATATTCAACACATTTGTTCAAATACAACAGACACTTTTATATTCAACGATATTCGTTCAAATACAACAGACACTTTTATATTCAACGATATTTGTTCAAATACAACAGACACTTTTATATTCAACGATATTCGTTCAAATACAACAGACACTTTTATATTCAACGACATTGGTTAAAATACAACAGACACTTTTATATTCAACGACATTCGTTCAAATACAACAGACACTTTTATATTCAACGATATACGTTCAAATACAACAGACACTTTTATATTCAACGACATTTGTTCAAATACAACAGACACTTTTATATTCAACGATATTCGTTCAAATACAACAGACACTTTTATATTCAACGATATTTGATCAAATACAACATACACTTTTATATTCAACGATATTCGTTCAAATACAACAGACACTTTTATATTCAACGATATACGTTCAAATACAACAGACACTTTTATATTCAACGACATTCGTTCAAATACAACAGACACTTTTATATTCAACGACATTCGTTCAAATACAACAGTCAATTTTATATTCAACGATATTTGTTCAAATACAACAGACACTTTTATATTCAACGACATTCGTTCAAATACAACAGACACTTTTATATACAACGATATTCGTTCAAGTACAACAGACACTTTTATATTCAACGGCATTCGTTCAAATACAACAGACACTTTTATATTCAACGACATTTGTTCAAATACAACAGACACTTTTATATTCAACGACATTTGTTCAAATACAACAGACACTTTTATATTCAACGTCATTCGTTCAAATACAACAGACACTTTTTTATTCAACGACATTCGTTCAAATACAACAGACACTTTTATATTCAACGACATTCGTTCAAATACAACAGACACTTTTATATTCAACGACATTCGTTCAAATACAACAGACACTTTTATATTCAACGATATTCGTTCAAGTACAACAGACACTTTTATATTCAACGGCATTCGTTCAAATACAACAGACACTTTTATATTCGACGACATTTGTTCAAATACAACAGACACTTTTATATTCAACGTCATTCGTTCAAATACAACAGACACTTTTATATTCAACGACATTCGTTCAAATACAACAGACACTTTTATATTCAACGATATTCGTTCAAGTACAACAGACACTTTTATATTCAACGGCATTCGTTCAAATACAACAGACACTTTTATATTCAACGGCATTTGTTCAAATACAACAGACACTTTTATATTCAACGACATTCGTTCACATACAACAGACACTTTTATATTCAACGACATTTGTTCAAATACAACAGACACTTTTATATTCAACGACATTCGTTCAAATACAACAGACACTTTTATATTCAACGATATTCGTTCAAATACAACAGACACTTTTATATTCAACGGCATTTGTTCAAATACAACAGACACTTTTATATTCAACGACATTCGTTCAAATACAACAGACAGTTTTATATTCAACGATATTCGTTCAAGTACAACAGACACTTTTATATTCAACGGCATTCGTTCAAATACAACAGACACTTTTATATTCAACGGCATTTGTTCAAATACAACAGACACTTTTATATTCAACGGCATTTGTTCAAATACAACAGACACTTTTATATTCAACGATATTCGTTCAAGTACAACAGACACTTTTATATTCAACGGCATTCGTTCAAATAGAACAGACACTTTTATATTCAACAGCATTTGTTCAAATACAACAGACACTTTTATATTCAACGATATTCGTTCAAATACAACAGACACTTTTATATTCAACGATATTTTTTCAAATACAACAGACACTTTTATATTCAACGATATTCGTTCAAATACAACAGACCTTTTATATTCAACGACATTCGTTCAAATACAACAGACACTTTTATATTCAACGATATACGTTCAAATACAACAGACACTTTTATATTCAACGACATTTGTTCAAATACAACAGACACTTTTATATTCAACGATATTCGTTCAAATACAACAGACACTTTTATATTCAACGATATTTGTTCAAATACAACATACACTTTTATATTCAACGATATTCGTTCAAATACAACAGACACTTTTATATTCAACGATATACGTTCAAATACAACAGACACTTTTATATTCAACGACTATTCGTTCAAATACAACAGACACTTTTATATTCAACGACATTCGTTCAAATACAACAGACAATTTTATATTCAACGATATTTGTTCAAATACAACAGACACTTTTATATTCAACGACATTCGTTCAAATACAACAGACACTTTTATATACAACGATATTCGTTCAAGTACAACAGACACTTTTATATTCAACGGCATTTCGTTCAAATACAACAGACACTTTTATATTCAACGACATTTGTTTCAGTAACAGACACTTTTATATTCAACGTCATTCGTTCAAATACAACAGACACTTTTTTATTCAACGACATTCGTTCAAATACAACAGACACTTTTATATTCAACGACATTCGTTCAAATACAACAGACACTTTTATATTCAACGACATTCGTTCAAGTAATAGTACTTTTATATTCAGCGATATTCGTTCAAGTACAACAGACACTTTTATATTCAACGGCATTCGTTCAAATACAACAGACACTTTTATATTCAACGACATTTGTTCAAATACAACAGACACTTTTATATTCAACGTCATTCGTTCAAATACAACAGACACTTTTATATTCAACGACATTCGTTCAAATACAACAGACACTTTTATATTCAACCATATTCGTTCAAGTACAACAGACACTTTTATATTCAACGGCATCGTTCAAACGAACACTTTTATATTCAACGGCATTTGTTCAAATACAACAGACACTTTTATATTCAACGACATTCGTTCGTACAACAGACACTTTTATATTCAACGACATTTGCTCAAATACAACAGCCACTTTTATATTCAACGACATTCGTTCAAATACAACAGACACTTTTATATTCAACGATATTCGTTCAAGTACAACAGACACTTTTATATTCAACGGCATTCGTTCAAATACAACAGACACTTTTATATTCAACGGCATTTGTTCAAATACAACAGACACTTTTATATTCAACGGCATTTGTTCAAATACAACAGACACTTTTATATTCAACGATATTCGTTCAAGTACAACAGACACTTTTATATTCAACGGCATTCGTTCAAATACAACGAACGCACTTTTATATTCAACAGCATTTGTTCAAATACAACAGACACTTTTATATTCAACGACATTCGTTCAAATACAACAGACACTTTTATATTCAACGATATTCGTTCAAGTACAACAGACATTTTATATTCAACGACATTCGTTCAAATACAACAGACACTTTTATATTCAACGATATTTGTTCAAATACAACAGACACTTTTATATTCAACGACATTCGTTCAAATACAACAGACACTTTTATATTCAACGATATTCGTTCAAGTACAACAGACACTTTTATATTCAACGGCATTCGTTCAAATACAACAGACATTTATATTCAACGACATTTGTTCACAAATACAACAGACACTTTTGTATTCAGCGACGTTGTTCAAATACAACAGACACTTTATATTCAACGTCATTCGTTCAAATACAACAGACACTTTTATATTCAACGACATTCGTTCAAATACAACAGACACTTTTATATTCAACGACATTCGTTCAAATACAACAGACACTTTTATATTCAACGATATTTGTTCAAATACAACAGGTACTTTTATATTCAACGACATTCGTTCAAATACAACAGACACTTTTATATTCAACGGCATTCGTTCAAATACAACAGACACTTTTATATTCAACGACATTTGTTCAAATACAACAGACACTTTTATATTCAACGTCATTCGTTCAAATACAACAGACGCACATATTCAACGACATACGTTCAAATACAACAGACACTTTTATATTCAACGACATTCGTTCAAATAAAACAGACATTTTTATATTCAACGATATTCGTTCAAATACAACAGACACTTTTATATTCAACGGCATTCGTTCAAATGCAACAGACACTTTTATATTCAACGACATTTGTTCAAATACAACAGACACTTTTTTATATTCAACGACATTTGTTCAAATACAACAGCCACTTTTATATTTAACGACATTCGTTCACATATGAACACTTTTATATTCAACGACATTCGTTCAAATACAATATGGGTACTTTTATATCCAACGTCATTCGTTCAAATACAACAGACACTTTTATATTCAACGTCATTCGTTCAAATACCACAGACATTTTATATTCAACGACATTCGTTCAACTACAACAGACGCTTTTATATTCAACGATATTCGTTCAAGTACAACAGACACTTTTATATTCAACAAGCATTCGTTCAAATACAACAGACACTTTTATATTCAACGACCTTCGTTCAAATACAACGAACGCTTTTATATTCAACGACATTTGTTCATCTTCAACAACCACTTTTATATTCAACGACATTCGTTCACACATACAACAGACACTTTTATATTCAACGACATTCGTTCAAATACAACAGCCACGTTTATATTCAACGACATTCGTTCAAATACAACAAACACTTTTATATTCAACGACATTTGTTCAAATACAACAGACACTTTTATATTCAACGTCATTCGTTCAATTACAACAGACACTTTTATATTCAACGACATTCGTTCAAATACAACAGACATTTTATATTCAACGATATTCGTTCAAGTACAACAGACACTTTTATATTCAACGATATTCGTTCAAGTACAACAGACAATTTTATATTCAACGACATTCGTTCAAATACAACAGACACTTTTATATTCAACGACGTTGTTCAAATACAACAGACACTTTTTTATATTCAACGACATTTGTTCAAATACAACAGACACTTTTATATACAACGTCATTCGTTCAAATACAACAGACAATTTTATATTCAACGACATTCGTTCAAATACAACAGACACTTTTATATTCAACGACATTCGTTCAAATACAACAGACACTTTTATATTCAACGATATTTGTTCAAATACAACAGATACTTTTATATTCAACGACATTCGTTCAAATACAACAGACACTTTTATATTCAACGATATTCGTTCAAGTACAACAGACATTTTATATTCAACGGCATTCGTTCAAATACAACAGACACTTTTATATTCAACGATATTCGTTCAAATACAACAGACACTTTTATATTCAACGACATTCGTTCAAATACAACAGACACTTTTATATTCAACGATATTCGTTCAAATACAACAGACACTTTTATCTAACGACATTCGTTCAAATACAACAGACACTTATATTCAACGGCATTTGTTCAAATACAACAGACACTTTTATATTCAATCTATCTGCTCAAATACAACAGACACTTTTATATTCAACGATATTCGTTCAAGTACAACAGACACTTTTATATTCAACGGCATTCGTTCCAATACAACAGACACTTATATTCAACGACATTTGTTCAAATACAACAGACACTTTAGCATTCAACGTCATTCGCGTCTCAAATAAGGAAATAAGAGCACATTTTATATTCAACACATCGTTCAAATACAACAGACACTTTTATATTCAACGATATTCGTTCAGCACAATTGACACTTTTATATTCAACGGTACCCGTTCAAACACATCAAGATAATTTTTTTATATTCAACGGCATTTGTTCAAATACAACAGACACATTTATATTCAACATACTTGTTCAAATACAACAGACACTTTTATATTGAACGATATTCGTTCAAGTAAGCACAGACACTTTTTATATTCAACGGTATCTGTTCAAATACAACAGATAGTTTTATATTCAATACATTTGTTCAAATACAACAGATACTTGATATTCAACGACATTCGTTCAAATACAACAGACACTTTTATATTCAACGATATTCGTTCAAGTACAATAGACACTTTTTATATTCCAACGATATTCGTTCAAATACAACAGACACTTTTATATTCAACGACATTCGTTCAAATACAACAGACATTCTTCTATATCTCAACTATTTTCATTTGTCTACCAGCAACAGACATTTTTATATCAATCACATTCGTTCAAATACAACAGACACTTCTTTATATTCAGTTCGAAAGTTATCGTTCAAGTACAACAGACACTTTTATATTCAAATTTGCATTCGTTCAAATACAACAGACACTTTTATATTCAACGACATTTGTCTAATGACAAATAGACACTTTTATATTCAACGTCATTCGTTCAAATACAACAGACACTTTTATATTCAACGACATTCGTTCAAATACATACTTTTATATCACTAACCATATTCGTTCAAGTACAACAGACACTTTTATATTCAACGGTATCTGTTCAAATACAACAGACACTTTTATATTCAACGGCATTTGTTCAATACAACATGACACTTTTATATCTTTTAAACGACATTCGTTCACGTACAATGACACTTTTATATTCAACGACATTTGTTCAAACACAACAGCCACTTTATATTCAACGACATTCGTTCAAATACAAATGATGACTTTTATATTCAACGATATTCGTTCAAGTACAAATAGACACTTTTATATTCAATCGCATCTGTTCAAAATATAAATAGACACTTTTATATTCAACGCATTTTGTTCAAATACAACAGACACTTTTATATTCAACGGCATTGTTCAAATACAACAGACACTTTTATATTCAACGATATTCGTTCAAGTACAACAGACACTTTTATATTCAACGGCATTCGTTCAAATACAACAGACACTTTTATATTCAACAGCATTTGTTCAAATACAACAGACACTTTTATATCTAACGACATTCGTTCAAAATACAACAGACACTTTATATTCAACGATATTCGTTCAAGTACAACAGACATTTTATATTCAACGACATTCGTTCAAATACAAAGACACTTTATATTCAACGATATTTGTTCAAATACAATATATACCTTTTATATTCAACGACATTCGTTCAAATACAACAGACACTTTTATATTCAACGATATTCGTTCAAGTACAATAGACACTTTTATATTCAACGGCATTCGTTCACCACAACAGACACTTTTATATTCAACGACATTTGTTCAAATACAACATACTCTTCTTTAATGAACGACATTTGTTCAAATACAACAGACACTCTTTTATATTCAACGTCATTCGTTCAAATACAACAGACACTTTTATATTCAACGACATTCGTTCAAATACAACAGACACTTTATATTCAACACATTCGTTCAAATACAACAGACACTTTTATATTCAACGATATTTGTTCAAATACAACAGACACTCTTCTTTTTATATTCAACGTACATTCGTTCAAATACAACAGACAATTTTATATTCAACGATATTCGTTCAAGTACAACAGACACTTTCATTCAACGGCATCGTTCAAATACAACAGACACTTTATATTCAACGATACTTTTGAATCAAATACAACAGACACTTTTATATTCAACGTCATTCGTTCAAATACAACAGACACTTTTATTCAACGACATAGCGTTGGAATACAACAGACACTTATATTCAACGACATTCGTTCAAATAAAATAGACATTTTTATATTTCAACGATATTCGTTCAAATACAACAGACACTTTTATATTCAACGCATTCGTTCAAATACAACAGACACTTTCATATTCAACGACATTTGTTCAAATACAACAGACACTTTTCTATATTCAACGACATTTGTTCAAATGCTGAACAGCCACTTTTATATTCAACGACATTCGTTCACATACAACAGACACTTTTATATTCAACGACATTTTGCTCAAATACAATACGACTTTATATCCAAATGTCATTCGTTCAAATACAACAGACACTTTTATATTCAACGTCATTCGTTCAAATACCACAGACATTTTATATTCAACGACATTCGTTCAACTACAACAGACACTTTATATTCAACGATATTCGTTCAAGTACAACAGACACTTTTATATTCAACGGCATTCGTTCAAATACAACAGACACTTTTATATTCAACGACTCGTTCAAATACAACAGACACTTTTATATTCAATGACATTTGTTCAAATACAACAGCCACTTTTATATTCAACGACATTCGTTCACATACAACAGACACTTTTATATTCAACGACATTCGTTCAAATACAACAGCCACGTTTATATTCAACGACATTCGTTCAAATACAACAGACACTTTTATATTCAACGACATTTGTTCAAATATACAACAGATACTTTTATATTCAACGTCATTCGTTCAATATGCCAGACACTTTTATATTCAACGACATTCGTTCAAATACAACAGACATTTTATATTCAACGATATTCGTTCAAGTACAACAGACACTTTTATATTCAACGATATTCGTTCAAGTACAACAGATAATTTTATATTCAACGACATTCGTTCAAATACAACAGACACTTTTATATTCACTGACATTTGTTCGTAACACAAATAATACCTTTATATTCAATGACATTTGTTCAAATACAACATATCTTTTATATACAACGTCATTCGTTCAAATACAATGACACTTTATATTCAACGACATCATTCAAATACAACAGACACTTTTATATTCAACGACATTCGTTCAAATACAACAGACACTTTTATATTCAACGATATTTGTTCAAATACAACAGACACTTTTTATATTCAATCTATTATTCGTTCAAATACAACAGACACTTTTATATTCAACGATATTCGTTCAAGTGTCATTTCAGATATTTTATATTCAACGGCATTCGTTCAAATACACAACAGACATTTCTTTATATTCAAATTATTATCGTTCAAATACAACAGACACTTTTATGTATTCAACACATTCGTTCAAATACAACAGATGTCTTTATATTCAACGATATCTGCTCCAAACAACAGACACTTTTATATTCAACGACATTCGTTCAAATGCAACAGACACTTTTATATTCAACGGCATTTATTCAAATACAACAGGATACTATATTCAACGACATTGTTCAAATACAATGTTATATTTTACTTTTATATTCAACGATATTCGTTCAAGTACAACAGACACTTTATTATATTCAACGGCATTCGTTCCAATACAACAGACACTTTTATATTCAAATCATTACTTGTTCCAATACAACAGACACTTTTATATTCAACGTCATTCTGTTCAAATACAACAGACACTTTTATATTCAACGACATTCGTTCAAATACAACAGACACTTTTATATTCAACGATATTCGTTCAAGTACACAAATAACAGACACTTTTATATTCAACGGCATTCGTTCAAATACATCAGACACTTTTATATTCAACGGCATTTGTTCAAATACAACAGACAATATTTATATTCAACGACATTTGTTCAAATACAAATATATTTATATTGAACGATATTCGTTCAAGTACAACAGACACTTTTATATTCAACGGCATTCGTTCAAATACAAATAGACACTTTTATATTCAACAGCATTTGTTCAAATACAACAGACACTTTTATATTCAACGACATTCGTTCAAATACAACAGACACTTTTATATTCAACGATATTCGTTCAAGTACAACAGACACTTTTATATTCAACGACATCTGTTCAAATACAACAGACACTTTTTATATCCAACGACATTCGTTCAAATACAACAGACACTTTTATATTCAACACATTTGTTCAAATACAACAGTATTTTTATATTCAACGATTCGTTCAAATACAACAGACACTTTTATATTCAACGATATTCGTTCAAGTACAACAGACACTTTTATATTCAACGGCATTCGTTCAAATACAAATTGGTACTTTTATATTCAACGACATTTGTTCAAATAATAACAGACACTTTTATATTCAACGACATTTGTTCAAATACAACAGATACTTTTATATTCAACGTCATTCGTTCAAATACAACAGACACTTTTATATTCAACGGCATTCGTTCAAATACAACAGACACTTTTATATTCAACGACATTCGTTCAAATACAAGATAATTTTTATATTCAACGATATTTGTTCAAATACAACAGACACTTTTATATTCAACGACATTCGTTCAAATACAACAGACACTGTTATATTCAACGATATTCGTTCAAGTACAACAGACACTTTTATATTCAACGGCATTCGTTCAAATACAACAGACACTTTTATATTCAACGACATTTGTTCAAATACAACAGACACTTTTATATTCAACGTCATTCGTTCAAATACAACAGACACTTTTATATTCAACGACATACTTTCAAATACAACAGACACTTTTATATTCAACGACATTCGTTCAAATACAACAGACACTTTTATATTCAACGATATTCGTTCAAATACAACAGACACTTTTATATTCAACGACATTCGTTCAAATACAACAGACACTTTTATATTCAACGATATTCGTTCAAATACAACAGACACTTTTATATTCAACGACATTCGTTCAAATACAACCGACACTTTTATATTCAACGATATTCGTTCAAATACAACAGACATTTTACATTCAACGACATTCGTTCAAATACAACAGACACTTTTATATTCAACGACATTCGTTCAAATACAACAGACACTTTTATATTCAACGATATTCGTTCAAGTACAACAGACACTTTTATATTCAACGGCATTCGTTCAAATACAACAGACACTTTTATATTCAACGACATTTGTTCAAATACAACAGACACTTTTATATTCAACGTCATTCGTTCAAATACAACAGACACTTTTATATTCAACGACATACGTTCAAATACAACAGACACTTTTATATTCAACGACATTCGTTCAAATACAACAGACACTTTTATATTCAACGATATTCGTTCAAATACAACAGACACTTTTATATTCAACGACATTCGTTCAAATACAACAGACACTTTTATATTCAACGATATTCGTTCAAATACAACAGACACTTTTATATTCAACGACATTCGTTCAAATACAACAGACACTTTTATATTCAACGGCATTTGTTCAAATGCAACAGACACTTTTATATTCAACGACATTCGTTCAAATACAACAGACACTTTTATATTCAACGACATTCGTTCAAGTACAACAGACACTTTTATATTCAACGGCATTCGTTCAAATACAACAGACACTTTTATATTCAACGACATTTGTTCAAATACAACAGACACTTTTATATTCAACGTCATTCGTTCAAATACAACAGACACTTTTATATTCAACGACATTCGCGTTCAAATACAACAGACACTTTTATATTCAACGATATTCGTTCAAGTACAACAGACACCGGTATTCAACGGTATCTTCGTTCAAATACAACAGACACTTTTATATTCAACGGCATTTGTTCAAATACAATGACACTTTTATATTCAACGACACTGTTCAAATACAACAGACACTTTTATATTCAACGATATTCGTTCAAGTACAACAGACATTTTTATATTCAACGGCATTCGTTCAAATATAACAGACACTTTTATATACAACGACATTTGTTCAAATACAACAGACACTTTTATATTCAACGATATTCGTTCAAATACAACAGACACTTTTATATTCAACGACATTCGTTCAAATACAACAGACACTTTTATATTCAACGATATTCGTTCAAATACAACAGATACACTTTTATATTTGAATGATATCAACAACACAAACAGACACTTTTATATTCAATGATATTCGTTCAAATACAACAGACACTTTTACATTCAACGACATTCGTTCAAATACAATAGATACTTTTATATTCAACGACATTCGTTCAAATACAACAGACACATTTATATTCAACGATATTCGTTCAAGTAACAGACACTTTTATGTTCAAATCATATCTGTTCAAATACAACAGACACTTTTATATTCAACGACATTTGTTCAAATACAACAGACATTTTATATTCAACGACATTTGTTCAAATACAACAGCCACTTTTATATTCAACGACATTCGTTCACATACAACAGACACTTTTATATTCAACGACATTCGTTCAAATACAATAGACATTTCTATATCCAACGTCATTCGTTCAAATACAACTGACACTTTTATTCAATGTCATTCGTTCAAATACCATGGATATTTTTATATTCAACGACATTCGTTCAAATAAATACATACTTTTATTCAATGATATTCGTTCAAGTACAACAGACACTTTTATATTCAACGGCATTCGTTCAAATACAACAGACACTTTTATATTCAACGACCTTCGTTCAAATACAACAAGACACTTTTATATTCAACGACATTTGTTCAAATACAACAGCCACTTTTATATTCGACGACATTCGTTCACATACAACAGACACTTTTATATTCAACGACATTCGTTCAAACAATATTGTCGCTTTTATATTCAACGACATTCGTTCAAATACAACAGACACTTTTATATTCAACGACATTTGTTCAAATACAACAGACACTTTTATATTCAACGTCATTCGTTCAAATACAACAGAGACTTTTATATTCAACGACATTCGTTCAAATACAACAGACATTTTATATTCAACGATATTCGTTCAAGTACAACAGACACTTTTATATTCAACGGCATTCGTTCAAATACAACAGACACTTTTATATTCAACGGCATTTGTTCAAATACAACAGATACTTTTATATTCAACGACATTTGTTCAAATACAACAGACACTTTTGTATTCAACGATATTCGTTCAAGTACAACAGACACTTTTATATTCAACGGCATTCGTTCAAATAAAACAGACACTTTTATATTCAACAGCATTTGTTCAAATACAACAGACACTTTTATATTCAACGACATTCGTTCAAATACAACAGACACTTTTATATTCAACGATATTCGTTCAAGTACAACAGACACTTTTATATTCAACGACATTCGTTCAAATACATCAGACAGTTTTATATTCAATGACATTCGTTCAAATACAACAGACACTTTTATATTCAACGATATTTGTTCAAATACAACAGACACTTTTATATTCAACGACATTCGTTCAAATACAACAGACACTTTTATATTCAACGATATTCGTTCAAGTACAACAGACACTTTTATATTCAACGGCATTCGTTCAAATACAACAGACACTTTTATATTCAACGACATTTGTTCAAATACAACAGACATTTTATATTCAACGACATTTGTTCAAATACAACAGACACTTTTATATTCAACGACATTCGTTCAAATACAACAGACACTTTTATATTCAACGACATTCGTTCAAATACAACAGACACTTTTATATTCAACGACATTCGTTCAAATACAACAGACACTTTTATATTCAACGATATTCGTTCAAGTACAACAGACACTTTTATATTCAACGGCATTCGTTCAAATACAACAGACACTTTTATATTCAACGATATTTGTTCAAATACAACGGACACTTTTATATTCAACGACATTCGTTCAAATACAAATGTAGACACACTTTTATATTCAACGATATTCGTTCAAATACAACAGACACTTTTATATCTCAACGATTATCACGCCAATATTAACAGATAACTTTTATATTCAATGATATTCGTTCAAATACAACAGACACTTATACATTCAACGACATTCGTTCAAATACAACAGACACTTTTATATTCAACGACATTCGTTCACATACAACAGATACTTTTATATTCAAATTCATTCGTTCAACACAACAGACACTTCTTTATATTCAATGACATTCGTTCAAATACAATGATACTTTTAGAGCATTCAACGACCTTCGTTCAAATACAACAGACACTTTTATATTCAACGACATTTGTTCAAATACAACAGCTACTTTTATATTCAACGATATTCGTTCACATAAAACAGACACTTTATATTCAACGACATTCGTTCAAATACAACAGACACTTTTATATTCAACATTATTCGTTCAAATACAACAGACACTTTTACATTCAACGACATCTGTTCAAATACAACAGACACTTTTATATTCAACGACATTCGTTCAAATACAACAGACATTATTTATATTCAACGATATTCGTTCAAGTACAACAGACACTTTTATATTCAACGGTATCTGTTCAAATACAATGACACTTTTACATTAAACGACATTTTGTTCAAATACAACAGACACATTTATATTCAACTATCGTTTGTTCAAATACAACAGCTACTTTTATATTCAACGACATTCGTTCAAATACAACAGACACTTTTATATTCAACGACCTTCGTTCAAATACAACAGTCACTTTTACATTCAATGACATTTGTTCAAATACAACAGCCACTTTTATATTCAACGACATTCTTCTACATATTGCCAACAGATACTTTTATATTCAACGACATTCGTTCAAATACAACAGCCACGTTTGTTCAACGACATTCGTTCACATACAACAGACACTTTTATATTCAACGACATTTGTTCAAATACAACAGACACTTTTGCTATTCAATGATATTCGTTCAAATACAAATAGACACTTATATTCAACGACATTCGTTCACACAACAGACACTTTTATATTCAACGACATTTGTTCAAATACAACAGACACTTTTATATTCAACGACATTCGTTCAAATACAACAGCCACGTTTATATTCAACGACATTCGTTCACATACAACAGACACTTTTATATTCAAACGACATTGTTCAAATACAACAGACACTTATATTCAACGACATTCGTTCAAATACAACAGACACTTTTATATTCAACGATATTCGTTCAAAATACAACAGACACTTTTATATTCAACGGCATTTGTTCAAATACAACAGACACTTTTTATATTCAACGACATTTGTTCAAATACAACAGACACTTTTATATTCAAACGCAGCATTTGTTCAAATACAACAGACACTTTTATATCTCAAATTCAAGTATTTGTTCCAATACAACAGACACTTTTATATTCAACGGCATTTGTTCAAATACAACAGGACACTTTTATATTCAACGGCATTTGTTCAAATACAACAGACACTTTTATATTCAACGATATTTGTTCAAATACAACAGACACATTTATATATTCAACGATATTCGTTCAAATACAACAGACACATTTATATTCAACGACATTTGTTCAAATACAACAGACACTTTTATATTCAACGACATTTGTTCAAATACAACAGACACTTTTATATTCACCCATTTGTTCAATACACAGACACTTTTATATTCAACGGCATTTGTTCAAATACAACAGACACTTTTATATTCAACGATATTTGTTCAAATACAACAGACACATTTATATTCAACGATATTCGTTCAAATACAACAGACATTTATATTCAACGACATTTGTTCAAATACAACAGACACTTTTATATTCAACGACATTTGTTCAAATACAGCAGACACTTTTATATTCAACGGCATTTGTTCAAATACAACAGACACTTTTATATTCAACGGTATTTGTTCAAATACAACAGACACTTTTATATTCAACGGCATTTGTTCAAATACAACAGACACTTTTATATTCAACGGCATTTGTTCAAATACAACAGACACGTTTATATTCAACGATATTTGTTCAAATACAACAGACACTTTTATATTCAACGACATTCGTTCAAATACAACAGACACTTTTATATTCAACGATATTACCTGTTCAAGCACAACAGACACTTTTATATTCAACGGCATTTCGTTCAAATACAACAGACACTTTTATACGCTCCAACGTCATTTGTGTTCAAATACAACAGACACTTTTATATTCAATGTCATTCGTTCAAATACAACAGACATTTTTATATTCAACGACATTCGTTCAAATACAACAGACACTTTTATATTCAAGGATATTCATTCAAGTACAACAGACACTTTTATATTCAACGGCATTCGTTCAAATACAACAGACACTTTTATATTCAACGGCATTTGTTCAAATACAACAGACACTTTTATATTCAACGACATTCGTTCAAATACAACAGACACTTTTATATTCAACGATATTCGTTCAAGTACAACAGGCACTTTTATATTCAACGGCATTCGTTCAAATACAACAGACACGTTTATATTCAACGGCATTCGTTCACATACAACAGACACTTTTATATTCAACGACATTCGTTCACATACAACAGACACTTTTATATTCAACGACATTTGTTCAAATACAACAGCCACTTTTATATTCAACGACATTCGTTCAAATACAACAGACACTTTTATATTCAACGATATTCGTTCAAATACAACAGACACTTTTATATTCAACGGCATTTGTTCAAATACAACAGACACTTTTATATTCAACGACATTCGTTCAAATACAACAGACACTTTTATATTCAACGATATTCGTTCAAGTACAACAGACACTTTTATATTCAACGGCATTCGTTCAAATACAACAGACACTTTTATATTCAACGGCATTTGTTCAAATACAACAGACACTTTTATATTCAACGATATTCGTTCAAGTACAACAGACACTTTTATATTCAACGGCATTCTTTCAAATACAACAGACACTTTATATTCAACAGCATTTGTTCAAATACAACAGACACTTTTATATTCAACGACATTCGTTCAAATACAACAGACACTTTTATATTCAACGATATTCGTTCAAGTAAAACAGACACTTTTATATTCAACGACATTCGTTCAAATACAACAGACATTTTTATATTCAACGACATTCGTTCAAATACAACAGACACTTTTATATTCAACGATATTTGTTCAAATACAACAGACACTTTTATATTCAACGACATTCGTTCAAATACAACAGACACTTTTATATTCAACGATATTCGTTCAAGTACAACAGACACTTTTATGTTAAACGGCATTCGTTCAAATACAACAGACACTTTTATATTCAACGACATTTGTTCAAATACAACAGACACTTTTATATTCAACGACATTTGTTCAAATACAACAGACACTTTTATATTCAACGTCATTCGTTCAAATACAACAGACACTTTTATATTCAACGACATTCGTTCAAATACAACAGACACTTTTATATTCAACGACATTCGTTCAAATACAACAGACACTTTTATATTCAACGATATTTGTTCAAATACAACAGACACTTTTATATTCAACGACATTCGTTCAAATACAACAGACACTTTTATATTCAACGATATTCGTTCAAGTACAACAGACACTTTTATATTCAACGGCATTCGTTCAAATACAACAGACACTTTTATATTCAACGACATTTGTTCAAATACAACAGACACTTTTATATTCAACGATATTCGTTCAAATACAACAGACACTTTTATATTCAACGACATTCGTTCAAATACAACAGACACTTTTATATTCAACGATATTCGTTCAAATACAACAGACACTTTTATATTCAACGACATTCGTTCAAATACAACAGACACTTTTATATTCAACGATATTCGTTCAAATACAACAGACACTTTTACATTCAACGACATTCGTTCAAATACAACAGACAATTTTATATTCAACGACATTCGTTCAAATACAACAGACACTTTTATATTCAACGGCATTTGTTCAAATACAACAGACACTTTTATATTCAACGACATTCGTTCAAATACAACAGACACTTTTATATTCAACGGCATTTGTTCAAATACAACAGACACTTTTATATTCAACGACATTCGTTCAAATACAACAGACACTTTTATATTCAACGATATTCGTTCAAGTACAACAGACACTTTTATATTCAACGGCATTCGTTCAAATACAACAGACACTTTTATATTCAACGGCATTTGTTCAAATACAACAGACACTTTTATATTCAACGACCTTCGTTCAAATACAACAGACACTTTTATGTTCAACGATATTCGTTCAAGTACAACAGACACTTTTATATTCAACGTCATTCGTTCAAATACAACAGACACTTTTATATTCAACAGCATTTGTTCAAATACAACAGACACTTTTATATTCAACGACATTCGTTCAAATACAACAGACACTTTTATATTCAACGATATTCGTTCAAGTACAACAGACACTTTTATATTCAACGACATTCGTTCAAATACAACAGACACTTTTATATTCAACGACATTCGTTCAAATACAACAGACACTTTTATATTCAACGATATTTGTTCAAATTCAACAGACACTTTTATATTCAACGACATTCGTTCAAATACAACAGACACTTTTATATTCAACGATATTCGTTCAAGTACAACAGACACTTTTATATTCAACGGCATTCGTTCAAATACAACAGACACTTTTATATTCAACGACATTTGTTCAAATACAACAGACACTTTTATATTCAACGACATTTGTTCAAATACAACTGACACTTTTATATTCAACGTCATTCGTTCAAATACAACAGACACGTTTATATTCAACGACATTCGTTCAAATACAACAGACACTTTTATATTCAACGACATTCGTTCAAATACAACAGACACTTTTATATTCAACGATATTTGTTCAAATACAACAGACACTTTTATATTCAACGACATTCGTTCAAATACAACAGACACTTTTATATTCAACGATATTCGTTCAAGTACAACAGACACTTTTATATTCAACGGCATTCGTTCAAATACAACAGACACTTTTATATTCAACGACATTTGTTCAAATACAACACACACTTTTATATTCAACGTCATTCGTTCAAATACAACAGACACTTTTATATTCAACGACATACGTTCAAATACAACAGACACTTTTATATTCAACGACATTCGTTCAAATACAACAGACACTTTTATATTCAACGATATTCGTTCAAATACAACAGACACTTTTATATTCAACGACATTCGTTCAAATACAACAGACACTTTTATATTCAACGATATTCGTTCAAATACAACAGACACTTTTATATTCAACGACATTCGTTCAAATACAACAGACACTTTTATATTCAACGATATTCGTTCAAATACAACAGACACATTTACATTCAACGACATTCGTTCAAATACAACAGACAATTTTATATTCAACGACATTCGTTCAAATACAACAGACACATTTATATTCAACGATATTCGTTCAAGTACAACAGACACTTTTATATTCAACGGCATTCGTTCAAATACAACAGACACTTTTATATTCAACGACATTTGTTCAAATACAACAGACACTTTTATATTCAACGACATTTGTTCAAATACAACAGCCACTTTTATATTCAACGACATTCGTTCACATACAACAGACACTTTTATATTCAACGACATTCGTTCAAATACGATAGACACTTTTATATCCATCGTCATTCGTTCAAATACAACAGACACTTTTATATTCAACGTCATTCGTTCAAATACCATAGACACTTTTATATTCAACGACATTCGTTCAAATACAACAGACACTTTTATATTCAAAGATATTCGTTCAAGTACAACAGACACATTTATATTCAACGGCATTCGTTCAAATACAACAGACACTTTTATATTCAACGACCTTCGTTCAAATACAACAGACACTTTTATATTCAACGACATTTGTTCAAATACAACAGCCACTTTTATATTCAACGACATTCGTTCACATACAACAGACACTTTTATATTCAACGACATTCGTTCAAATACAACAGACACTTTTATATTCAACGACATTCGTTCAAATACAACAGACACTTTTATATTCAACGATATTTGTTCAAATTCAACAGACACTTTTATATTCAACGACATTCGTTCAAATACAACAGACACTTTTATATTCAACGATATTCGTTCAAGTACAACAGACACTTTTATATTCAACGGCATTCGTTCAAATACAACAGACACTTTTATATTCAACGTCATTCGTTCAAATACCATAGACACTTTTATATTCAACGACATTCGTTCAAATACAACAGACACTTTTATATTCAAAGATATTCGTTCAAGTACAACAGACACTTTTATATTCAACGGCATTCGTTCAAATACAACAGACACTTTTATATTCAACGACCTTCGTTCAAAGACAACAGACACTATATTCAACGACATTCGTTCAAATACAACAGACACTTTTATATTCAACGATATTCGTTCAAGTACAACAGATACTTTATATTCAACGACATTCGTTCAAATACAACAGACACTTTTATATTCAACGACATTCGTTCAAATACATCAGACACTTTTATATTCAACGATATTTGTTCAAATTCAACAGACACATTTATATTCAACGACATTCGTTCAAATACAACAGACACTTTTATATTCAACGATATTCGTTCAAGTACAACAGACACTTTTATATTCAACGGCATTCGTTCAAATACAACAGACACTTTTATATTCAACGACATTTGTTCAAATACAACAGACACTTATATTCAACGACATTTGTTCAAATACAATGACACTTTAGTATTCAACGTCATTCGTTCAAATACAACAGACACGCTATAGGCCCAACGACATTCGTTCAAATACAATGGCACACTTTTATATTCAACGACATTCGTTCAAATACAACAGACACGGCGGCTTCAACGATATTTGTTCAAATACAACAGACACTTTTATATTCAACGA
Organism: Ascarosepion bandense; assembly: GCA_037127315.1. Classification (NCBI taxonomy): domain Eukaryota; kingdom Metazoa; phylum Mollusca; class Cephalopoda; order Sepiida; family Sepiidae; genus Ascarosepion; species Ascarosepion bandense. The sequence goes on from JBBBDQ010001872.1 coordinate 2,058,660, forward strand.
CATTCGTTCAAATAACAGACACTTTTATATTCAACGATATTCGTTCAAGTACAACAGACACTTTTATATTCAACGGCATTCGTTCAAATACAACAGACACTCTCTTTTTTATAATATTCAACCATTTGTTCAAATACAACACACACTTTTATATTCAACGTCATTCGTTCAAATACAACAGACACTTTTATATTCAACGACATACGGTTCAAATACATAATTAAGATGACTTATATTCAATGCATATTCGTTCAAATACAACAGACACTTTTTATATTCAAACGATATTCGTTCAAATACACAACAGACACTTTTATATTCAACGACATTCGTTCAAATACAAACAGACACTTTTATATTCAACGATATTCGTTCAAATACAACAGACACTTTTATATTCAACGACATTCGTTCAAATACAACAGACACTTTATATTCAACGATATTCGTTCAAATACAACGGACAATTTCTACATTCAACGACATTCGTTCAAATACAACAGACAATTTTATATTCAACGACATTCGTTCAAATACAACAGACACATTTATATTCAAACGATATTCGTTCATGACAACAGACACTTTTATATTCAACGGCATTCGTTCAAATACAACAGACACTTTTATATTCAACGACATTTGTTCAAATACAACAGACACTTTATATTCAACGACATTTTGTTCAAATACAACAGCCACTTTTATATTCAACGACATTCGTTCACATGGCCAACAGATACTTTTTTATATTCAACGATACCTGTTCAAATACAATAGACATCTTTATATCCAACGTCATTCGTTCAAATACAACAGACACTTTTATATTCAACGTCATTCGTTCAAATACCATAGACACTTTTATATTCAACGACATTCGTTCAAATACAACAGATACTTTATATTCAAAGATATTCGTTCATAATAACAGACAATATTTATATTCAACGGTATTCGTTCTAGTATAACAGACACTTTTATATTCAACGACTCCTGTTCAAATACAACAGACACTTTTATATTCAACGACATTTGTTCAAATACAACAGCCGTTTCTATATTCAACGACATTCGTTCACATACAACAGACACTTTATATTCAACGACATTCGTTCAAATACAACAGCCACGTTTATATTCAACGACATTCGTTCTTAAATACAACAGACACTTTATATTCAAACGACACTTGTTCAAATACAACAGATACTTTTATATTCAACGTCATTCGTTCAAATACAACAGACACTTTTATATTCAACGACATTCGTTCAAATACAACAGACATTTTATATTCAACGATATTCAACGCGCAACAGACACTTTTATATTCAACGGCATTCGTTCAAATACAACAGACACTTTATATTCAACGGCATTTGTTCAAATACAACAGACACTTTTATATTCAACGACATTTGTTCAAATACAACAGACACTTTTATATTCAACGACATTCGTTCAAATACAACAGACACTTTTATATTCAACGATATTCGTTCAAGTACAACAGACACTTTTATATTCAACGACATTCGTTCAAATACAACAGACACTTTTATATTCAACGACATTCGTTCAAATACATCAGACACTTTTATATTCAACGATATTTGTTCAAATTCAACAGACACATTTATATTCAACGACATTCGTTCAAATACAACAGACACTTTTATATTCAACGATATTCGTTCAAGTACAACAGACACTTTTATATTCAACGGCATTCGTTCAAATACAACAGACACTTTTATATTCAACGACATTTGTTCAAATACAACAGACACTTTTATATTCAACGACATTTGTTCAAATACAACAGACACTTTTATATTCAACGTCATTCGTTCAAATACAACAGACACGTTTATATTCAACGACATTCGTTCAAATACAACAGCACTTTTATATTCAACGACATTCGTTCAAATACAACAGACACTTTATATTCAAACGATATTTGTTCAAATACAACAGACACTTTTATATTCAACGACATTCGTTCAAATACAACAGACACTTTTATATTCAACGATATTCGTTCAAGTACAACAGACACTTTTATATTCAACGGCATTCGTTCAAATACAACAGACACTTTTATATTCAACGACATTTGTTCAAATACAACACACACCTTTATATTCAACGACATTCGTTCAAATACAACAGACACTTTTATATTCAACGACATACGTTCAAATACAACAGACTCTTTTATATTCAACGACATTCGTTCAAATACAACAGACACTTTTATATTCAACGATATTCGTTCAAATACAACAGACACTTTTATATTCAACGACATTCGTTCAAATACAACAGACACTTTTATATTCAACGATATTCGTTCAAATACAACAGACACTTTTATATTCAACGACATTCGTTCAAATACACAACAGACACTTTTATATTCAACGATATTCGTTCAAATACAACGGACACTTTTACATTCAACGACATTCGTTCAAATACAACAGACAATTTTATATTCAACGACATCTGTTCACAACAGACACATTTATATTCAACGATATTCGTTCAAGTACAACAGACACTTTTATATTCAACGGCATCTGTTCAAATACAACAGACACTTTTATATTCAACGACATTTGTTCAAATACAACAGACACTTTTATATTCAACGACATTTGTTCAAATACAACAGCCACTTTTATATTCAACGACATTCGTTCACATACAACAGACACTTTTATATTCAACGACATTCGTTCAAATACAATAGACACTTTTATATCCAACGTCATTCGTTCAAATACAACAGACACTTTTATATTCAACGTCATTCGTTCAAATACCATAGACACTTTTTTATATTCAACGACATTCGTTCAAATACAACAGACACTTTTACATTCAAAGATTTCGTTCAAGTACAACAGACACATTTATATTCAACGGCATTCGTTCAAATACAACAGACACTTTTATATTCAACGACCTTCGTTCAAATACAACAGACACTTTTATATTCAACGACATTTGTTCAAATACAACAGCCACTTTTATATTCAACGACATTCGTTCACATACAACAGACACTTTTATATTCAACGACATTCGTTCAAATACAACAGCCACGTTTATATTCAACGACATTCGTTCAAATACAACAGACACTTTTATATTCAACGACATTTGTTCAAATACAACAGACACTTTTATATTCAACGTCATTCGTTCAAATACAACAGACACTTTTATATTCAACGACATTCGTTCAAATACAACAGACATTTTATATTCAACGATATTCGTTCAAGTACAACAGACACTTTTATATTCAACGGCATTCGTTCAAATACAACAGACACTTTTATATTCAACGGCATTTGTTCAAATACAACAGACACTTTTATATTCAACGACATTTGTTCAAATACAACAGACATTTTTATATTCAACGTTATTCGTTCAAGTACAACAGACACTTTTATATTCAACGGCATTCGTTCAAATACAACAGACACTTTTATATTCAACAGCATTTGTTCAAATACAACAGACACTTTTATATTCAACGACATTCGTTCAAATACAACAGACACTTTTATATTCAACGATATTCGTTCAAATACAACAGACACTTTTATATTCAACGACATTCCTTCAAATACAACAGACACTTTTATATTCAACGACATTCGTTCAAATACAACAGACACTTTTATATTCAACGACATTCGTTCAAATACAACAGACACTTTTATATTCAACGATATTCGTTCAAGTACAACAGACACTTTTATATTCAACGGCATTCGTTCAAATACAACAGACACTTTTATATTCAACGACATTTGTTCAAATACAACAGACACTTTTATATTCAACGTCATTCGTTCAAATACAACAGACACTTTTATATTCAACGACATACGTTCAAATACAACAGACATTTTTATATTCAACGACATTCGTTCAAATACAACAGACACTTTTATATTCAACGACATTCGTTCAAATACAACTGACACATTTATATTCAACGATATTCGTTCAAATACAACAGACACTTTTATATTCAACGACATTCGTTCAAATACAACAGACACTTTTATATTCAACGATATTCGTTCAAATACAACAGACACTTTTACATTCAACGACATTCGTTCAAATACAACAGACACTTTTATATTCAACGACATTCGTTCAAATACAACAGACACATTTATATTCAACTATATTCGTTCAAGTACAACAGACACTTTTATATTCAACGGCATTCGTTCAAATACAACAGACACTTTTATATTCAACGACATTTGTTCAAATACAACAGACACTTTTATATTCAACGACATTTGTTCAAATACAACAGCCACTTTTATATTCAACGACATTCGTTCACATTCTAATGATACGTTTATATTCAACGACATTCGTTCAAATACAATAGACACTTTATATCCAACGTCATTCGTTCAAATAACAGATACTTTTATATTCGTAACGTCATTCGTTCAAATACCACAGACACTTTTATATTCAACGACATTCGTTCAAATACAACAGACACTTTTATATTCAACGATATTCGTTCAAGTACAACAGACACTTTTATATTCAACGGCATTCGTTCAAATACAACAGACACTTTTATATCCAACGACTCGTTCAAATACAACAGACACTTTTATATTCAACGACATTTGTTCAAATACAACAGCCACTTTTATATACAACGATTTATCTAAATACAACAGACACTTTTATATTCAACGATATTTGTTCAAATACAACAGACACTTTTATATTCAACGATATTTGTTCAAATACAACAGACACTTTTATATTCAACGACATTCGTTCAAATACAACAGACACTTTTATATTCAACGATATTCGTTCAAGTACAACAGACACTTTATATTCAACGGTATCTTTGTTCAAATACAACAAACACTTTTATATTCAACGACATTTGTTCAATATAACAGACACTTTTTATATTCAACGTCATTCGTTCAAATACAACAGACACTTTTATATTCAACGACATACGTTCAAATACAACAGACACTTTTTATATCTAACGACATTCGTTCAAATACAACAGACACTTTTATATTCAACGATATTCGTTCAGATAACAGACACTTTTTATATTCAACGACATTCGTTCAAATACAACAGACACTTATATATTCAACGATATCTGTTCAAATACAACAGACACTTTATATTCAACGACATTCGTTCAAATACAACAGACACTTTTATATTCAACGGACATTCGTTCAAATACAACAGACACTTTTACATTCAACGACATTCGTTCAAATACAACAGACACTTCTATATTCAACTAATATTCAAACAAATACAACAGACACTTTCTTACTCAACCAACATTCGAACAAATAAAACAGACACTTTTATATTCAACGACATTCGTTCAAATACAACAGACACTTTTATATTCAACGATATTCGTTCAAATACAACAGACACTTTTATATTCAACGATATTTGTTCAAATACAACAGACACTTTTATATTCAACGATATTCGTTCAAATACAACAGACACTTTATATTCAACGACATTCGTTCAAATACAACAGACACTTTTATATTCAACGATATACGTTCAAATACAATGGCACTTTTATATTCAACGACATTTGTTCAAATACAACAGACACTTTTATATTCAACGATATTCGTTCAAATACAATAGACACTTTTATATTCAACGATATTTGTTCAAATACAATATTAATTTATATTCAACGATATCTGTTCAAATAAACAGACATCTTTATATTCAACGATATACGTTCAAATAAAACAGACACTTTTACATCTAACGATATCTGTTCAAATACAACAGACACTTTTATATCTAACGACATTCGTTCAAATACAACAGACAATTTTATATTCAACGATATTTGTTCAAATACAACAGACACTTTTATATTCAACGACATCTGTTCAAATACAACAGACACTTTTATATTCAACGATATTCGTTCAAGTACAACAGACACTTTTATATTCAACGGCATTCGTTCAAATACAACAGACACTTTTATATTCAATGACATTTGTTCAAATACAACAGACACTTTTATATTCAACGACATTTGTTCAAATACAACAGACACTTTTTTATATTCAACGTCATCTTCGTTCAAATACAACAGACACTTTTATATTCAACGACATTCGTTCAAATACAACAGACACTTTTATATTCAACGACATTCGTTCAAATACAACAGGACACTTTTATATTCAATGACATTCGTTCAAATACAACAGACACTTTTATATTCAACGATATTCGTTCAAGTACAATAGACACTTTTATATTCAACGGCATTCGTTCAAATACAACAGACACTTTTATATTCAACGGTATTCGTTCAAATACAACAGACACTTTTATATTCAACGACATTTGTTCAAATACAACAGACACTTTTATATTCAACGTCATTCGTTCAAATAATAAATAGACACTTTTATATTCAACGACATTCGTTCAAATACAACAGACACTTCCTTATATTCAACGATAACGTTCATACACAACAGACACTCTTATATCTAAATGTATTTTGCTCAACACAACAGATACTTTATATTCAACGGCATTTGTTCAAATAAGTTAACAGATGATTTTCTATATTCAACGACATTTGTTCAAATACAACAGACACTTTTATATTCAACGATATTCGTTCAAGTACAACAGACACTACTTTTATATCTAACGGTATTCGTTCAAATACAACAGACACTTATATTCAACAGCATTTGTTCAAATACAACAGACACTTTTATATTCAACGACATTCGTTCAAATACACAACAGACACTTTTATATTCAACGATATTCGTTCATAATAACAGACACTTTTATATTCAACGACATTCGTTCAAATACAATGACACTTTATATTCAACGACATTCGTTCAAATACAACAGACACTTTTATATTCAACGATATTTGTTCAAATACAACAGACACTTTTATATTCAATCGACATTCATTCAGAAATATACCATGAGTGACTTTATATTCAACGGCATTCGTTCAAATACAACAAACACTTTTATTATATTCAATCTATATTTGTTCAAATACAACAGACAATTTTATATTCAACGTCATTCGTTCAAATAATATTAAATAGACACTTTTATATTCAACGACATACGTTCAAATACAACAGACACTTCTTTTTATATTCAACGACATTTTGTTCAAACACAACAGACACTTTTATATTCAACGATATTCGTTCAAATACAACAGACACTTTTATATTCAACGACATTCGTTCAAATACAACAGACACTTATATATTCAACGATATATTTGCTTCCAATATTGCTGACACTTTTATATTCAACGACATTCGTTCAAATACAACAGACACTTTTATATTCAACGATATTCGTTCAAATACAACAGACACTTTTACATTCAACGACATTCGTTCAAATACAACAGACACTTTTATATTCAACGACATTCGTTCAAATACAACAGACACTTTCTTACTCAACCAACATTCGAACAAATAAAACAGACACTTTTATATTCAACGACATTCGTTCAAATACAACAGACACTTTTATATTCAACGATATTCGTTCAAATACAACAGACACTTTTATATTCAACGACTATTTGTTCAAATACAACAGACACTTTTATATTCAACGATATTCGTTCAAATACAACAGACACTTTTATATTCAACGACATTCGTTCAAATAATAGACACTTTTATATTCAACGATATACGTTCAAATACAACAGACACTTTTATATTCAACGACATTTGTTCAAATATTAACAGACACTTTTATATTCAACGATATTCGTTCAAATACAACAGACACTTTTATATTCAATTATTATTTGCTCAAATACAACATACACTTTTATATTCAACGATATTCGTTCAAATAAAACAGACACTTTATATTCAACGATATACGTTCAAATAAAACAGACACTTTATATCTAACGATATCTGTTCAAATACAACAGATAATTTTTTATATTCAACGACATTCGTTCCAACAAGGTTAGACAATTTTAGGTATATTCAACGATATTATTTGTCTAAATACAACAGACACTTTTATATATTCAACGACATTCGTTCAAATACAACAGACACTTTTATATTCAATGATATTCGTTCATATTAACAGACACTTTTATATTCAACGTATTCGTTCAAAAATATGAAGACAGACACTTTATATTCAACGACATTTGTTCAAATACAATAGTGACACTTTTATATTCAACGACATTTGTTCAAATACAACAGACACTTTTATATTCAACGTCATTCTGTTCTACACAACAGACACTTTTATATTCAACGACATTCGTTCAAATACAACAGACACTTCTATATTCAACGACATTCGTTCAAATACAACAGACACTTTTTATATTCAACGACATTCGTTCAAATACAACAGACACTTTTATATTCAACGATATTCGTTCAAGTACAACAGACACTTTTATATTCAACGGCATTCGTTCAAATACAACAGACACTTTTATATTCAACGGCATTCGTTCAAATACAACAGACACTTTTATATTCAACGACATTTGTTCAAATACAACAGACACTTTATATTCACTGTCATTCGTTCAAATACAACAGACACTTTTATATTCAACGACATCTGTTCAAATACAACAGACACTTTTATATTCAACGATATTCGTTCAAGTACAACAGACACTTTTATATTCAACGGCATTCGTTCAAATACAACAGACACTTTTATATTCAACGGCATTCAAATACAACAGACACTTTTATATCTTTAACTGACATTTGTTCAGTCATTAAATAGACACTTTTATATTCAACGATATTCGTTCAAGTACAACAGACACTTTTATATTCAATGGCATTCGTTCAAATACAACAGACACTTATATTCAACAGCATTTGTTCAAATACAACAGACACTTTATATTCAAATTATCATTCGTTCAAATACAACAGACACTTTTATATTCAACGATATTCGTTCAAGTACAACAGACACTTTTATATTCAACGACATTCGTTCAAATACAACAGACACTTTTATATTCAACGACATTCGTTCAAATACAACAGACACTTTTATATTCAACGATATTTGTTCAAATACAACAGACACTTTTATATTCAACGACATTCGTTCAAATACAAATGTATACTTTGATATTCAACGATATTCGTTCAAGTACAACAGACACTTATATACAACGGCATTCGTTCAAATACAACAGACACTTTTGGTATGCAACGACATTTGTTCAAATACAACAGACACTTTTATATTCAACGAGTTTGTTCAAATACAAAATAGACACTTCTTATATTCAACGTCATTCGTTCAAATACATAACAGACACTTTTATATTCAACGACATTCTTTCAAATACAACAGACACTTTTATATTCAACGACATTCGTTCAAATATAACAGACACTTATATTCAACGATATTTGTTCAAATACAACAGACACTTTTTATATTCAACGACATTCATCCAAATACAACAGACACTTTTTATATTCAACGATATTCGTTCAAGTACAACAGACACTTCTATATTCAACGGCATTCGTTCAAATACAACAGACACTTTTATATTCAACGACATTCGTTCACATACAACAGACACTTTTATATTCAACGACATTCGTTCAAATACAATAGACACTTTTATATCCAACGTCATTCGTTCAAATACAACAGACACTTTTATATTCAACGTCATTCGTTCAAATACCACAGACACTTTTATATTCAACGATATTCGTTCAAGTACAACAGACACTTTTATATTCAACGGCATTCGTTCAAATACAACAGACACTTTTATATTCAACAGCATTTGTTCAAATACAAATAGACACTTTTATATTCAACGACATCTGTTCAAATACAACAGACACTTTTATATTCAACGATATTCGTTCAAGTACAACAGACACTTTTATATTCAACGACATTCGTTCAAATACAACAGACACTTTTATATTCAACGACATCTGTTCAAATACAACAGACACTTTTATATTCAAATCTATTATTTGTTCAAATACAACAGACAATTTTATATTCAACGACATTCGTTCAAATACAACAGACACTTTTATATTCAACGATATTCGTTCATAATAACAGACACTTTTATATTCCCTTCAACGGCATTCGTTCAAATACAACAGACACTTTTATATTCACCCAGACATTCGTTCAAATACAACAGACACTTTTATATTCAACGATATTTGTTCAAATACAACAGACACTTTTATATCTTAACGACATTCGTTCAAATACAACAGACACTTATATATTCAACGATATTCGTTCAAGTACAACAGACATTTTTATATTCAACGGCATTCGTTCAAATACAACAGACACTTTTATATTCAACGACATTTGTTCAAATACAACAGACACTTTTATATTCAACGACATTTGTTCAAATACAACAGACACTTTTATATTCAACGTCATTCGTTCAAATACAACAGACACTTTTATATTCAAATTTTAATATTCGTTCAAATACAACAAATTTTTATATTCAACGACATTCGTTCAAATACAACAGACACTTTTATATTCAACGATATTTGTTCAAATACAACAGACACTTTTATATTCAACGACATTCGTTCAAATACAGACACTTTTATATTCAACGATATTCGTTCAAGTACAACAGACACTTTTATATTCAACGTCATTCGTTCAAATACAAATGCACTTTTATATTCAACGACATTTGTTCAAATACAACAGACACTTTTATATTCAACGTCATTCGTTCAAATACAACAGACACTTTTATATTCAACGACATACGTTCAAATACAACAGACATTTTTATATTCAACGACATTCGTTCAAATACAACAGACACTTTTATATTCAACGATATTCGTTCAAATACAACGGTCACTTTTATATTCAACGACATTCGTTCAAATACAACAGACACTTTTATATTCAACGATATTCGTTCAAATACAACAGACACTTCTATATTCAACGACATTCGTTCAAATACAACAGACACTTATATTCAACGACATTCGTTCAAATACAACAGACACTTCTTATATTCAACGACATTCGTTCAAATACAACAGACACTTTTATATTCAACGATATTTGTTCAAATACAACAGACACTTTTATATTCAACGACATTCGTTCAAATACAACAGACACTTTTATATTCAACGATATTCGTTCAAGTACAACAGACAATTTTTATATTCAACGGCATTCGTTCAAATACAACAGACACTTTTATATCTAACGACATTCGTTCACATACAACAGACACTTTATATTCAACGACATCTTTCGTTCAAATACAATAGACACTGTTATATCCAACGTCATTCGTTCAAATACAACAGACACTTTTATATTCAACGTCATTCGTTCAAATACCACAGACACTTTTATATTCACATATTCGTTCAAATACAACAGACACTTTTATATTCAACGATATTCGTTCAAGTACAACAGACACTTTCATATCGCGAACAGGTATTCTGTTCAAATACAACAGACACTTTATATTCAACGACCTTCGTTCAAATACAACAGACACTTTTATATCTAACGACATTTGTTCAAATACAACAGCCACTTTTATATTCAACGACATTCGTTCATATACAACAGACACTTTTATATTCAACGACATTCGTTCAAATACAACAGCCACGTTTATATTCAACGACATTCGTTCAAATACAACAGACACTTTATATTCAACTACATTTGTTCAAATACAACATACACTTTTATATTCAACGTCATTCGTTCAAATACAACAGACACTTTCATTCAACGACATTCGTTCCCAACATAACAGTTTTATATTCAACGATATTCGTTCAAGTACAACAGACACTTTTATATTCAACGGCATTCGTTCAAATACAACAGACACTTTTGTATTCAACGGCATTTGTTCAAATACAACAGACACTTTTATATTCAAATTACATTTGTTCAAATAAGCAACAGACACTTTTATATCTAAATGAGATTCAATCAATAGCAAAACAGACACTTTTATATTCAACGGCAGAACGTTCAAATACAACAGACACTTTTATATTCAACAGCATTTGTCTAAATACAAGGACACTTTTATATTCAACGACATTCGTTCAAACACAATACATTTTTTTGTATTTTAAATTAATATCCGTTCAAGTAATAACAGAGACTTTTATATTCAACGACATTCGTTCAAATACAACAGACATCATATTCACACCCACATTTGTTCAAATACATATTGACTTTATATTCAATGATACTAGGTTTAAATACAATAGACACTTTTATATTCAACGACATTCGTTCAAATACAACAGACACTTTTATATTCAATGATATTCGTTCACACAGCTGACACTTTTATATTCAATGGCATTCGTTCAAATACAACAGACACTTTTATATTCAATGACATTTGTTCAAATACAACAGACACTTTTATATTCAACGTATACTTGCCCAACAGACACTTTTATATTCAACGTCATTCGTTCAAATACAACAGACACTTTTATATTCAACGCATATCTGTCTAAATACAACAGGACACTTTTATATCTTGCACCATTCGTCTAAATACAACAGACACTTTTATATTCACCCATATTTGTTCAAATACAACAGACACTTTTATATTCAACTACATTCGTTCAAATACAATACATATTCTTATATTCAATTATATTCATGTCTACACAATAGACATTTTTATCTTAATCATTCGTTCAAATACAACAGACACTTTTATATTCAAATTTACATTTGTTCAAATACAATACATACTTTATATTCAACGTCATTCGTTCAAATACAACAGACACTTTTATATTCAACGAATATACGTTTTCAACACAACAGATATTTTTATATTCACGACCGTTCAAATACAACAGACACTTTTATATTCAACGATATTCGTTCAAATACAACGAATACTTTTTATATTCAACGACATTCGTTCAAATACAACAGACACTTATATTCAACGATATTTGTCTGCAATACAACAGACACTTTTATATTCAATGACATTCGTCTAATACAACAGACACTTTATATTCAACGATATTCCTTCAAATACAACAGACACTTTTACATTCAACGACATTCGTTCAAATACAACAGACACTTTTATATTCAACGACATTCGTTCAAATACAACAGACACATTTATATTCAACGATATTCGTTCAAGTACAACAGACACATTTATATTCAACGGCATTCGTTCAAATACAACAGACACTTTTATATTCAACGACATTTGTTCAAATACAACAGACACTTTTATATTCAACGACATTTGTTCAAATACAACAGCCACTTTTATATTCAACGACATTCGTTCACATACAACAGACACTTTTATATTCAACGACATTCGTTCAAATACAATAGACACTTTTATATCCAACGTCATTCGTTCAAATACAACAGACACTTTTATATTCAACGTCATTCGTTCAAATACCACAGACACTTTTATATTCAACGACATTCGTTCAAATACAACAGACACTTTTATATTCAACGATATTCGTTCAAGTACAACAGACACTTTTATATTCAACGGCATTCGTTCAAATACAACAGACACTTTTATATTCAACGACCTTCGTTCAAATACAACAGACACTTTTATATTCAACGACATTTGTTCAAATACAACAGCCACTTTTATATTCAACGACATTCGTTCACATACAACAGATACTTTTATATTCAACGACATTCGTTCAAATACAACAGCCACGTTTATATTCAACGACATTCGTTCACATACAACAGACACTTTTATATTCAACGACATTTGTTCAAATACAACAGACACTTTTATATTCAACGATATTCGTTCAAATACAACAGACACTTTTATATTCAACGACATTCGTTCACATACAACAGACACTTTTATATTCAACGACATTTGTTCAAATACAACAGACACTTTTATATTCAACGACATTCGTTCAAATACAACAGCCACGTTTATATTCAACGACATTCGTTCACATACAACAGACACTTTTATATTCAACGACATTTGTTCAAATACAACAGACACTTTTATATTCAACGACATTCGTTCAAATACAACAGACACTTTTATATTCAACGATATTCGTTCAAATACAACAGACACTTTTATATTCAACGGCATTTGTTCAAATACAACAGACACTTTTATATTCAACGACATTTGTTCAAATACAACAGACACTTTCATACTCAACCAACATTCGTTCAAATACAACAGACACTTTTATATTCAACGATATTCGTTCAAATACAACAGACACTTTTATATTCAACGACATTCGATCAAATACAACAGACACTTTTATATTCAACGATATTCGTTCAAATACAACAGACACTTTTATATTCAACGACATTCGTTCAAATACAACAGACACTTTTATATTCAACGATATTCGTTCAAATACAACAGACACTTTTACATTCAACGACATTCGTTCAAATACAACAGACACTTTTATATTCAACGACATTCGTTCAAATACAACAGACACTTTCTTACTCAACCAACATTCGAACAAATAAAACAGACACTTTTATATTCAACGACATTCGTTCAAATACAACAGACACTTTTATATTCAACGATATTCGTTCAAATACAACAGACACTTTTATATTCAACGATATTTGTTCAAATACAACAGACACTTTTATATTCAACGATATTCGTTCAAATACAACAGACACTTTTATATTCAACGACATTCGTTCAAATACAACAGACACTTTTATATTCAACGATATACGTTCAAATACAACAGACACTTTTATATTCAACGACATTTGTTCAAATACAACAGACACTTTTATATTCAACGATATTCGTTCAAATACAACAGACACTTTTATATTCAACGATATTTGTTCAAATACAACATACACTTTTATATTCAACGATATTCGTTCAAATACAACAGACACTTTTATATTCAACGATATACGTTCAAATACAACAGACACTTTTATATTCAACGACATTCGTTCAAATACAACAGACACTTTTATATTCAACGACATTCGTTCAAATACAACAGACATTTTTATATTCAACGATATTTGTTCAAATACAACAGACACTTTTATATTCAACGACATTCGTTCAAATACAACAGACACTTTTATATTCAACGATATTCGTTCAAGTACAACAGACACTTTTATATTCAACGGCATTCGTTCAAATACAACAGACACTTTTATATTCAACGACATTTGTTCAAATACAACAGACACTTTTATATTCAACGACATTTGTTCAAATACAACAGACACTTTTATATTCAACGTCATTCGTTGAAATACAACAGACACTTTTATATTCAACGACATTCGTTCAAATACAACAGACACTTTTATATTCAACGACATTCGTTCAAATACAACAGACACTTTTATATTCAACGACATTCGTTCAAATATAACAGACACTTTTATATTCAACGATATTCGTTCAAGTACAATACTAGATATTTTATATTCAACGGCATTCGTTCAACACAACAGACACTTTATATTCAACGCATTCGTTCAAATACAACAGACACTTTTATATTCAACCCATATTTGTTCAAATACAACAGATACCTTTATATTCAACGTCATTCGTTCAACACACAAGTCATATTAATTTTATATTCAACGACATTCGTGTAAAACAATAAACAGACACTTTTATATTCAACGATATTCGTTCACATTAACAGACACTTTTATATTCCAATGGCATTCGTTCAAACACACAACAGACACTTTATATTCAACGGTATTTGTTCAAACACAATGAATAGACACTTTTATATTCAACGACATTTGTTCAAATACAACAGACACTTTATATTCAACGATATTCGTTCAAGTACAACAGACACTTTTATATTCAACGGCATTCGTTCAAATACAACACAGACACTTTATATTCAACAGCATTTGTTCAAATACAATAGACATTTTTGCATTCGTCTAATATTCGTTCCAACACATAACAGACACTTTTATATTCAACGATATTCGTCTACAATAACAGACACTTTTAGAACAATTTGTTACTTCCGTTCTAACACAATACGAATAGACACTTTTATATTCAACGACATTCGTTCAAATACAACAGACACTTTTATATTCAACGATATTTGTTCAAATACAACAGATGACTTTTATATTCAACGACATTCGTTCAAATACAGTCATTGTATACTTTATGGTCTGAATGTATATTCGTTCAAGTAGCTATTATACTTTTATATTCAACGGCATTCGCTTCCAACACAACAGACACTTTATTCAATTTATATTTGTTCAAATACAACAGACACTGTATATTCAACGACATTTGTTCGGGTATAAACAGATACTTTATATTCAACGCTATTTGTTCAAATACAATAGATATTTTTATATCTAACGACATTCGCTGTGGTTCATCAATAATAACACATCTTTATATTCAACGACATTCGTTCAAATACACAATGTATTATTTAGACACTTTTATATTCAACGATATTTGTTCAAATACAACAGACACTTTTATATCAACGACATTCGTTCAAATACAACAGACACTTTTATATTCAAATGATATTCTCGTTCAAGTACAACAGACACTTTTATATTCATCGCATTCGTCTAAACACAATGTCATATACTTTTATATTCAACGAGTTATCGGTTCAAATACAACAGACACTTTTATATTCAACGTCATTCGTTCAAATACAACAGACACTTTAGAATGTACAACGACATACGTTCAAATACAACAGACACTTTATATTCAACGACATTCCGTTCAAATACAACAGTATTTATTTCTTAGTATTTCAATGATATTCGTTCAAATACAACAGTATACTTTTATATTCAACATATTCGTTCAAATAATAATGTCATAGACACTTTTTATATTCAACGATATTCGTTCAAATACAAATAGACACTTTTATCTTCAACGACATTCGTTCAAATACAACAGACACTTTTATATTCAACGGCATTTGTTCAAATACAACAGACACTTTTATATTCAACGACATTCGTTCAAATACAACAGACACTTTTATATTCAACGATATTCGTTCAAGTACAACAGACACTTTTATATTCAACGGCATTCGTTCAAATACAACAGACACTTTTATATTCAACGACATTTGTTCAAATACAACAGGCTTCTTTTATATTCAACGTCATTCGTTCAAATACAACAGACACTTTTATATTCAACGACATTCGTTCAAATACAACAGACACTTTTATATTCAACGATATTCGTTCAAGTACAACAGACACTTTTATATTCAACGGCATTCGTTCAAATACAACAGACACTTTTATATTCAACGGCATTTGTTCAAATACAACAGACACTTTCATATTCAACGACATTTGTTCAAATACAGCAGACACTTTTATATTCAACGATATTCGTTCAAGTACAACAGACACTTTTATATTCAACGGCATTCGTTCAAATACAACAGACACATTTATATTCAACAGCTTTTGTTCAAATACAACAGACACTTTTATATTCAACGACATTCGTTCAAATACAACAGACACTTTTATATTCAACGATATTCGTTCAAGTACAACAGACACTTTTATATTCAACGACATTCGTTCAAATACAACAGACACTTTTATATTCAACGACATTCGTTCAAATACAACAGACACTTTTATATTCAACGACATTTGTTCAAATACAACAGACACATTTATATTCAACGACATTTGTTCAAATACAACAGACACTTTTATATTCAACGTCATTCGTTCAAATACAACAGACACTTTTATATTCAACGACATTCGTTCAAATACAACAGACACTTTTATATTCAACGACATTCGTTCAAATACAATAGACACTTTTATATTCAACGATATTTGTTCAAATACAACAGACACTTTTATATTCAACGACATTCGTTCAAATACAACAGACACTTTTATATTCAACGATATTCGTTCAAGCACAACAGACACTTTTATATTCAACGGCATTCGTTCAAATACAACAAACACTTTTATATTCAACGACATTTGTTCAAATACAACAGACACTTTTATATTCAACGTCATTCGTTCAAATACAACAGACACTTTTATATTCAACGACATACGTTCAAATACAACAGACACTTTTATATTCAACGACATTCGTTCAAATACAACAGACACTTTTATATTCAACGATATTCGTTCAAATACAACAGACACTTTTATATTCAACGACATTCGTTCAAATACAACAGACACTTTTATATTCAACGATATTCGTTCAAATACAACAGACACTTTTATATTCAACGACATTCGTTCAAATACAACAGACACTTTTATATTCAACGATATTCGTTCAAATACAACAGACACTTTTATATTCAACGACATTCGTTCAAATACAACAGACACTTTTATATTCAACGACATTCGTTCAAATAAAACAGACACATTTATATTCAACGATATTCGTTCAAGTACAACAGACACTTTTATATTCAACGGCATTCGTTCAAATACAACAGACACTTTTATATTCAACGACATTTGTTCAAATACATCAGACACTTTTATATTCAACGACATTTGTTCAATACAACAGCCACTTTTATATTCAACGACATTCGTTCACATACAACAGACACTTTTATATTCAACGACATTCGTTCAAATACAATAGACACCTTTATATCCAACGTCATTCGTTCAAATAAAACAGACACTTTTATATTCAACAATCATTCGTTCAAATACTACAGACACTTTTATATTCAACGACATTCGTTCAAATACAACAGACACTTTTGCTATTCAACGATATTCGTTCAAGTACAACAGACACTTTTATATTCAATAGCGGCATTCGTTCAAATACAACAGACACTTTTATATTCAACGACCCTTCGTTCAAATACAACAGACACTTTTATATTCAACGACATTTGTTCAAATACAACAGCCACTTTTATATTCAACGACATTCGTTCACATACAACAGATACTTTTATATTCAACGACATTCGTTCAAATACAACAGCCACATTTATATTCAACGACATTCGTTCACATACAACAGACACTTTTATATTCAGCGACATTTGTTCAAATACAACAGACACTTTTATATTCAACGATATTCGTTCAAATACAACAGGTACTTTTATATTCAACGACATTCGTTCACATACAACAGACACTTTTATAACCTCAACGACATTTGTTCAAATACAACAGGTAACACATATTCAACGACATTCATTAAATACAACATACGTTTATATTCAACGACATTCGTTCACATGCAACAGACACTTTTATATTAGCGAAGCATTTGTTCAAATACAACAGACACTTTTATATTCAACGACATTCGTTCAAATACAACAGACACTTTTATATTCAACGATATTCGTTTCAAATACAACAGACACTTTTATATTCAACAGCATTTGTTCAAATACAACAGACACTTTTATATTCAACGACATTTGTTAAATATACAACAGACACTTTTATATTCAACAGCATTTGTTCAAATACAACAGACACTTTTATATTCAACGGCATTTGTTCAAATACAACAGACACTTTTATATTCAACGGCATTTGTTCAAATACAACAGACACTTTTATATTCAACAGCATTTGTTCAAATACAACAGCAGACACTTTTATATTCAACAAATGTTGTTCAAATACAACAGACGTTATATTCAACGATATTCGTTCAAATACAACATAGTCACATTTATATTCAACGACATTGTTCAAATGCAACAGACACTTTTATATTCAACGACATTTGTTCAAATACAACAGACACTTTTATATTCAACGACATTTGTTCAAATACAACAGACACTTTTATATTCAACGGCATTTGTTCAAATACAACAGACACTTTTATATTCAACGATATTTGTTCAAATACAACTTGAACACATTATATTCAACGATATTCGTTCAAGTATGAACACATTTATATTCAACGACATTTTGTTCAAATACAACAGACACTTTTATATTCAACGACATTTGTTCAAATACAGCAGACCATTTTATATTCAACAGCATTTTGTTCAAATACAACAGCTTCTTTTATATTCTGTAGCATTTATTCAAATACAACAGACACTTTTATATTCAACGGCATTTGTTCAAATACAACAAGGCACTTTTATATTCAACGGCATTTGTTCAAATACAACAGACACTTTTATATTCAACGATATTTGTTCAAATACAACGAACACTTTATATTCAACGACATTCGTTCAAATACAACAGACACTTTTATATTAATGATATTCGTTCAAGTACAACGAACACTTTTATATTCAACGGCATTCGTTCAAATACAACAGACACTTTTATATTCAACGTCATTTGTTCAAATACAACAGACACTTTTATATTCAACGTCATTCGTTCAAATACAACAGACATTTTTATATTCAACGACATTCGTTCAAATACAACAGACACTTTTATATTCAACGATATTCGTTCATGTACAACAGACACTTTTATATTCAACGGCATTCGTTCAAATACAACAGACACTTTTATATTCAACGGCATTTGTTCAAATACAACAGACACTTTTATATTCAACGACATTCTTCAAATACAACAGACGCCTTTTATATTCAACGATATTCGTTCAAGTACAACAGACACTTTTATATTCAACGGCATTCGTTCAAATACAACAGACACTTTTATATTCAACGACCTTCGTTCAAATACAACAGACACTTTTATATTCAACGACACTTTTGTTCAAATACAACAGCACTTGACCACTTTTATATTCAACGACTTTCGTTCACATACAACAGATACTTTTATATTCAACGACATTCGTTCAAATACAACAGCCACGTTTATATTCAACGACATTCGTTCACATACAACAGACACTTTTATATTCAACGACATTTGTTCAAATACAACAGACACTTTTATATTCAACGATATTCGTTCAAATACAACAGACACTTTTATATTCAACGACATTCGTTCACATACAACAGACACTTTTATATTCAACGACGACGTTTCAAATACAACAGACACTTTTATATTCAACGACATTCGTTCAAATACAACAGCCACGTTTATATTCAACGACATTCGTTCACATACAACAGACTTACTTTTATATTCAACGACATTTGGTGTTCAAATACAACAGACACTTTTATATTCAACGACATTCGTTCAAATACAACAGACACTTTTATATTCAACGATATTCGTTCAAATACAACAGACACTTTTATATTCAACGGCATTTTGTTCAAATACAACGAGACTACTTTATATTCAACGACATTTGTTCAAATACAACAGACACTTTTATATTCAACGGCATTTGTTCAAATACAACAGACACTTTTATATTCAACGGCATTTGTTCAAATACAACTTGAACACTTTTATATTCAACGGCATTTGTTCAAATACAACAGACCTTTTATATTCAACGGCATTTGTTCAAATACAACAGACACTTTTATATTCAACGATATTTGTTCAAATACAACAGACACATTTATATTCAACGATATTCGTTCAAATACAACAGTCACATTTATATTCAACGACATTTGTTCAAATACAACGAACGCTTTTATATTCAACGACATTTGTTCAAATACAACAGACACTTTTATATTCAACGACATTTGTTCAAATACAACAGACACTTTTATATTCAACGGCATTTGTTCAAATACAACAGACACTTTTATATTCAACGATATTTGTTCAAATACAACAGACACATTTATATTCAACGATATTCGTTCAAATGCAACAGACACATTTATATTCAGCGACATTTGTTCAAATACAACAGGCACCCATATTCAACGACATTTGTTCAAATACGGCAGACACTTTATATTCAACGGCATTTGTTCAAATACAACAGACACTTTTATATTCAACGGCATTTGTTCAAATACAACAGACACTTTTATATTCAACGGCATTTGTTCAAATACAACAGACACTTTTATATTCAACGGCATTTGTTCAAATACAGCAGACACTTTTATATATGGCGATATTTGTTCAAATACAACAGACACTTTATATTCAACGACATTCGTTCAAATACAACAGACACTTTTATATTCAACGATATTCGTTCATTTACAACAGACACTTTTATATTCCAACGGCATTCGTTCAAATACAACAGGTAACATATTCAACGTCATTTGTTCAAATACAACAGACACTTTTATATTCAACGTCATTACGTTCCAATACAACAGACATTTTTATATTCAACGACATTCGTTAAATACAACAGACACTTTTATATTCAACGATATTCGTTCATGTACAACAGACACTTTTATATTCAACGGCATTCGTTCAAATACAGACACTTTTATATTCCAACGGCATTTGTTCAAATACAACAGACACTTTTATATTCAACGACATTCGTTCAAATACAACAGACACTTTTATATTCAACGATATTCGTTCAAGTACAACAGACACTTTTATATTCAACGGCATTCGTTCAAATACAACAACTTGCACATATTCAACGGCATTCGTTCACATACAACAGACACTTTTATATTCAACGACATTCGTTCACATACAACAGACACTTTTATATTCAACGACATTTGTTCAAATACAACAGCCACTTTTATATTCAACGACATTCGTTCAAAAACAACAGACACTTTTATATCTGAATGATATTCGTTCAAATACAACAGACACTTTTTATATTCAACGGCATTTGTTCAAATACAACAGACACTTTTATATTCAACGACATTTGTTCAAATACAACAGACATTTTTATATTCAACGGCATTTGTTCAAATACAACAGACACTTTTATATTCAACGGCATTCGTTCAAATACAACAGACACTTTTATATTCAACTGCATTCGTTCACATACAATATCAGACACTTTATATCCAACGACATTCGTTCACATATACAACAGACACTTTTATATTCAACGATATTTGTTCAAATACAATGACACTTTTATATTCAACGGTGATTGTTCAAATACAACAGACACTTTTATATTCAACGACATTTGTTCAAATACAATACAGATAATTTTATATTCAACGACATTCGTTCAAATACAACAGACATCATATTCAATGACATTCGTTCAAATACAACATACACTTTTATATTCAACGATATTCGTTCAAATACAACAGACACTTTTATATTCAACTCCATATTCGTCTGCAAATAAGCCACAGACACTTTTACATTCAACGATATTTCAATCAAATACAACAGACACTTTTATATTCAACGACATTCGTTCAAATACAACAGACACTTTTATATTCAACGATATTCGTTCAAGTACAACAGACACTTTTATATCTAACGGCATTCGTTCAAATACAACAGACACTTTATATTCAACGACATTTGTTCAAATACAACAGACACTTTTATATTCAACGACATTTGTTCAAATACAACAGATACTTTTATATTCAACGTCATTTGTTCAAATACAACAGACATTTTTATATTCAACGACATCTAAATACACCAGACACTTTTATATTCAACGACATTCGTTCGAATACAACAGACACTTTTATATTCAACGATATTTGTTCAAATACAGCAGATACTTTTATATTCAACGACATTCGTTCAAATACAACAGACACTTTTATATTCAACGATATTCGTTCAAGTACAACAGACACTTTTATATTCAACGGCATTCGTTCAAATACAACAGACACTTTTATATTCAGTTCATATTTGTTCAAATACAACAGACACTTTTATATTCAACGTCATTCGTTCAAATACAACAGACACTTTTATATTCAACGACATACGTTCAAATACATAACAGACACTTTTATATTCAAATCTATTACTCGTTCAAATACAACAGACACTTTTATATTCAACGATATTCGTTCAAATACAACAGACACTTTTATATTCAACGACATTCGTTCAAATAAAACAGACACTTTTATATTCAACGATATTCGTTCAAATACAACAGACACTTTTATATTCAACGACATTCGTTCAAATACAACAGACACTTTTATATTCAACGATATTCGTTCAAGTACAACAGACACTTTTATATTCAACGGCATTCGTTCAAATACAACAGACACTTTTATATTCAACGTCATTTGTTCAAATACAACATTACCTCTTTATATTCAACGTCATTCGTTCAAATACAACAGACATTTTTATATTCAACGACATTCGTTCAAATACACAACAGACACTTTATATTCAACGATATTGCTCATGTACAACACTTTATATTCAACGGCATTCGTTCAAATACAAATAGACACTTTCGTATATTCAACGGCATTTGTTCAAATACAACAGACACTTTTATATTCAACGACATTCGTTCAAATACAACAGACACTTTTATATTCAACGATATTCGTTCAAGTACAACAGACACTTTTATATTCAACGGCATTCGTTCAAATACAACAGACACTTTTATATTCAACGGCATTCGTTCACATACAACACACTTTGTATATTCAACCACATTCGTTCACATAATAACAGACACTTTTATATTCAACGACATTTGTTCAAATACAACAGCCACTTTTATATTCAACGACATTCGTTCAAATACAACAGACATCTTTATATTCAACGATATTCGTTCAAATACAACAGACACTTTTATATTCAACGGCATTTGTCTAAATACAACAGACACTTTTTTATATTCAACGACATTTGTTCAAATACAACAGTAGACATTTTAGTATTCAACGGCATTTGTTCAAACACAGACACTTTTTATATTCAACGCATTCGTTCAAATACAACAGACACTTTTATATTCAACTGCATTCTTTCACATACAACAGACACTTTTATATTCAACGACATTCGTTCACATACAACAGACACTTTATATCAACGATATTTGTCTGCGCTATACAGATACTTTTTATATTCATCACTGAACAATAAGTAAATATACTTTATATTCAATGAGATATTTGTTCAAATATACAGACTATTTTTATATCGTCAAATATATCATCTAAATAAGGCTAGATATTTCATATTCAAATTGATACATTCTGTTCATACACACATACACTTTTATATTCAACGATATTCGTTCAAATACAACAGACACCTTTATATTCAACGACATTCGTTCAAATACAACAGACACTTTTATATTCAACGATATTTGTTCAAATACAACAGACACTTTTATATTCAACGACATTCGTTCAAATACAACAGACACTTTTATATTCAACGATATTCGTTCAAGTACAACAGACACTTTTATATTCAACGGCATTCGTTCAAATACAAACAGACACTTTTATATTCAACGACATTTGTTCAAATACAACAGACACTTTTATATTCAACGACATTTGTTCAAATACAACAGACACTTTTATATTCAACGTCATTTGTTCAAATACAACAGACATTTTTATATTCAACGACATTCGTTCAAATACAACAGACACTTTTATATTCAACGACATTCGTTCAAATACAACAGACACTTTTATATTCAACGATATTTGTTCAAATACAACAGACACTTTTATATTCAACGACATTCGTTCAAATACAACAGACACTTTTATATTCAACGATATTCGTTCAAGTACAACAGACACTTTTATATTCAACGGCATTCGTTCAAATACAACACACTTTGGTATTCAACGACATTTGTTCAAATACAACAGACACTTTTATATTCAACGTCATTCGTTCAAATACAACAGACACTTTATATTCAACGACATACGTTCAAATTAGACACTTTTATATTCAACGACATTCGTTCAAATACAACAGACACTTTTATATTCAACGATATTCGTTCAAATACAACAGACACTTTTATATTCAACGACATTCGTTCAAATAAGCAAATAGACACTTTTATATTCAACGATATTCGTTCAACATAACAGACACTTTTATATTCAAATTTGCCATTCGTTCAAATACAACAGACACTTTTATATTCAACGGTATTTGTTCAAATACAACAGATACTTTTATATTCAACGACATTCGTTCAAATACAACAGACACTTTTATATTCAACGATATTCGTTCAAGTACAACAGACACTTTTATATTCAACGGTATTCGTTCAAATACAACAGACACTTTTATATTCAACGACATTTGTTCAAATACAACAGGCTTCTTTTATATTCAACGTCATCGTCTAAATACAACAGACACTTTATATTCAACGACATTCGTCTAAATACAACAGACACTTTTATATTCAACGATATTCGTTCAAGTACAACAGACACTTTATATTCAACGGCATTCGTTCAAATACAACAGACACTTTTATATTCAACGGCATTTGTTCAAATACAACAGACACTTTCATATTCAACGACATTTGTTCAAATACAGCAGACACTTTTATATTCAACGATATTCGTTCAAGTACAACAGACACTTTTATATTCAACGGCATTCGTTCAAATACAACAGACACATTTATATTCAACAGCATTTGTTCAAATACAACAGACACTTTTATATTCAACGAAATTCGTTCAAATACAACAGACACTTTTATATTCAACGATATTCGTTCAAGTACAACAGACACTTTTATATTCAACGACATTCGTTCAAATACAATAGACACTTTTATATTCAACGACATTCGTTCAAACTACAGACACTTTTATATTCAACGATTGTTCAAATACAACAGACACATTTATATTCAACCATTTGTTCAAATACAACAGACACTTTTATATTCAACGTCATTCGTTCAAATACAACAGACACTTTTATATTCAACGACATTCGTTCAAATACAACAGACACTTTTATATTCAACGACATTCGTTCAAATACAACAGACACTTTTATATTCAACGATATTGTCATGGAATATAACAGACACTTTTATATTCAACGACATTCGTTCAAATACAACAGATACTTTTATATTCAACGATATTCGTTCAAGTACAACAGACACTTTTATATTCAACGGCAGATCGTTCAACACACGACACTTTTATAATATTCAACGACATTTGTTCAAATACAACAGACACTTTATATTCAACGTCATTCGTTCAAATACAACAGAGACTTTTATGACAACGATATACGTTCAAATACAACAGACACTTTTATATTCAACGACATTCGTTCAAATAGCACTATATACTTTATTCAAATGACATCGTCTAAATGACAATAGACACTTTTTATATTCAAATTCATCTGCTCAAATACAACAGACATCTTTATGTCTGCTGAACGATATTCGTTCAAAGTACAATATGACATTTTTATATTCAACGACATTCGTTCAAATACAACAGACACTTTTATATTCAACGACATTCGTTCAAATACAAATAGACATCTTTATATTCACAACAGACACATTTTCATTCAAACGATATTCGTTCAAGTACAATGAGATACTTTTATATTCAACGGTATCTTTTTGTTCAAATACAACAGACACTTTATATTCAACGGCACTTGTTCCACATATTGAATACACTTTTACACTAACGACATTCGTCGACATACAATGACACTTTTATATTCAACGACATTTGTTCAAATACAACAGCCATCTTTTATATTCAATCATTATCTGTTCAAATACAACAGACACTTTTTGAGACCAACTATATTCGTTCAAATACAACAGACACTTTTATATTCAACGGCATTTGTTCAAATACAACAGACACTTTTATATTCAACGACATTTGTTCTAAATACAACAGACATTTTTATATTCAACGGCATTTGTTCAAATACGAATGATACTTTTATATTCAACGGCATTCGTTCAAATACAACAGACACTTTTATATTCAACTGCATTCGTTCACATACAACAGACACTTTTATATTCAACGACATTCGTTCACATACAACAGACACTTTTATATTCAATTGATATTTGTCTGGAATACAACAGACACTTTTATATTCAACTTGCATTTGTTCAAATACAACAGACACTTCTTTATATTCAACGATACTGGTTCAACATAATACACTTTATATTCAACGATACTTGTCTAAATACAATACACTTTTATATTCAACGACATTCGTTCAAATACAACATACACTTTTATATTCAACGATATTCGTTCAAATACGACAGACACTTTTATATTCAACGACATTCACCCAAATACGACACTTTTATATTCAACGATATTTGTTCAAATACAACAGACACTTTTATATTCAACGACATTCGTTCAAATACAACAGACACTTTTATATTCAACGATATTTGTTCAAGTACAACAGACATTCTTTATTCAACGGCATTCGTTCAAATACAACAGACACTTTTTTATTCAACGACATTTGTTCAAATACAACAGACACTTTTATATTCAACGACATTTGTTCAAATACAACAGACACTTTTATATTCAACGCCATTTGTTCAAATACAACAGACATTTTTATATTCAACGATGATCGTTCAAATACAACAGATACTTTTATATTCAACGACATTCGTTCAAATACAACAGACACTTTTATATTCAACGATATTTGTTCAAATACAACAGACACTTTTATATTCAACGACATTCGTTCAAATACAACAGACACTTTTATATTCAACGATATCGTCATAATAGACACTTTATATTCAACGGCATTCGCTGTTCAAATACACAACAGACACTTTATATATTCAACGACATTTGTTCAAATACAACAGACACTTTTATATTCAACGTCATTCGTTCAAATACAACAGACACTTTTATATTCAACGACATACGTTCAAATACAACAGACACTTTTATATTCAATCGACATTCGTTCAAATACAACAGACACTTTTATATTCAACGATATTCGTTCAATACACAGACACTTTTATATTCAACGACATTCATTCAAATACAACAGACACTTTTATATTCAACGATATTCGTTCAAATACAACAGACACTTTTATATTCAACGACATTCGTTCAAATACAACAGACACTTTTATATTCAACGGTATTTGTTCAAATACAACAGACACTTTTATATTCAACGACATTCGTTCAAATACAACAGACACTTTTATATTCAACGATATTCGTTCAAGTACAACAGACACTTTTATATTCAACGGCATTCGTTCAAATACAACAGACACTTTTATATTCAACGACATTTGTTCAAATACAACAGGCTTCTTTTATATTCAACGCCATTCGTTCAAATACAACAGACACTTTTATATTCAACGACATTCGTTCAAATACAACAGACACTTTTATATTCAACGATATTCGTTCACAACAGACACTTTTATATTCAACGGCATTCGTTCAAATACAACAGACACTTTTATATTCAACGGCATTTGTTCAAATACAACAGACACTTTCATATTTTCGCCCAACGACATTTGTTCAAATACAGCAGACACTTTTATATTCACCGATATTCGTTCAAGTACAACAGACACTTTTATATTCAACGGCATTCGTTCAAATACAACAGACACATTTATATTCAACAGCATTTGTTCAAATACAACAGACACTTTTATATTCAACGACATTCGTTCAAATACAACAGACACTTTTATATTCAACGATATTCGTTCAAGTACAACAGACACTTTTATATTCAACGACATTCGTTCAAATACAACAGACACTTTTATATTCAACGACATTCGTTCAAATACAACAGACACTTTTATATTCAACGACATTTGTTCAAATACAACAGACACATTTATATTCAACGACATTTGTTCAAATACAACAGACACTTTTATATTCAACGTCATTCGTTCAAATACAACAGACACTTTTATATTCAACGACATTCGTTCAAATACAACAGACACTTTTATATTCAACGACATTCGTTCAAATACAACAGACACTTTTATATTCAACGATATTTGTTCAAATACAACAGACACTTTTATATTCAACGACATTCGTTCAAATACAACAGACACTTTTATATTCAACGATATTCGTTCAAGTACAACAGACACTTTATATTCAACGGCATTCGTTCAAATACAACAGACACTTTTATATTCAACGACATTTGTTCAAATACAACAGACACTTTTATATTCAACGTCATTCGTTCAAATACAACAGACACTTTTATATTCAACGACATACGTTCAAATACAACAGACACTTTTATATTCAACGACATTCGTTCAAATACAACAGACATCTTTATATTCAACGATATTCGTTCAAATACAACAGACACTTTTATATTCAACGACATTCGTTCAAATACAACAGACACTTTTATATTCAACGATATTCGTTCAAATACAACAGACACTTTTATATTCAACGACATTCGTTCAAATACAACAGACACTTTTATATTCAACGATATTCGTTCAAATACAACAGACACTTTTATATTCAACGACATTCGTTCAAATACAACAGACACTTTTTATATTCAACGACATTCGTTCAAATACAACAGACACATTTATATTCAACGATATTCGTTCAAGTACAACAGACACTTTTATATTCAACGGCATTCGTTCAAATACAACAGACACTTTTATATTCAACGACACTTGTTCAAATACACTCAGACACTTTTATATTCAACGACATTTGTTCGAATACAACAGCCACATTTATATTCAACGACATTCGTTCACATACAACAGACACTTTTATATTCAACGACATTCGTTCAAATACAATAGACACTTTTATATCCAACGTCATTCGTTCAAATACAACAGACACTTTTATATTCAACGTCATTCGTTCAAATACCACAGACACTTTTATATTCAACGACATTCGTTCAAATACAACAGACACTTTTATATTCAACGATATTCGTTCAAGTACAACAGACACTTTTATATTCAACGGCATTCGTTCAAATACAACAGACACTTTTATATTCAACGACCTTCGTTCAAATACAACAGACACTTTTATATTCAACGACATTTGTTCAAATACAACAGCCACTTTTATATTCAACGACATTCGTTCACATACAACAGATACTTTTATATTCAACGACATTCGTTCAAATACAACAGCCACGTTTATATTCAACGACATTCGTTCACATACAACAGACACTTTTATATTCAACGACATTTGTTCAAATACAACAGACACTTTTATATTCAACGATATTCGTTCAAATACAACAGACACTTTTATATTCAACGACATTCGTTCACATACAACAGACACTTTTATATTCAACGACATTTGTTCAAATACAACAGACACTTTTATATTCAACGACATTCGTTCAAATACAACAGCCACGTTTATATTCAACGACATTCGTTCACATACAACAGACACTTTTATATTCAACGACATTTGTTCAAATACAACAGACACTTTTATATTCAACGACATTCGTTCAAATACAACAGACACTTTTATATTCAACGATATTCGTTCAAATACAACAGACACTTTTATATTCAACGGCATTTGTTCAAATACAACAGACACTTTTATATTCAACGACATTTGTTCAAATACAACAGACACTTTTATATTCAACGGCATTTGTTCAAATACAACAGACACTTTTATATTCAACGGCATTTGTTCAAATACAACAGACACTTTTATATTCAACGGCATTTGTTCAAATACAACAGACACTTTTATATTCAACTGCATTTGTTCAAATACAACAGACACTTTTATATTCAACGATATTTGTTCAAATACAACAGACACATTTATATTCAACGATATTCGTTCAAATACAACAGTCACATTTATATTCAACGACATTTGTTCAAATACAACAGACACTTTTATATTCAACGACATTTGTTCAAATACAACAGACACTTTTATATTCAACGACATTTGTTCAAATACAACAGACACTTTTATATTCAACGGCATTTGTTCAAATACAACAGACACTTTTATATTCAACGATATTTGTTCAAATACAACAGACACATTTATATTCAACGATATTCGTTCAAATACAACAGACACATTTATATTCAACGACATTTGTTCAAATACAACAGACACTTTTATATTCAACGACATTTGTTCAAATACAGCAGACACTTTTATATTCAACGGCATTTGTTCAAATACAACAGACACTTTTATATTCAACGGCATTTGTTCAAATACAACAGACACTTTTATATTCAACGGCATTTGTTCAAATACAACAGACACTTTTATATTCAACGGCATTTGTTCAAATACAACAGACACTTTTATATTCAACGATATTTGTTCAAATACAACAGACACTTTTATATTCAACGACATTCGTTCAAATACAACAGACACTTTTATATTCAACGATATTCGTTCAAGTACAACAGACACTTTTATATTCAACGGCATTCGTTCAAATACAACAGACACTTTTATATTCAACGTCATTTGTTCAAATACAACAGACACTTTTATATTCAACGTCATTCGTTCAAATACAACAGACATTTTTATATTCAACGACATTCGTTCAAATACAACAGACACTTTTATATTCAACGATATTCGTTCATGTACAACAGACACTTTTATATTCAACGGCATTCGTTCAAATACAACAGACACTTTTATATTCAACGGCATTTGTTCAAATACAACAGACACTTTTATATTCAACGACATTCGTTCAAATACAACAGACACTTTTATATTCAACGATATTCGTTCAAGTACAACAGACACTTTTATATTCAACGGCATTCGTTCAAATACAACAGACACTTTTATATTCAACGGCATTCGTTCACATACAACAGACACTTTTATATTCAACGACATTCGTTCACATACAACAGACACTTTTATATTCAACGACATTTGTTCAAATACAACAGCCACTTTTATATTCAACGACATTCGTTCAAATACAACAGACACTTTTATATTCAACGATATTCGTTCAAATACAACAGACACTTTTATATTCAACGGCATTTGTTCAAATACAACAGACACTTTTATATTCAACGACATTTGTTCAAATACAACAGACATTTTTATATTCAACGGCATTTGTTCAAATACAACAGACACTTTTATATTCAACGGCATTCGTTCAAATACAACAGACACTTTTATATTCAACTGCATTCGTTCACATACAACAGACACTTTTATATTCAACGACATTCGTTCACATACAACAGACACTTTTATATTCAACGATATTTGTTCAAATACAACAGACACTTTTATATTCAACGGCATTTGTTCAAATACAACAGACACTTTTATATTCAACGACATTTGTTCAAATACAACAGACACTTTTATATTCAACGACATTCGTTCAAATACAACAGACACTTTTATATTCAACGACATTCGTTCAAATACAACATACACTTTTATATTCAACGATATTCGTTCAAATACAACAGACACTTTTATATTCAACGACATTTGTTCATATACAACAGACACTTTTATATTCAACGACATTCGTTCAAATACAACAGACACTTTTATATTCAACGATATTCGTTCAAATACAACAGACATTTTTATATTCAACGGCATTTGTTCAAATACAACAGACACTTTTATATTCAACGACATTTGTTCAAATACAACAGACACTTTTATATTCAACGGCATTTGTTCAAATACAACAGACACTTTTATATTCAACGACATTTGTTCAAATACAACAGACACTTTATATTCAACGATATTCGTTCAAATACAACAGACTCTTTTATATTCAACGATATTCGTTCAAATACAACAGACACTTTCATACTCAACCAACATTCGTTCAAATACAACAGACACTTTTATATTCAACGATATACGTTCAAATGCAACAGACACTTTTATATTCAACGTCATTCGTTCAAATACAACAGACACTTTTATATTCAAGGACATTCGTTCAAATACAACAGCCACTTTTATATTCAACGATATTCGTTCAAATACAACAGACACTTTTATATTCAACGTCATTCGTTCAAATACAACAGACACTTTTATATTCAAGGACATTCGTTCAAATACAACAGATACTTTTATATTCAACGACATTCGTTCAAATACAACAGACACTTTTATATTCAACGACATTCGTTCAAATACAACGGACACTTTTATATTCAACGATATTCGTTCAAATACAACAAACGCTTTTATATTCAACGACATTCGTTCAAATACAACAGACACTTTTATATTCAACCAACAGTCACGCAAATATAAAAGACACTCTTCCATCAAATAGAAGATACACAGAATTATGTAAATTGTTTATATTGTATATATATTGTCAAATACAAAATGTTCATATTTTTATAGAACATCTCTTATTCTTTTCTTGAAATTTGTGTTGTAATTTTGTGGACCGGAATTCTCGTATTAAAACGTCCTTTTGATCAGGGTTGTACTGGAACCCCACACAGCCACCACGCCCAACTTTGTCGGTCCCTTTTTTTTTCTCCTCCCCTATTTTCTCTCCCAAAGCTCTTCCTTTTTATATCCCGACTTTTAAGTAGGGGAACACTTCCGCTTCCGGCTTGAAATGCCTCCAGAAAAACCATCTGAAAGTCTAGATTCCTTCCGAAACATCCCGAACCGGAAGCCACTTATTTATTTATATATTTTTCTTCTTTCTTCTTTCTCTCCCTCTCTCTCTCTCTCTCTTTCTTTCTCTCTCTCTCTTTTTTTCTTTTTATTCAATTTATTTTTCTCTTTTTTATTTATTTATTTATTTATCCTATGTTAACCATAACATAACACTTGTTCTTGTATTGTTTTCTCTGTTTAAAAATGTTTCTCTTTCAATTTTTCTTCACCCTCAATGGGTCTTAGTGTTTTTATTATTTTGCTTGATGTGAAATGATAAACAGATATTATGTAGTACAAATATTAAGTTTTTCGATCTTATTAAAAACGTTCTAATCATAAGAGTAATATTTATTCACTGTTTGTACTGCGTCTCGGACATTTAAGAACTAAGCTTTAAAATTCTGACGCCAGATGTCGCGCGCGTGTGTGTGTGTGTGTTCCTACAACTGTTTCTCGAATAATCTCTTGTCATAACTCGGACCACTGTGCCATACAGCAAATGCCTGATACCGAAATGTAACAATTTCAATAAGATAAAAGGCTCCCTCTGGATAATTCCCTATAATTCCTGTTAAAATAAACTGGAAACAATGTCAGCAAAACACATCAAGAAATAATCAACTAAAACACAATTTCGCAAATTCTTTTTTTTCGTGATTTTTATATTTGGAAATTAAAGTGGACTCCATTTTCTTCTGTGCAGTTTTCACTTTACAGGTTTTCTTCTCTTATACCAGTCTCAACCAAGTCTAGAGAGCCAAGTTTACTCTGATATTGAACCTATAGCTGCGAGGCAGAAGAGACATATGTGTTTCCGCGAAAACGAACGCAACAAACTAAGCCGGGATTCACAATGAGCTCGCTGAAATCAGTTACACAGCCTAAATCCAAAACTTTAAAATAAATATTCTTAAATATTTTAAATTCTGATAATTTCAATAATCCACACAAGGCTAGGTTCATGCCTAAAATTTAAAAAACATCCCATAAAAGCAAAAACTTATGCTTATATTTCTGAGATAATGGATTGGTGAGGTTGTGGTCATTAGACTTCATTGGCTTCCACGGGATCTGTCCATATTTTAGAGATTAGATATTGTATTGCATTAGCTCATCTTTGTTGCCATATTCACCTTCAATATCTGTCTATATTTCTGAGAAGAGGTGTTGTAATTATTTACACTATTTACATTGTTCGGACTGTTTTCCTCATCTTTGTTGCCATATTCACCTTCAATATCTGTCTATATTTCCTGAGATGAGGTATTGTAATTATTTACACTATTTACATTGTTCGGACTGTTGTCCTCATCTTTGTTGCCATATTCACCTTCAATATCTGTCTATATTTCTGAGATGAGGTGTTGTAATTATTTACACTATTTACATTGTTAAGACTGTTTTCCTCATCTTTGTTGCCATATTCACCTTCAATATCTGTCTATATTTCTGAGAAGAGGTGTTGTAATTATTTACACTATTTACATTGTTCGGACTGTTTTCCTCATCTTTGTTGCCATATTCACCTTCAATATCTGTCTATATTTCTGAGATGAGGTGTTGTAATTATTTACACTATTTACATTGTTAAGACTGTTTTCCTCATCTTTGTTGCCATATTCACCTTCAATATCTGTCTATATTTCTGAGAAGAGGTGTTGTAATTATTTACACTATTTACATTGTTAAGACTGTTGTCCTCATCTTTGTTGCCATATTCACCTTCAATATCTGTCTATATTTCTGAGATGAGGTGTTGTAATTATTTACACTATTTACATTGTTCGGACTGTTTTCCTCATCTTTGTTGCCATATTCACCTTCAATATCTGTCTATATTTCTGAGATGAGGTGTTGTAATTATTTACACTATTTACATTGTTAAGACTGTTGTCCTCATCTTTGTTGCCATATTCACCTTCAATATCTGTCTATATTTCTGAGAAGAGGTGTTGTAATTATTTACACTATTTACATTGTTCGGACTGTTTTCCTCATCTTTGTTGCCATATTCACCTTCAATATCTGTCTATATTTCTGAGATGAGGTGTTGTAATTATTTACACTATTTACATTGTTAAGACTGTTTTCCTCATCTTTGTTGCCATATTCACCTTCAATATCTGTCTATATTTCTGAGAAGAGGTGTTGTAATTATTTACACTATTTACATTGTTAAGACTGTTGTCCTCATCTTTGTTGCCATATTCACCTTCAATATCTGTCTATATTTCTGAGATGAGGTGTTGTAATTATTTACACTATTTACATTGTTAAGACTGTTGTCCTCATCTTTGTTGCCATATTCACCTTCAATATCTGTCTATATTTCTGAGATGAGGTGTTGTAATTATTTACACTATTTACATTGTTCGGACTGTTGTCCTCATCTTTGTTGCCATATTCACCTTCAATATCTGTCTATATTTCTGAGATGAGGTATTGTAATTATTTACACAATTAAAATGTTTGGACTGTTGTCCTCATCTTTGTTGCCATATTCACGATGTTTTGGTCGTTATACACTCCGGCCTTTTTATGCATCAGTCTGTATTTATGAAATGAATTATATATATTAATTATATTTTTCGGACTGCTGCCCTCATCTATGTTGCCATATTTTCCACGTTTCGTACGTTGTATGCTGTGGCCTTCTTCATGATCTGTTTATATTTTCGAAACGAGGAATTGTAATTACTTACTCTATTTAAATTTATCTTTGTTGCCATATTCACGACGTTTAGGGTGTTATACGCTCCGGCTTTCTTCAGGATCTCTCCATATTCCTGATATTTTAGAATATTTATTTCAAAATTACTATGCAGGCGGTGTATTGTAGATATTTACGATATATATTTGGTTTTTGTTTTTTTGCCATATTCACAATGTTTTGGCCATTCTATGCTCCGGCCTTCTTCAAGGTCCGTCTATATTTTTGAGATCAATTATTGTATAGCTCGGATATCAAAAACATTTAAAACTTAGAACTTAAAATAATTCTAAAGATACAAACTATCAATTGACGTAATTTGAATTCCGTTTAATTTCTCTCATTCATACGATAATCCCAGAAGCCAGTTGAAAACTCGGAACCTCAACATGAAATTACATTAACTTTGTCCTTCCTTCAAACTTCCCCAATCCCAAAACTGACCTCCTATTTTCAAAGCGAAATATAGGTTAAGTCATAGCCCCGATAAGAGAGGAAAAACTAAATTGCTACTTGTAATTTTCAACTAATCAACGCACTATTTTTCCTCAGCCGAAAATGTGTCTTTATAAATTCTAGTTGAGACAATAAACAAAAAAAAAAAGCTTCTGAGGACCCTACGAGTTATTCGTCATAGGAGGCCACAATTTAAACAACATTAAGTTTGCAGATGATACAGCGCCAGAAGACCTACAAGACCTCCTACGGAAGGTAGCTGAAGTGAGTGACACGAAAGGACTACAAATAAACTGCAAGGAAACCGAATGCATGGTCATCAGCAAAAAGAGCAACCCAAAACGGCAAAATACAGGTGAGGGACACTAAAATCAAGTAGGTACAAAAATTTAAATACCTGGAAAGTGTTCTAACAGAAGACGGAAATTGCGACACTGAGACTAGAAGGCGAATTTGCATGGCGAAGGAAGCATTCCAGAAGTTGAGTAAAGTATTAAGAAACAGGACAATTTCGCTAGAAACAAGGGAGAGTGTACTGGATTGCCATGTGTTGTCCGTCCTTCAATATGGCAGTGAATGCTGGACAATACCATCAAAGATGAAGGAAAAACTTGAAGCAACTGAAATGTGGTTCTACAGAAGGATGCTGCGAATATCATGGATTGAGCATGTGAGCAATGATGAGGTTTTAGAAAGGATGGGTACGAAAAGGAAATTAATACTGAGCATCAGGAAAATACAGCTAAATTTCCTGGGACATGCAATGAGAAAGGCGGGTTTGGAGAACCTGATACTAAGAGGCCCGATAGAGGGAAAAGGAGACAGGTGAAAGCAGCGGATAATATATTTGAACGACCTGATCAGTTTGATGAGGGTACGAAGGTTGCGTGGTGTCACAGGAGAAAGCGTGCTAAGAGCCACCAGGGATAGAGAGACGTGGAAAGCCATGATCGCCTGTGTCCTGAAGGGACAGGGCACATGGAAGAAGAATATATATACCAACTGTTCATAAGAAATTATAATGTGTATATAAAGTGGGGGATCAAATCCATATTATAATCAATATATAAGTTGATCCCTCATTTTGTGGCCATGCTAATTTCTATCCATTTATATTCTAGATTTATAGGCTTGAGCTAGAGGATGGTAGAGCCGGGTTTGGGTGGTGTTACAGCAGAAAGCATGCTAAGAGCCACCAGGGATAGGGAAATGTGGTAGGCCATGATCGCCTACGTCCTGAAAAGACAGGGCATATAAAAGAAGTTCAACGCAACGCGAAACGACTACAACGATCTGTACATAAAATCATTCACTTCAATTTGTGGATTGTGTCTCGTCAGGACATGGTTGATCATGAGTCTCCACAACTTCTTCCGCTTTGTAGTTCTTAGCAATTTCTATCTTTTTGTTATCTCTCCTAATACCTGTTCTTCTACGTATTCACACAGGCTCATGAGGTAGGTTAATTGGTATTTTCATTTGCCCTTTTTTTCTTTTTTAATCACTTTACCCCAAGCAAGGCATTCTATTGCCACTGTTGCGCAGGGGATTACATAGGGGGAAAGTGATGAGAAAGAGGGGTTAGTTATAGGAAATGTCAGAAGGAGGGTAATAGACGGATGAGAATCCCGAGAATGGGGGTGAAGTAGATAGAAAAAAGTGCTTCAGAGAATGGATGCGATTTAGTGAGATAGGAGATTATTGACCTTACATTCAAATTCCTGAAGATTGAAGCTGTCGAGGAAGCAAGTATGTGGAAGGGAATTCCACAGGCAGGAAGTTTGTGAAAAGAAGCTGTTAGAGTAGAAATTTAGGCTACATTTTATCGGTTTCACTGTAAAATGGTGGGACCTAATTGCTAATCTAGAACTCGTGTAAATTCATACCTAGGAGGAACCAGTGATCTAAGTTCAGTGGAGCAGAAGCCGTGAAAGTATTTATAGAAGAGGCAGAGGGAAGCCACGTAACGCCGGTGAGATAGCAACTGCAGCCGAGCTGCCAAGTTGGTATCGATGAAATTACAGATTCTCCGAGGTGAATAGCGGGGGGGCACCCGACCAGATGTGGTAGCAGTATTCAATACATGGGCGGATGGTAGATTTATATATATGTTCAGGATGGACTCAGACGGAAAAAACTTCCTGGCGCTACATAGTGATCCAACCTTCTTAGCAGCGGGTTTTTGCAGTGGATTCGATATAGTCATTCCACTTGAGGTCAGCTGAGAGTGTGAGGCCAACGAGGCGTAGTGTTTTACTCACAGGGACGTTAGCCTGCCTTCAGGATGTCATATGTGTCTTAAATTCTCGAAGCCCACTTTCATCATCATTTAGTAGACTTGTCCTAATTCTAAATATACTTTGTGCTTCTATTTTCCTTAAAACGTCATCGATGCTCATATTTGATCCATGTTATTCTTTGCTTCTGTATAACGACATTCCTGTGACTCTAGTTTTTTCTTTATCTGCAAGGAGATTGTCCAGCAATCACTGCCATATAGAAGGACCGATATTACATAACAATCTATTACTGTTTATAACGATTTTTTTTCTATTTCTTAATACTTTGCTTAATTTTTGGAAGGCACTTTATTTGTTCGGATGTCGTTGTGGTGCAGTGGATATCGACTCGAAAAGACGAATCGGAGGAGCCGAGTTCGAATTTCAGTTGAACCTTGCATTCACTTGCACACAAATACCCTTGGGAAAGGTATTAATCCGTCTCTTCCCTCCAGTTATGGGTTAAATAATAGGACAGATTGGGTTCTATAGCCTTGGTCGGCAACCAGTCTACCGCAGAAATCAATGGCAACCTACTGGGGGATAATCTTCTGCCCAGTCAGTCATGTCCCTTTCGAGACATGGTCGCCCAAGCGTGTATCATGTATGGCACTTAACCGACTGACAATATAATAGTTGAAAACATGATTAAGGCTTGTATTGGATATAAAGTCGGGGATCAGTTTTATATTCTTATGAAGTAATAAACTGATCTTCCACTAATCACTGCTTGATACTATAATATATCTCTTCCTCCTCTACCTATGACTCAAATAGCAGGACAGATTAGGTTCTATAGCCTTGGCTGGCAACCAGTTTACCGCAGAAAGCAATGGCAACCTACTGCGGGATGATCTTCTGCCCAGTCAGTCATGTCTCTTTCGAGACATGATCACCCAAAGCGTGTATCACGTATGGCACTTAACTGACTGAAGCTCCTTTTTAAGATGAACCTCAATAATGCTGGATCCAGAGCAGAAAATTAAAATGGTTGACATTTCCAGGACACTCCTGATTTGCTTCCAGTCTGCAGATTACTATCTCAAATAATGTTCACACAAATGTTTTTTTAAAGTATCGTTTAATTTTAGGGATTTACGTATTTATATGGATTAATTCAGGTGTATCTACTTAATTCAGGTGTATCTAATTGTAAATTCCTTCGTAATCGAGCGGTTAAGACACGTTAGATAAATCGAGGGCTTATTCGAATCCATTAAGAATAAGTTATAGTATAAGTTATAGTCTAATAGCCTTTTGCTTTGATCACAGCCTTTATTCTGTCAGGCATTGACATCACAAGCTTCTTCAATATATCTAATGGTATCTCCTGCCAAGCAGCTTGTATTTGTTCCCAAATTGTGTCTTGCAAAGTAACATTAGATTTATCAATTCGAGAGGGGAAAATAAGTCAGTCATATTCAAGGATAGTAGAATAATGAGTTAGTTTCCAAATAACTTGCTTAACAGAAAATAGGAAAAATTAAATATAACTTCTTTTTAATACATTTCTTTTACACCTAATTTTAAATAATCAGTATTTATTAGCAATTTACCTGGCTTTTCACCTTTTATTTGAATTTCAGTGAGGTTTTTAGGAAAATCTCCCCTGTCCTAATACTTTTGCACACTACCGGTAGTGTACAAAAGTGTTAGGACAGGGGTGATTTTGAATTTTATTTCGATGCTTCATAAAAGATAAAATAGTTCTTGTCATAATCCTTTTTGCACAGTACTATATATATATATATATATATATATATATATATATATATATATATATATATATGATAAAGTGTATCGGTAAAAACACAATATGAATAAAGAGGAAAACTTATCCAGAGTGAAGCGTTTCATCCTCTGGAGACTTTATCAATATATATATATATATATATATATATATATATATATATATATATATATATCCCAAAAATACTGGGAATTAAAAGAAAATAACCTAAATCCACAGATAAAGTGGAGACTGATAGGCAAGGCAAGAACTCCTAATAGCTTAAGAGACAGATTTAATCTATGTTTAACAGAAAAAATTAGTTTTGAAATTTCAATTTTAAAATGTATTTCTGAATAAACGTAGAGAGATCATTAGTATGTGTCGTCACAGAAATAAATTTAAATTGCAATAATTATCTTATTCTTCCATTTAGTCACAATAATTTTTTCAAAATTTGTCTATGCAGTTTCCTTTTACCCCTGCCTACGACTACTAACCCAAGGGTCAAGCTACATACCTCCCACTACCATAAATAAATTTACTACTAAGATTCCTCTAGCTTAACCCTATAATATCCAATATTCCCCCACTCCTTCCTTTACCAGCTCCTGCCTCCAGCATTAGAAATTAGAATATTTCCTCTTTCTTTGATTAAACGAGGTTGATAATGCATGTCTTATATCGACATGTTGAAAATGACTATTTCCCCTCTAAATTTTATCTGAATTTATAAATACCGCACGTCTGTAGCTCAGAGGTAGAATCGCCGACTGACGCTAATTCAGTCGGGTTTCAATCCTTGGTCAAATGCAATCGGCTGTCTTACCGTGCTGATGAGCTGTGATACAGCGAAACGGATCTGGCTGCGGATGATATATGTATGTGTTTTTGTATATATATATAAAGATTACCGAAATGGTTATTGACAACCGACAATTTGAAATTATTTGTTTGAACATTATTTTTGATCGATACTCGTATTTAAGTAGATATTCTGTGTTATAATTAAACAGTATATAAACATGTTACGGAAATTAACGAAGATTAAAGAAATGGTCATAAACAACCGATAATTTTAAATGACTGGTTTGAACATTATTTTTGATCGATACTCGTATTTAAGTAGATATTCTGTTTATAATCAAACAGTATATAAACATGTTACGGAAATTAACGAAGATTCACGAAGCTTGGTTATAAACAACCGACAATTTGAAATGATTTGTTTGAACATTATTTTTGTTCGATACTCGTATTTAAGTAGATATTCTGTGTTATAATTAAACAGTATATATATTTATTTCTACCGGCCTGATTATTTACGATAAATTTTTGTGCTGAATAAGACACATTTTCGTAAGAAAAATTTATCGTAAATAATCAGTGCGGTAGAAATAAATATATGCATACTGTTTGATTATAAACAGAATATCTACTTCAGTACGAGTATCGATCAAAAATAATGTTCAAACAAATAATAATTATATATATATATATATATATATATATATATATATATATACTAAAAA
Organism: Ascarosepion bandense; assembly: GCA_037127315.1. Lineage (NCBI taxonomy): Eukaryota > Metazoa > Mollusca > Cephalopoda > Sepiida > Sepiidae > Ascarosepion > Ascarosepion bandense. The sequence goes on from JBBBDQ010001872.1 coordinate 2,102,213, forward strand.
AATTTTTCTCTTTCGGCTGACTATATAAATGAATAAAGACGAAAGGATAACTTTTCTAAGAGTAAGCGTTTCGTCCTCTGGGTAACTTCATCAATGCAAATGTAAGGTTTTTATTTTGTAACAAGTATTTATATACACGATCAGAAACGACATTGGTTTTGCAAAATTTTTAGTTATAGTTCATGAATATTCATCAGTTTAACGGAAAAGTCAGGCAACTACATGGAGGATATTTTTGAATGGGTAGTCGACTTCATGAATTGAAAGATAGTGCTATATCAGCAGATAGGTCTAGTATAGAAACATGTCTCAATCAAGTCTTTGCTTCAGTGATATTTCAGGCCGATATTTGAGTTCTTACACAACTGTTTATGATTTCGATCAAAACCAAATAACCCCATCGTCCCAGATACAATCTGCACGAAATATATTATCGATTTCATGTGTTTGCCTCGATTCTTATCTTTGAAATTTGGAAGCAAATATTGCAGGCCTTCCGTTCTTTATCTATGTTTCGATTTTAGGTTCGCATTTTATCTCTTCTCATGGAACACAGAATATCATTGTTTTCTTTTAGAGATTTCGCCATTCTTTCTTTCCTTCGTTCTGTTTTTATCCAAAGGTTTTATATCCAAAGATTTTATATCCAAAGATTTTATATCCAAATGTTTTATATACAAAGATTTTATATCCAAAAGGTTTTATATATAAAAGTTTTAAATCCAAAGATCTTATATCCAAAGGTTTTATATCCAAAGATTTTATATCCAAAGGTTTTATATCCAAAGATTTTATATCCAAAGGTTTTATATCCAAAGATTTTATATCCAAAGATTTTATATCCAAAGGTTTTATATCCAAAGATTTTATATCCAAAGGTTTTATATCCAAAGATTTTATATCCAAAGATTTTATATCCAAAGATTTTATATCCAAAGGTTTTATATCCAAAGATTTTATTTCCAAAGGTTTTATATCTAAAGATTTTATATCCAAAGATTTTTATCAAAAGATTATATATCCCAAGGTTTTATATCCAAAGATTTTATATCCAAAGATTTTATATATAAAAAGTTTTAAATCCAAAGATCTTATATCGAAAGGTTTTATATCCAAAGATTTTATATCCAAAGATTTTATATCCAAAGGTTTTATATCCAAAGATTTTATATCCAAAGGTTTTATATCCAAAGATTTTATATCCAAAGATTTTATATCCAAAGGTTTTATATCCAAAGATTTTATATCCAAAGGTTTTATATCCAAAGATTTTATATCCAAAGATTTTATATCCAAAGGTTTTATATCCAAAGGTTTTATATCCAAAGGTTTTATATCTAAAGATTTTTATCCAAAGATTATATATCCAAAGGTTTTATATCCAAAGATTTTATATCCAAAGATTTTATATCCAAAAGTTTTAAATCCAAAGATCTTATATCGAAAGGTTTTATATCCAAAGATTTTATATCCAAAGATTTTATATCCAAATGTTTTATATACAAAGATTTTATATCCAGTAAAAGGTTTTATATATAAAAGTTTTAAATCCAAAGATCTTATATCAAAGGTTTTATATCCAAAGATTTTATATCCAAAGGTTTTATATCCAAAGATTTTATATCCAAAGGTTTTATATCCAAAGATTTTATATCCAAAGATTTTATATCCAAAGGTTTTATATCCAAAGATTTTATATCCAAAGGTTTTATATCCAAAGATTTTATATCCAAAGATTTTATATCCAAAGATTTTATATCCAAAGGTTTTATATCCAAAGATTTTATTTTAAAGGTTTTATATCTAAAGATTTTATATCCAAAGATTTTTATCAAAAGATTATATATCCCAAGGTTTTATATCCAAAGATTTTATATCCAAAGATTTTATATATAAAAGTTTTAAATCCAAAGATCTTATATCGAAAGGTTTTATATCCAAAGATTTTATATCCAAAGATTTTATATCCAAAGGTTTTATATCCAAAGATTTTATATCCAAAGGTTTTATATCCAAAGATTTTATATCCAAAGATTTTATATCCAAAGGTTTTATATCCAAAGATTTTATATCCAAAGGTTTTATATCCAAAGATTTTATATCCAAAGATTTTATATCCAAAGGTTTTATATCCAAAGGTTTTATATCCAAAGGTTTTATATCTAAAGATTTTTATCCAAAGATTATATATCCAAAGGTTTTATATCCAAAGATTTTATATCCAAAGATTTTATATCCAAAGTTTTAAATCCAAAGATCTTATATCGAAAGGTTTTATATCCAAAGATTTTATATCCAAAGATTTTATATCCAAAGGTTTTATATCCAAAGATTTTATATCCAAAGGTTTTATATCCAAAGATTTTATATCCAAAGGTTTTATATTCAAAGATTTTATATCCAAAGATTTTTATATCCAAAGATTTTATATCCAAAGGTTTTATATCCAAAGATTTTATATCCAAAGGTTTTATATCCAAAGATTTTATATCCAAAGGTTTTATATCCAAAGATTAAATATCCAAAGATTTTATATTCAAAGGATTTATATCCAACGATTTTATATCCAAAGGTTTTATATCCAAAGGTTTTATGTCCAAAGATTTTATATCCAAAGGTTTTATATCCAAAGGTTTTATATCCAAAGATTTTATATCCAAAGATTTTATATCCAAAGGTTTTATATTCAAAGATTTTATATCCAAAGATTTTATATCCAAAGATTTTATATCCAAAGGTTTTATATCCAAAGATTTTATATCCAAAGGTTTTATATCCAAAGATTTTATATCCAAAGGTTTTATATCCAAAGATTAAATATCCAAAGATTTTATATTCAAAAGATTTATATCCAACGATTTTATATCCAAAGGTTTTATATCCAAAGGTTTTATATCCAAAGATTTTATATCCAAAGGTTTTATATCCAAAGATTTTATTTCCAAAGATTTTATATCCAAAGGTTTTATATCCAAAGATTTTTATATCCAAAGGTTTTATATCCAAAGATTTTATATCCAAAGATTTTATATCCCAGAGTTTTCGTTTTATATTTCATTTTCTCGTGAACATTTATTTGGTTTTAAGTTATTTTTTCTTGCTTATTTTTTTAGTATTATACTTACTTTACCTTCGGAAAAACTCACTGGTGCCCCCTATGTATGAATTTACTCGAGCTACTAGACGAACAAATAGGTCCCACCTTTTTACAATGAAACCGATAAAATGTAACAGTTTCTTTTCTGGCACTACCCGCCCGTGGAATTCCCTTCCATATACTTACTTCCCCGACAGCTACAATCTCCAGGAATTCAAATGTAAGGTCAATAGTCATCTCCTATTTCACTAACTCGCATCCTTTCTCTCGCACTTCCCGCCCGTGGAATTCCCTTCCGTATACTTGCTTCCCCGACAGCTACAATCTCCAGGAGTTTAAATGTAAGGTCAATAGTCATCTCCTATCTCACTAACTCGCATCTTTTCGCTCAAGCTCTTTTCTCCATCCACTCCACCCCCATCACACCAGTATTTTCATCCTTCTATTTACCCTCTTCCTGACACCCCCTATAACCTACCCATCTTTCTCATCACTTTCCTTCTATGTAACCCCCTCCGCAACAGTGGCAGTAAAACTGCCTTGCTTGGGGTGAAATGAATAAAAATAAATATAAGAGATCTATTTGTCGATACTTCTGAGTATTATTTACATTATTTACACTGTTCGGACAGTTGTCCTCATCTTTATTGACGTATTCATATTCACAACGTTTCGACTGTTGTACACTTCTGCCTTCTTCAACTGATTGGAATTTGTCTTAGCTAAGTATTGAACTCACAGCTCTTTAGGACAAGTCCCTCGATCTAACCAAAACTTTTATCCACTGGGCCATGTATCTTCCATAAAACATCGTCCAGAGATATGAGTTGAATACCTGGTTACTGCAGTGGCAAACAAAGAGAGATGAGATAAAGGGAGATAATTAAGATATTCTTAAGTCGCATGGCTCATTTGTCATCAAATAAAACGTTCGGTTCGAAATTCCAAATACCTAAATATTCCGCGAGAGCACAACGGTCAAAATGTCGTGAATATGGCAGTAAAGATGAGGACAATAGTCTGAAACATGTAAATAATATAAACGATGGGGTATAAAAAAAAATAAGCACTTTTTATAAATAAACTAGCAATATAGTCCGGCGTTAACAAGATTTAATTCACATGAACTTAAATTCAAATCTATTAAAGTCTGAAAAATGTACCTGATGATTGCATAACGCATGAAACACCGAGTCTTGCCATAAAGATGAGATCATATATATATATATATATATATATATATATATATATATATATAGTCATCCGCAGACAGATCTGTTGCGCTGTATCACAGCTCATCTGTACAGTTAGACATCAGATAGAAACCAAGATTTTACCTCTGAGCTATAGCGGACATTATATGCAATGTAAACACACGCTACTAGCCGAGACATTTCAAATTCATTACGGAATGATATATTTACTCCAGGCGTTTGAATTATTTTGTTTCATTTTCTTACTAGCAGTATAACCCGGCGTTGCTCGGGTGTAATGATGACTTTAAAACTAATCCATGGTCCTGGAGCTCAGACTCTTTGGACGTTGGCACGAAAGTCTAAAAAGCAATAGTTGTTTCCAATTAAAGCGAAACCGTAGACTGAAAGAAAAATGAATGGATGTAAGTCAAATTTTGATTTCCTTGTATCGATATCAAATAAGTTTTTTTCGTCGTAAACTGAATGCTAAAGGCTAAATAAGTTCTCTGAGTAAATGGTATCATGGCTGAGACTAAGAACTACAATTATACCTACTTAGAGCCAAACCCGAAGCAAAAACTAAAATAAAAGGGCTGAAAATAATACAGACATACATGCTGATAAACAGACACACACATAAACATCTTGCCTTTTATATATATATATATATATATATATATATATATATATATATATTCTGCACTATTGTAATAACTGCAACCTTGAAACTTCTGAATATCATTTCTTATGTCTTTTTCTATGAGTATTAAAATCGGACCTCTCCTTCTATAACCCGATATTTTCGATTATCGATATTTATCGGGGGTACCTCGACACAAACCCTAACTAAGAAAACTGGCAGATGCTTATAGTACAACTGTGTAAATTTTCAAGAAGATCCGTTCAGCCGTTTTGGAGTCTATAGGTAACGGACACACAGACACACACACAGAGACAAAGTTCCATTTATAAATAAGTTTAGATTAGATACTGGCAAGACAAGCCTCTGCATGGCCAATATCCAAAACCGGCTAACAAACTCGATGTTGATAAAGTTAATATTCATCGATATCTGAAACTGAAGGTTTAATTCTTGCAACACAAAATCAGTTTTTTCACTCGGAACTATCAAACGTAATAAGGTGGATTCAAAATGCAGGTTATATGACAAATACCAGAAAACAATAGACCATCTAATCTCAGGATTTTCTGTACTTGCTCCAAATGAATATAAAAATCGTCACGATACAATAGGGCAATATTTACACTGGACAATGTGCAAACACTTTTAAAAATAGGTAAACAAACATTGGTATGAACATCGCGCAGCACCAGTTACAAAAGTAGAAAATGTCACCATTCTGTGGAATTACATCATCTACACAGACAGGAAAATTGATTTGAAATTATGTTAGAAATCAGCGAGGGAGTAATGTAAAAGTCACTCAGTCGAGCCTCAGTTCTAAGTGGGAAGTCGGACGAAGATACCCAAGACGGGCCAAATGCTGAATTGGTAGGGAATCTGTGAGCAAGCATTTAACCTTGTCTATTTAAGATGTGAGGACCCCAAGTTCATTGATTAAAGTAGGTATTGATGAGCTTGCTGTTACTTAACACATTTTACAGAGCAACTTCTACTCTCGGCTTTCTTGCTCGCCCTTCTCGCCTGAGGAATTCCCTTCCGTATACTTGCTTCCCTGACAGCTACAATCTCTAAGAATTTAAATGCAAAGTCAATTTCCATGTCTTATCTTCTTGACTCACATCCTTTCCATGACAACCCTTGTATCATGTCCTCCTACTTTTCAACTCCACTCTCATGCAGCTCTCTTCACACCTGTAATCTCACCGGCGTAATGTGACTTCCCTCTGTCTCTTCTACAAATATTTTCACGTCTTCTGCTCCGATAAGCTTAGCTTCCTGTTGCCCACCCCCTGCATGAATTTACCCGAACTACTAGACTAGCGGCTAGGTCCCACCCTTTTACAGTGAAACCAATCAAATGTAACTGATATAGGGCAATATTTATACTGGACAATGTGCAAACACTTTGGAAATTAGGTAAACAAAACTTGGTACGAACATCGCGCAGCACGAGTTACAAAAGTAGAAAATGTCACCATTCTGTGGAATTACATCATCTACACAGACAGGAAAATTGAAGCAAATAGACCGAACATTATTGTCAAAAAACAAAAAGAAAATACTTGTCTACTAACTGATATGCCTTGTCCGGGGGATTGTAACATAGCAACCAACGGACTTGAAAAATTATTAAAATATAAATACCTGGAAATTGAAATAGAAAAAATGTGGAAATTGAAAACAAGAATAATACCAATGCGCTTGGAATTATAAAAATGGTACAAAACAACGCATTAAAATCAATCCCGGATAACTCCTGCTTAGGAGATATACAAAAAATTGTTTTGATAAGTGCAGCCCTCCATGTAAAACAAGTGATGTTATGGGAAATAGAAAAACAAAATAAATTTAGTTATAACAATACACTTTGACCTGACTTAGGTCTTTCTGCTGATCTGGTAGAGAGTGAGATCATAGCAGAAATAGAATTATGAAGAAAATGTCATAATAATATATACACGTTATTAGCTATAACCAACCAGTATTACAACAATTATAATATGAAAGATGAGGCTTTCGAATAGAGTAAAAGACCTGCCATTAAGAAAAACAATATTATTCAGATGTAAAATTATTAAAAGAATCGAATTATTCCTTTTAAATACTGATTAATATGTTTAAGGATTAATAAAATTAATCTCTATAAATTTCTGTAATTGAATTCTGTATTTTTACAATTCGGCTCTTTATTGTGATATAAATTGTATAGTTTGTTTTTTATTTAAATTTTAATTTATTCGTAAATACGAAACCTATAAAGATGAAAGCAAAACGAAGAATGCTAGAGGCTGAATGCCGAGTTTTTCACGATACCTTTTTTTTTAATCGTATCACCCCGAGCAAGACGGTAATGCCACTAATGTGCAGAGGACTACATAAGAGTAAAAAGATTAAGTAGAAGAGAGTGAAGAGGAAGACGGACCAGTTGGAAAGAAGCAAGAGAAGGATGGGAATACAGGTGTGATGACAGTTTCAAAGGTGGAAAAAAAGGAAAGGATATACGAGGTGGTGAAAGAACTACAGTCAAATGGTTAATAGATAAGTATTGACATTGCATTTAAATTCCTGGAGGTTGTAGCCGTCAGGAAAGCAAGAATATGGAAGCGAGTTCCACAGGCAGGAAGTGCGAGAGAAGAAGCTACAGGAGTAGAATTGTCGTCTGCATTTGGTTAATCTAACTGTGAATGGGTGGGACCCAGTTGCCAATCGGGTTGTACGAGTAAACACCTGCTGCAGAGGCACCAGTGACTGAAGTTCGTTGGAGCAGAAGCCATGAAAGTATTTATAGAACAGACAAAGGGAGGCCACATCTCGTCGGTGGGGAAGTGGCTGTAGTCGAGCCGCCAAGTCGTTACCTATCACATTACTGATTCTCCTTTGGAGCCTGTCGAGAACACTGAGATGAACAGCAGGAGCGCCTGACCATGTATGGCAGCAGTATTCCATGCACGGACGAATGGTTGATTTGTATATATGCAGGATGGATTCAGGCGGGAAAAACATCCTGACCCGACACAGTGACCCAACCTGGACATTAGATTAGGACAGTTACAATTCGGTTAGTCAAATATGGCTAAACAGCATGTCTGAAAGTCATTTCTGTTAATAGGTTAGCAAATATTAGGTCACATTACCAGACACAGCACTGTGAAAATTTTAGGAAATTTACTGGAAAAGCTCCCAGAGAGTAAATCACTACGCCTGCTTGGCCTGACACTCTCAGCGGACCTCAAGTGGAATGACTACGTCGAATCCATTGCTAAATCAGCAGCTATGAAAGTCTGCTCTCTGTGCAGGGCCCGGAAATTCTTTCCGCCTGAATCTATCCTGCACATATATAAATCCACCATCCGCCCGTGTATTGAGTACTGCTGCCACATCTGGTCGGGTGCCCCTTCTATTCTCCTCGGAGTTCTTGACAAAATACAGCGAAGAATCTGTAATGTGATTGATACCGACTTGGCTGACCGCCTGCAGTATCTCTCTCACCGGCGTGACGTGGCTTCCCTGTGCCTCTTCTATAAATCCTTTCATGGCTTCTGCTCTGACGAACTTAACTCACTGGTGCCCCCTAGATGTGAATTTGCACGAAATACTAGATTGGCAACTAGGTCCCACCCTTTTACAGTGAATCCGCTGAAATGTAACCGCAATTTCTACTCCAACAGCTTCTTTCCTCGCACTTCCCGCCTGTGGAATTCCCTACCGCATGCTTGCTTCCCCGACAGCTACAACCTCCAGGAGTTTAAATGGAAGGTCAAGAGACACCTTCTAACACACTAACTCACACCCACTCTCTCCAACTCTCTCCCTATGTACATCCTAACTCGTCTACCACCCTCCTTCTGACATTTCCTATACCCAATCGCTCTATGTAACCCCCTGCGCTATAGTGGCAGTGGAATGCCTTGCTTGGGGTGACACGATTAAAAAAAAAAGCAAGGAAAAATGAAGTAGAGCTGTTGAAGTTTAGTTCTGAAAACCAATCGTTTTTTTTTTTAAGAGAAAAGGCGAAAATGTGGCAAATACAATTGCCAGCCATGAAGTCTCAAATCAATCAGTCAGTCAGTTAAGTGCCATACACGCTTTGGGCGATCATGTCTCCAAAGAGACACGACTGACTGGGCAGAAGATTATCCAGCAGTAGGTTGCCATTACTTTCTGCGGTAGAGTAGTTGCCAGCCAAGACTATAGAACCCAATCTGTTCTTTTATTTAACTCATAGCTAGAGGGGCAAGAGATGTGCTATATTATTAAAAATTAATTAGTGGGGGATCAGTTTATTACTTCATTACAATATAAAACTGATCCTCAATATTATGTCTAGCAGAAGCCTTAATAATGTTTCCAACTATTATATTCAGTCAGTCAGTCAAGTGTCATGCGTGATACACACTTTGGACGATCATGTCTCGAAAGAGAAAGCAAAATTAATCAATGAGTATCAGTCAGTTAAGTGACATATGTGATACACGCTTTGGACGATCATGTCTCGAAAGAGACATGACTGACTGGGCAAAAGATTGTCCCGCAGTAGGTTGCCATAACGTTCTGCGTTAGACTAGTTGCCAACCAAGACTACAGAACCAAATATATTTTGTTATTTGACCCATAGATGGAGGACAGAGTCGAATTAATACCTTTCTCAAGGGTATTCGCGCGTAAGTAAATGCAAAGAATTCAAGTCGAATTCGAACTCGGCTCTCCAGTTTCTCGTCTTGAGCCGATATACACTGCACCACAATGCACATCCTCAAATCACATTGCTGAAAAGATGAAACCTTTTACAGATAGCGATTTTCTTAAAAAATGTTATTGGCAGCGTTGAATATTGTGTGATCAGAAAAAAGGTCTTCATTTGAAACTATAAATATGTCTCCGAGGACGGTCACACGGCCGGTTGAAGAAATGTCAGCAGATGTTAAAGATCAATAAATCAATGACTCCAATGAATTACAATAGTGTTCAGGCGCAGTCGCTGAGAGGACAGACATAAGCACAACTTTGCTGCCTTTGTACGAAGAGTGTTTTTCCTATGAAGGAAAACAGTAACTAGGAGCAGACATCTTCGAAGCTTTGTTGAAAATTACATGAAGTTTGATTTTTCGAAGCTAATTGGCATCACAGCAGACGGTGCCCCAGAAATAGCAGGACAAAAAGACTTTGTTGCACTACTGCATGAATAGTTAGACCTCCTTGGAATCACCCATCAATTATCTCGTAAGATACATTGTTTGTCAAATCTTTGAAATTTAAGAATTTTATGGATCTTGTTGTGAAGGCCTTGAATCTGATCCTAAATCGTGGATTAAATCATCGTCAATTTAAACAGTTTTTGCTAGATCCTAAAACAAAATATGATGACTTGGCTTATTTTTTTCGATGTACGCTGGCTTAGCCGAGGATCAATGCTAAACAAATACCTGCCTTGCACAAAATGGTGGCGATAATTATCTAAAACAAACGTGTGTATAGTTCTTAATTTCGAGATCCTGATTGGCTTGCAACTTTAACAACTATTGTGGATATTGGGACTCATTTAAGTAACTTAAATTTACACATTTAAGGTAAAACTCATTTCGTAAATGAAATGTATATCCATATTGCAGTCTTTGAGAAAAAACTACAACTGTGGGAACATCAGCTTCGAAATAAAAATTATGCGTGTTTTACATCATTTCAAAGAAGGAAACTACAGGATTCAAAGATATTTGTTAATATAACCCAGGATTCGTTAAATAAATTTGCACCACGTTTTGATGGCTTTAATCAATTAAAATTAATCGCGCTACCATTTGATGTGAATGTGCAGACAGTTTCAGAATGTTTTCCAACTTAATTGATTGATGTGCACTGTGACGGTACAGAAATCTAAATTTAATTCAAAAGATGTTTTAGTGATTGATTTCTATTCTCTTAGTTTTTTCCCTCGTAAACTGAATTGCTTCCAAGGGTATAACAGTTTAGTGGATTATGCAAAAGAACGGTGTATTTGTTTGGAAGCACTTATTAGTATGAGCAATTATTTCCGAAATTTAATCAAACTAATAACAATTTGAGCAAAAGATTAACTGATAATCCACCTGATAACCCTCCTTGCTCTTGGCATCAACAATTTTGAAGCCTATTCAGAAGCTTTCAAGAAACAAAAACCTCCAAGTTTTCTATTTAATTTTTTTTTGCTATGTATTTTTAAGATTTTATAAAAAATGATCCTAACGGTGTCTTAAAATGAATAAATGATGTTTTTCAATTATTATATTCCTGTGGTCAATACAATATTTTTTTAACATGTGATCAAATATTAGTCTGTGCAATGTGGTGCAGTTGATATCGACTTGGAATGAGAAACCAGAGAGTTGAATTCGAATTCCATTTGAATTCATAGCATTCACTTACGCGCAAGTAGCCTTTGGAAAGGTATAATTCAGTCGCTTCTCCCTCCAGCTATGGTTAAACAGCAGGACAGATTCTGTTCTATAGTCAGTCTACCGAAAAAAGTAATGGAACTGGCTGCGAGAACATCTTCTGCCTAGTCAGTTATGCCTCCTTCTAGACATGATCGCCCAAGCGTAAATGTTATATAATTATTCTTTTGTAGACTATTAACACTCGATCCGGTTCGTAGAGGCCGAGAAGTTGACAACCCCTGCTTTACAGTCATAAGAAATATGTGTGCCTATGTGTATAGTTCTAACGATATATTACATACTAGCAGTATATCCCGGCGTTTCTCGGGTGTAATGAAAGCTTTAAAACTAATCCATGGTCCTGGAGCTCAGACTCTTTGGACGTTGGCATGAAAGACTAAAAAGCAATAGCTGTTTCCAGTTAAAGCGAAACCGTAGACTGAAAGAAAAATGAATGGATGTAAGTTAAATTTTGATTTCCTGGTATCGATATCAAATAAGTTCTTTTCGTCGTAAACTGAATTGCTTCCAAGTGTATAAGAATTTAGTGTCTGTATTTTTTAAGCCCATTTATTTTAGTTTTTGCTTCGGGTTTGGCTTTAAGTAGGTATAATTGTAGTTCTTAGTCTCAGCCATAATACCATTCACTCAGAGGACTTATTTAGCCTTCAAAATTCAGTTTACGTCGAAAAACTTATTTGATATCGATACCAGGAAATCAAAATTTGACTTACATCCATTCATTTTTCTTTCAGTCTACGGTTTCGCTTTAACTGGAAACAACTATTGCTGTTTAGTCTTTCGTGCCAACGTCCAAAGAGTCTGAGCTCCAGGACCATGGATTAGTTTTAAAGCTTTCATTACACCCGAGCAACGCCGGGCTATACTGAGAGTAAGAAAATGAAACAAAATAATTCAACCCCCTGGAGTAGATATATCATTCAGTAATGAATTTGAAAAGTCTCGGCTAGTAGCGTGTGTTTACATTGCATACAATGTCCGCCATCCTCTGCCGAGTCGCCATAGCTCAGAGGTAAAATCTTGGTTTCAATCAGATGTCTAACCGTACTGATGAGCTGTGATACAGCGAAACAGATCTGTCTGCGGATGACTATATATATATATATATATATATATATATATATATACAAACATCTTATCTTATGTGTATGGCAAAATTCGTAGTTTCATGTGTTATGCAGTCATCAAGTGCATTTTTCAGACTGACAGTTTAATAGATTTGAATTTAAGTTCATAGGAATTAAATCTTGTGACGGCATTTTTAATAAAAATAGATTAAAACTTAAAAATTTAAAGGGTATTAATAAGAAAGCATTATTATGTTAATTTTTCCGTGATATATATATATATATATATATATATATATATATATATATATATATATATTAACTTCCGCCGGTAAAATATCTTGGTTTATTTTGAAATAAAGATTTTGCTGATGATACATGAGATTTCGTTTTAGGAATATCTCGTAGAAATGGCCATACAACTGATTTGAACATCGGAATTTATTTTAATTCATATATATATATATATGCCAATTAATAGACAACGGTTTTTATTTTAATAGAGAGGATATGTATACACTGTTCACTACTAGACGATATAATTATTGAACAAAAAGAAAATATAAGGTACTGTTAAAGAGAAAACACGCGGCAAATGCTATCATAACTAGTAGTAAATCTTGAAAACTAATAACTAGTTTAGGGAATGAACTGAGCCGACGCCACCTTGCTATTGTCTCTCTCACTCCATGAGCGTACCGGAGGTATATATATATATATATATATATATATATACGCATCGCTCATTCAATTAAATGAATTAGAGCACTCTGGCTATTGGGCGCGTATAATGATAATATACACGCTAAAAAGCCTGCCTTCCTCTACCGAACGCCCATAGCCCAGAGGTAGAACCATCGACTAACGCCAATTCGGTCGGGTTTCAATCCTGGGTTAAAAAGCAATCGGAGTCTAACCGTACTGATGAGCTGTGATACAGCGAAACAGATCTGTCTGCGGATGACTATATATATATATATATATATATATATATATATATGGTACATTTGGACAAATCTCTCTTTTATGCAGGTTTCATTAAAAACGAGAGAGCTGTGGATGGTTAAGTTTTTTATGTAATTTTTCATGTTATCATCTTTTTTTTTTCTTTTGAGGACATAAATATAAAAATTGTTCGAATGTTTGTTTTTCCGAGCGCTTTCGACTATATTTTTAGCCATTATCGAGGATGGATTTTATTTTACGCGTCAGAGAATGCATGTAGTGTTATGTAGTTTATGGGATACTGTATATGTTCTATGTTCTGAACACGCTAAACACGTTGTCAGCGTGTTCGTAGTTGAACAATGTAAGCTTTTATATGTTATGTTAAAAAAAATGTTTTTTTCAAATAAAATATTTTTATTTAAAATTTTCAGATATTTTCTTTATGAATTCTTATTTTATTTTCAAGAACAATTACTTTTATATCATTTTTATTTTTTTTATTTTTCAGACACTTTTTGCCTTAATAAATTCTTATGAACTTTTCATGTCGCGTTGTTTCAAGGATGACATTTGTGCCATCATAAACCGATGGGACAATGTCTTCCATGGGAAAGTGTAGGATATTAATAAAATAAATAATTTTTGGCATAATAATAAAACTGAAAAATGAATAAGTATTTATAGCTTATTTCTTTAACATTTCTTGCTTATCAATTTTTCTTGTCTGCATTTTGTTAAAAAGTTTTAAACCCACGGGAAAATGTTTTATATCGATGCTCGCAGTGTATGCAAAATAATGTTTTTGTATGATAATAAGAATGAAGTATTTGTAGCTCATTTCTTAATCATCTATTGATTATTCTTGTCTGAACTTTGTTAGAATATTTTAAACATCGTCTGAACTTTTTCTTTTAAATAATTTCCTCGTCTTTGTTGATTTTTTTTTAATTTCATACTGTTTCGGTTGTCTAGCCTCTGGCTTTAACACATTAAACAGACCGTGATGACCGGAAGGAACATAGTAGAAAAATAGCTGAAGAAAACGCATTCAATGCTCTATTGATTCATTTCCCTTCTGTTCCACCTCCTTCTTACCATAATATTCTTCAGGCATTTTTTTTTTTACATTTTTCAGTTTTTTTAATACATTTGGAGTAGATAGACTGAACTATCGCCCGGTTCACACTCCACCCACGTCTATTGAACAGGTGAAGAGGCTCATCCCTTGTTCCCTGTTTAGGATGTGGTTTCCGGCTTTCTCTCTTCGAATCTTTTCACTCTTTTCTTTTTTTATTTTTTTCAATTGGAGTAGATAGACTAAACTATCGCCCGGTTCATACTCCACCCACGTCTATTGAACAGATGAAGAGACTCATCTCTTGTTCCCTGTTTAGGATGTGGTTTCCGGCTTTCTCTTTTCCAATCTTTTCTTTTTTTTTCTTTTTTTTTTAATTGGAGTAGATAGACTAAACTATCGCCCGGTTCATACTCCACCCACGTCTATTGAACAGATGAAGAGACTCATCTCTTGTTCCCTGTTTAGGATGTGGTTTCCGGCTTTCTCTTTTCCAATCTTTTCACTCTTACGTAGTCCCCTGCACATCAGGGGCGTTACCGCCTTGCTCGGGGTGATATGATTTAAAAATATATACATTCATTTTTCTTATTTTTTAGTTTTATTTTTCATTTTTTAGCTTTATTTTTCTTCATTTTTTAGTTTTATATATTTTTTCTTTTTGCAGTTTTTTCCCTCATTTTTTCGTTTTATTTTCCTTCTTTCTCCTTTGTTATATTTCATCACTTTTCTTTTTTCTTTTTTATCATTTTTCTTTTTTCTATTTCTTTTTTTATTTCTAGTTTATTTTATTATTTTTTTATTTTCATTTATTCTTTATTTTTATTATTATTGTTATTTTAGCTTTTTTGGTTTTGCTTTAATTCTTTTTCGTCTGATATATTTTATTTTTCTTCGTTTTTCTATTTTTCCTTTTTTTTCTTTTAATCTTTTTTATTTTCCTATTTTTTGTGGTTTTATTTTCTTCTTTAATTTTAATCATTATTTTATTTGTATTTATTATCTTTTCTTTAATTTTATTTTTCTTTATTTTGTATTTTTTACTCTCTGTATTTATCTTCCGAGCCGATATCCACTGCACCACAACTCACATCTGCGCAGTTAACGCTGTATTTAAATGTTTGAAGATTGTAACTATCAGGGAAGCCAGTAAACGGAGTTCTACAGGCAGGAAAAGTGAGAAAAGAAACTGTTAGAAAAGAAGTAGCGGTTACATTTAAGTGATTCAACAGTAAAAAGTTGGGATTTATATGTCAATATAGTTGCACGCTTAAATTCACGTTGTCGGGATAACAGGGGAAAAAGCTGGTCAGAGTCAGTCAGCAAAGTGCAATACATGAAACAAGCTTGGGCGATCATGTCTCGAAAGAGACATGACTGACTGGGCAGAAGATTATCCCGCAGTAGGTTGCCATTGCTTTCTGCGGTAGACTGGTTGCTGACCAAATCTATAGAACCCAATCTGTCCTGTTACTTGACTCATAGCTAGAAGGATAAGAGATGTATTATATTATTAGGTAGTAATTAGTGGGGGATCAGTTTATTACTTCATAATAATAGAAAACTGATCCCCCATTTTATGCCACGTAGTTTTATTTGTTTTCAACTATTATATTCAGTCAGTCAGTTAAGTGCCATACGTTGATACACGCTTGGGCGATCATGTCTCGAAAGAGACATGGCTGACTGGGCAGAAGATTATCCCGCAGTAAGTTGCCATTGCTTTCTACGGTAGAAAAACAAAAAATATGCGTGCGCGAATTTAGAAATATAAAATTACGATAATTTACATATCGCAGCACATAGATAGATAGATAGATTTGAATAGACTGAGATAGATAGATAGATAGATAGATAGATAGATAGATAGATAGATAGATAGATAGATAGATAGATAGATAGATACTTGTCTATATTTCTGAGATGAGATTTTGTAATTACACTATTTACATTGTTCGGACTGTTGTCCTCATCTTTGTTGCCATATTCACCTTCAATATCTGTCTATATTTCTGAGATGAGGTATTGTAATTATTTACACTATTTACATTGTTTGGACTGTTGTCCTCATCTTTGTTGCCATATTCACCTTCAATATCTGTCTATATTTCTGAGATGAGGTATTGTAATTATTTACACTATTTATATTTTTCTGACAGTTGTCCTCGTCCTCGTTAACATTTTCACGACGTTTCAGCCATTTTACCCTCCGGCCTTGTTCGGAATTTTGAATTGAACGCTCTGTTTCGTCCACCAGGATATATTGTTCTGGTTCCACGTGTCATGCCTATTTCGGGTGTCTTAGTATTTGTTGCCATTAGAATCATTAAAACTTTCCGAATCATCTGCAGATGCGAGTTGAAGTCGACTCCGATAAAAAAAACAAGTTGCTGTTTAAGAGGATGTTTTCTGTTTGCCTTCAAGAATGGAAAATCTTGTCAACCGACCAAATCTTCGATAATCAATAAACGACTGACTTTTAAAATCATGAAGCAGATTGAAGGAAGATTCTGTATTGAAAAGGAAAAAATTCCCAGTTTTCAATGTCACGAATAATTGATTTTTCATACCAAAGCATGTGGTATTTTTTTTTTTTGTTGATATTATTGAATCAATTTCCGCTTGCTTCAAATGACGCTGGAAAACTGAGTTCAAATCCTAGTGGTGGTAGCATTTCTCGTCCTCAAATGAAAGCTCTTAGCAAGAAAAACATTCAACGTTTTTCTTTTAGTTTCTATTAATATTCTCCTTCCATATTAAGTCTATTCATCTCGTTTTATCTCTCTCTCTCTCTCTCTCTCTCTCTCTCTCTCTCTCTCTCTATCTCAGTCTGTTCATATCTATCTATCTATCTCACGGTTATTTTATACATCTGTCTAAATATCTTTATCTATCTATCTATCTATCTATCTATCTATCTATCTATCTATCTATCTATCTATATCAGCCTGTTAATATCTATCTATCTATCTATCTATCTATCTATCTATCTATCTATCTCAAGCAGTTTACTATCTATCTATCTATCTATCTATCTATCTATCTATCTATCTATCTAAATACCTTTATTATTTTTATCAGTATTCATTTCTCTTATAGTTGCCTTCTGAGTATTGACATATTTTTCTATAAAATCATTTTTCATTGCTTTTCTCGTTCTCTCTTTGATTCGTCTGTTTTGTAACAGTTCTTAAGAGCCGCGATAAATAATTCTTTTTACTCAGTTTACCCCTAAGAAAGAAAATAATGTCACCATCATACAAGAACTCAATGGGCGCAAAAGAGCAC
This sequence comes from Ascarosepion bandense, assembly GCA_037127315.1. Taxonomy (NCBI): domain Eukaryota; kingdom Metazoa; phylum Mollusca; class Cephalopoda; order Sepiida; family Sepiidae; genus Ascarosepion; species Ascarosepion bandense. The sequence goes on from JBBBDQ010001872.1 coordinate 2,119,961, forward strand.
AAGATGGCTTCTAAAGAAATCGGTAACCCAGTCCAAAACAGGAAACAAATGATAAATTCTTACTTCTGTTCAAAATATTAGGAAGGAGTGCGAACCGGGTGATTGGTGAACCTATTTATACCAAAATCACAAAATACTAGATATTTGAGTTTTACAATTGATTAGTTAAATATAGTGACCATTTCTAGTTCCTGTACAATTAAATCCTTGACTTTTTTTATAATAGTGTCACCCCAAGCAAGGCAATTTACTGCCACTTTTGAGCAAGGGATTACATAGGAGATAAGTTATGAGAAAGAGTGACAGGTTACAGGGGGTGTCAGGAAGAGAATAGTAGAAGAATGAGAATACTGATGAGACTGGAGTGGAGAGGATGCAAATTAGTGAGATAGGAGATGACTATATATATATATAAAGGAAAACTCGACACGTCATTTAAATTGGTTATAAATTATAATTCATTTCAGTGAGCTTAATTATCTCATTTCATCCGACCACACAATATTCCATCCATTTGGTACAAACATTTTGCCGGAATAAGCATTTCCTTTAATTGAAGAGAAAGATAAAACAATAAAAAAATGAAAAATAAGCAAAACGAAAAAAAAAGAAAAACACACTCAGGACAAAGGCATTGGCGTCAGATCGGAGGGCGTGTCAGGAAGAGAGTAGGAGAAGGATGAGAATACTGATGAGAGTAGAGTGGTCGAAGAAAGGAGCATAAGAGATAGGATGCAGGTATATGAGATAGGAGATATATATATATATAATCATTTCGCCTCAAGCAAGGCATTTTACTGACACTGTTTTTGAAGGGGGATACATAAGAGGTAAATTATGAGAAAAAGTGACAATTAACAGGGGGTGTCAGGAAGTGGTTAAGAGAAGGATAAGAATACTGATGAGAGTGCAGTGGACAGAGAAAGGATCATAAGAGAAAGTTATGAGAAAGATTGACAGGTTATAGGGGGTGTCAGGAAGTGGGTAAGAGAAGGGTGAGAATACTGATGAGAGTGGAGTGGACGGAAAAAGGAGAATGAGAGAAAGTTATGAGAAAGAGTGAGAGGTTATAGGGGGTGTCAGGAAGTGGGTAAGAGAAGGATGAGAATACTGATGAGAGTGGAGTGGACGGAGAAAGGAGCATGAGAGAAAGTTATGAGAAAGAGTGACAGGTTTAAGGGAGTGTCAGGAAGTGGGTAAGAGAAGGATGAGAATACTGATGAAAGTGGAGTGGACGGAGAAATAAGCATGAGAGAAAGTTATGAGAAAGAGTGACAGGTTATAGGGGGTGTCAGGAAGTGGGTAAGAGAAGGATGAGAATACTGATGAGAGTGGAGTGGACGGAGAAAGGAGCATGAGAGAAAGTTATGAGAATGAGTGACAGGTTATAGGGGGAGTCAGGAAGTGAGTAAGAGAAGGATGAGAATACTGATGAGAGTGGAGTGGACGGAGAAAGGAACATGAGAGAAAGTTATGAGAAAGAGTGACAGATTATAGGGGGTGTCAGGAAGTGGGTAAGAGAAGGATGAGAATACTGATGAGAGTGGAGTGGACGGAGAAAGGAACATGAGAGAAAGTTATGAGAAAGAGTGACAGATTATAGGGGGTGTCAGGAAGTGGGTAAGAGAAGGATGAGAATACTGATGAGAGTGGAGTGGACGGAGAAAGGAACATGAGAGAAAGTTATGAGAAAGAGTGAAAGATTATAGGGGGTGGCAGGAAGTGGGTAAGAGAAGGATGAGAATACTGATGAGAGTGGAGTGGACGGAGAAAGGAGCATGAGAGAAAGTTATGAGAAAGAGTGACAGGTTTAAGGGAGTGTCAGGAAGTGGGTAAGAGAAGGATGAGAATACTGATGAGAGTGGAGTGGACGGAGAAAGGAACATGAGAGAAAGTTATGAGAAAGAGTGACAGATTATAGGGGGAGTCAGGAAGTGGGTAAGAGAAGGATGAGAATACTGATGAGAGTGGAGTGGACGGAGAAAGGAACATGAGAGAAAGTTATGAGAAAGAGTGACAGATTATAGGGGGTGTCAGGAAGTGGGTAAGAGAAGGATGAGAATACTGATGAGAGTGGAGTAGACGGAGAAAGGAGCATGAGAGAAAGTTATGAGAAAGAGTGACAGGTTTAAGGGAGTGTCAGGAAGTGGGTAAGAGAAGGATGAGAATACTGATGAGAGTGGAGTGGACGGAGAAAGGAACATGAGAGAAAGTTATGAGAAAGAGTGACAGATTATAGGGGGTGTCAGGAATTGGGTAAGAGAAGGATGAGAATACTGATGAGAGTGGAGTGGACGGAGAAAGGAGCATGAGAGAAAGTTATGAGAATGAGTGACAGGTTATAGGGGGAGTCAGGAAGTGGGTAAGAGAAGGATGAGAATACTGATGAGAGTGGAGTGGACGGAGAAAGGAGCATGAGAGAAAGTTATGAGAAAGAGTGACAGGTTATAGGGAGTGTCAGGAAGTGGGTAAAAGAAGAATGAGAATACTGAAGAGAGTGGAGTGGACGGAGAAAGGAGCATGAGAGAAAGTTATGAGAATGAGTGACAGGTTATAGGGTGTGTCAGGAAGTGGGTAAGAGAAGGATGAGAATACTGATGAGAGTGGAGTGGAGTGGATGGAGAAAGGAGCACGAGAGAAAGTTATGAGAAAGAGTGACAGGTTATAGGGGGTGTCAGGAAGTGGGTAAGAGAAGGATGAGAATACTGATGAGAGTGGAGTGGACTGAGAAAGGAGCACGAGAGAAAGTTATGAGAAAGAGTGACAGGTTATAGGGGGTGTCAGGAAGTGGGTAAGAGAAGGATGAGAATACTGATGAGAGTGGAGTGGACGGAGAAAGGAGCATGAGAGAAAGTTATGAGAAAGAGTGACAGGTCATAGGGGTTGTCAGGAAGTGGGTAAGAGAAGGATGAGAATACTGATGAGAGTGGAGTGGACGGAGAAAGGAGTATGAGAGAAAGTTATGAGAAAGAGTGACAGGTCATTGGGGTGTCAGGAAGTGGGTAAGAGAAGGATGAGAATACTGATGAGAGTGGTGTGGACGGAGAAAGGAGCATGAGAAAGAGAGGATGCAAGTTAGTGAGATAGGAGATGACTATTGACTTTACATTTGAATTCTTGAAGATTGTAGCTGTCGGGAAAGCAAGTAAGCGGAAGGGAATTCCACAGGCGGGAAGTACGAGAGAAGAAGCTGATGGAGTAGAAATTGAGTTTAGAATTTATTGGTTTCACAGTAAAAGGTTGGGACCTAATTGCTAATCTTGTGGCTCGAGCAAATTCATGTTACGAAACTAAGGCATTTCTCAAGGCGAATCATATGGTGGCAGTCCCATCTTTCTCTAGCTTAAAATGCAACAGGTTATATTGGGTTAGATGATGTCAGTAACAAGAAGTGATCCCTGACTTAACCTATAATTACCAAAGACAGCGAAGTATCCTGTTCGCGGTCGATTAAAAATCTCGCAATGAAAAGTGTCCCTTCAAATATAAAAAAAGGAAATCTGATTACTTTTACTACCCAAAAGTATGCCATTAAAGATTGACAAGTTACTTAGAATGACCTACAATGACACTCTTTGGTCTTATAAATGGCGCCTGATTTACGTCGGAATGTGTAGTTAAACAAACGACAATGATATCACGCAATCATCAAAGGAAGATCTGACAAAGGGAATTTAGATTGATAAGCACCTGTCTCGCTGTTATCGTCCTGGTCAGTGTAAACATTCGTTTAATTAACGCTTCCAGAGTGAAGCCAAAATGTCTCTGTCGCCCAAACTAAAGACGCATACAGATTTTTAGAAACTCATTTGGAAAAATATTATCCTTGACTCAACATCTATATTTCCCCCTGCTTACGAAAAGTAAAAACGAACATTTGAATGAAAGAAAAAAAATACTCATACTTATTTCAACCAGGCACCGAAAAACAAATTATACACGTAAGTATTTTTTTATAGAGAATCGTTGAGAAAATCAGATGTGCTATGTTTTTATAGATGGAGGTTGTAGTCAAACAGAAGAATGAAACTACGAATTTAGGTACCTTCACTCAATTCCCCCCCACCAAAAAAAACAGCATATCATGATGTTCAAAGGCTCAAACTTAATAAAAGGAAAGTTTTATCATCAAAATGTTTATGCTATTATTAAGAGAAAAGGTCAAATTTTGTTGTTATTATTTTTTTTTTAAATTTAAAATCGTTTCTAACACGTTCGAAATTTTAATTAAAATTTCATTTTTTGTTTTCCTTCAGCTATTCACGCTATGCTTACGTTAGGCGACTATTAAAAAATGGAGTCGGACGAGTAAAATTATTTTTGGGTGAGTAAATTTTCCCGCCGGTCGAGTGATTTCTTTTTCACATCTCAAGGGCTGCTCTACCCTGCTGCTTAATCCATGAAGATAAGATTTCCAAAGGCATTACCTGTCTCATTAGTAAATAAACAAATAGACGCCAGTGATTGTTCGGTTCGAAATTCCTAGCACCTGAAGAAGGCTGGAGCGTACAACGGCCGAAACGTTGTAGAATGGCAACAAAGATGAGGACAATAGTCTGAATAATTAAAATGCTGTAAATACTACCTCATCTCAGTAATATAGACAAATACCCTTTGGAGGGCATGAATCTATCTCTTCCGCACCTCAGCTGTGGATTAGATAGCAGAACCTACGTCTCTAGCCGTGGTTGTGGAAATACAATGCTGAGTTTTAAGAACCTGCATGTAGATTTGACTCAGCACTTAATATGTAACCATCGAAAAGATCATGGTTGTTTTGTTTTTATGGCATATCAACCTCGGCGGGTCATTTATTGCCAACTCAATTTTATTTATTTATTGCTGGTAATATCTTTTATTTTTCAACAATGTATTGTTGTTTTTATATAAGTTTTGTGTCTACTTTTTTTTCTTTTCGAGTATCAAGATTCATTGGGATTTGTTTCTAAGGGCAGGGTCCCCAAGTCCTACCCTTGTTATTTAACTGGAGGGAAGGGACGGATTATTACCTTTCCCAAGGGTACCAGTGCTTAAGTGAATGCAGGGTAATCAACTGGAATTCGAACTCGGCTCACCGATTTCTCTTTCCGAGCCGATATCCACTGCACCACAACGCACAGCCGTCAAAAGATCATGGAATTCACAATGGATTCTACAGTTTTTGATTGCATTCGGTCTCCGACTGATGTCGATGTGTTGTTATTATTTATTTAAAAACAAGAATGAAAATTGTAGCTTTAAGAGCGCCATCAAAACGAAGGTTATCGTGTTATTGAGAAAAAGCAACGACGAAGTGTTAGAAAGAATGGCAACAAAAAGGAAATTGATGCTGAGCATCAGGAAGAGACAACTGAAGTTCCTGGGACATGCAATTAGGAAAGAGAGCCTGGAGAACCTGATACTGACTGGACAGATAGAAGGAAGGAGAGACAGAGGAAGGCAGCGGATAACATATTTGCAGGGCCTGATCAGGTGGATGACGGAACGGGGGTTGCCAGGAGCAACAGGAGCAAACATATTAAGAGCCACAAGGGATAGGGAGACGTGGAGATCCATGATCGCCTACGTCCTGAAGGGACAGGGCACATAGAAGAAGAAGAAGAAGAAGAAGAACTCAATATGACAAATACATACAAATAGTCTCAATATAATATTCATTCTATTAGAGAAACAATATATGACATACAAAGATTTTATTTTTTTTGTGGTTGAGCAGGGCGTTACATTGACAAAAAACATTGAATACAGGGAACATTGAAGAAAGAATAAAAAGGGGTTCAAAGAGATGGCAATTCAGTCAGTTAAGTGCTATACGCGATACACGCATGGGCGATCATGTCTCGAAAGAGACATGGCTGACTGGGAAGAACATTATCTCGCAGTAGATTGCCATTACTTTCTGCGGGAGATTAGTTACCAACTATGGCTATAGAACCCAATCTGTCTTGTTATTTAACCCATAGGTGGAGGGGATAGACGGATTAAAATTTTTACCAAAGGTATTTGTGCGTAAGTGAATGCAATGAATTCAACTGGAATTTGAACTCGGCTCCCCGATTACTCGTTCCGAGCCGATATCCACTGCACCACAACTCACATCTGCGCAGTTAACGCTGTATTTAAATGTTTGAAGATTGTAACTATCAGGGAAGCCAGTAAACGGAGTTCTACAGGCAGGAAAAGTGAGAAAAGAAACTGTTAGAAAAGAAGTAGCGGTTACATTTAAGTGATTCAACAGTAAAAAGTTGGGATTTATATGTCAATATAGTTGCACGCTTAAATTCACGTTGTCGGGATAACAGGGGAAAAAGCTGGTCAGAGTCAGTCAGCAAAGTGCCATACATGAAACAAGCTTGGGCGATCATGTCTCGAAAGAGACATGACTGACTGGGCAGAAGATTATCCCGCAGTAGGTTGCCATTGCTTTCTGCGGTAGACTGGTTGCTGACCAAATCTATAGAACCCAATCTGTCCTGTTACTTGACTCATAGCTAGAAGGATAAGAGATGTATTATATTATTAGGTAGTAATTAGTGGGGGATCAGTTTATTACTTCATAATAATAGAAAACCGATCCCCCACTTTATGCCCCGTAGAAGTTTTATTTGTTTTCAACTATTATATTCAGTCAGTCTTGGCTGGCAACCAGTCTATCGCAAAAAGCAATGGCAACCTACTGCGTGATACTCTTCTGCCCAGTCAGTCATGTCTCTTTCGAGACATGTTCGCCCAAAGCGTGTATCACGTATGCCACTTAACTGACTGACTGAATATAATAGTTGAAAACATGATTAAGGCTTCTACTGGGCATTAAGTCGGGGATTAGTTTTATATTTTTTAAACTGATCTCATACTAACTACCACTTAATCATATAATACATCCCTCTAGCTATGAGTCAAATAAAACAGATTAGGTTCTATAGGCTTGACTGGCAACCAGTCTACCGCAAAAAGCAATTGCAAACTACTGCGCGATAATCTTCTGCCCAAATGTGTATCAGGTATGGCACTTAACCGACTGCTTCAGCCATGATTAGGGCTGACAGGAAAGTATCTGTATGGTCGTTAAATATATTTCAGAAGTGGCTGGCATTTGGTGTAAGAAGAGTGTCAGATGAGTCCCTGATGTCTGCCCACTCCCTGGGGGCGAAAAGAGTTTCATATCTCCCGCTGCGGTGACAGAAAGATGGGTCGCAATTAGACAGTACAGTGACCAACCTAGCACTCCCAAATATCTATGGTTCGACAGAGCCTTAAACGATACTACTGCTATGCGTGTGTTTCGAATTAGTGCGTGAGCGTGTCATAAAGTATACAGGTATTATCATCATTTATCTATCACACCCAAATGGTTTATAGGGCAGCAACTTTTGTTGCTGTTTCTGTAACAAACTGTTTTTTACGGGGCAGGGTTGTTAGCCCTGCACCCAACCCCCAAACCTGCAGGACCGGTCGACCATTCTTGGTCCTTATGTTTACAGCACCTGGTATTCCCAAATGGTCCCCTATTTAAGTACTGACCAAGCTTAACTTCGGTGATCGGACGGGAACCGATGTATTTAACACGATATAGCCGTAAACTATAATACGAAGTCAATATATTTCGAATATTATAAAAGGTTGTCCTTACTAACAAATCCAGGATAGGATGTTACAAGAAAATTGGTTTTTTCTCACATGTCAGGAAAGCATTTTCTATTCCCGAAGTCTTCAGACTATGGCGCCATTGCCACGTAACCGGCCAAGCGTGATAAATACCAATTACTATAAGAGAACTAAGCATAAACCAACAGTCTTTATTATTGTCCATCTTGCCAAAAAATTATATAATAATGTTTTAAGGAGACAAGTTTTACTAATTAACGTATTGGAGGCGCGGAAATGGATACCCTTTCAGATTGCGGAATCGGAGAGCCGAGTTCGAATTCCGGTCGAGTTGATTACATTCACTTACATGCTAATACCCTTGGAAAATATATGAATCCACCACTTTTTTCCTCACCCTAGCATTGAGTGAATAGCAGGGAAAACTGAGTTCTACAACCTTGGTTGGCAATCAAGTCTACCGCAGTAAGTATTGTCAACCTACTGCTGGAAAATCTTCATACACATGCGGTTGAGAAATAAAAATCGCATGAAGAAGAAACCGGCTCAACCCTTCCAGGGAGAATGATGTCACAAGTACAAATAAGTAATTAACCCATAGAAGAGGGGTATTAACAAGGGTAAGTAAATGTAATTTAATAGAGCAAACAGAACTGGAATTAGAATTCCGCTTTCAGATGAACAATTCTGAGGTATTTTCCATTACATCACCGCATACCTACACACCTTGTATGCCCAAGCGGTCACCGATTTAGATACTGATCAGGCTCAATGATGCTTAACTTAACCGATTCAGTCTCTATTTAACGAGTTTTACAGTCAAGCTTATAACACCTGACTATTTTCCATCTAGGTACGGACAACTTTAGGAACTAGTGTTTCAACGTGTTTTATGCGTTGGCCTTTAAGTATATAGGATATTGTGGGTCATTAAGTATATAAAATATTGTGGATCCTAAAGTATATCAAATATTATGGGCCCTTAAGTACATAGCATATTTTGAGCCCTTAATCATACAAGATATTGTTGGTCCTTAAGTATATAAAATATTGTGGACCCTTATGTATATAGGATATTGTTGGCCCTTAAGTATATAGAATATTGTAGGCACTTAAGTATATCGGATATTAGGAGCCATTAAGTATATATAATATTGTCGGCCCTTAAATATACAAGATATTAGGAGCCGTTAAATATATAGGGTATTGTGGGATCTTATACATATAGGATATTAATAGCCATTAGGTATATAGGATATTGTGGATCCTTAAGTATGTAGAATATTGTTGGCCCTTAAGTATATCGGATATTAGGAGCCATTAAGTATATATAATATTGTGGGCCCTTAAATATACAGGATATTATGAGCCGTTAAATATATAGGGTATTGTGGGCTCGTATGCATATAGGATATTATTAGCCATTAGGTATATAGGATATTGTGGATCCTTAAGTATGTAGAATATTGTTGGCCCTTAAGTATATCGTATATTAGGAGCCATTAAGTATATATAATATTGTCGGCCCTTAAATATACAGGACATTATGAGCCGTTAAATATATAGGGTATTGTGGGATCTTATGCATATAGGATATTATTAGCCATTAGGTATATAGGATATTGTGGATCCTTAAGTATGTAGAATATTGTAGGCACTTAAGTATATCGGATATTAGGAGCCATTAAGTATATTTAATATTGTGGGCCCTTAAATATACAGGATATTATGAGACGCTAAATATATAGGGTATTGTGGGATCTTATACATATAGGATATTATTAGCCATTAGGTATATAGGATATTGTGGATCCTTAAGTATGTAGAATATTGTTGGCCCTTAAGTATATCGGATATTAGGAGCCATTAAGTATATATAATATTGTCGGCCCTTAAATATACAGAATGTTATGAGCCGTTAAATATATAGGGTATTGTGGGATCTTATGCATATAAGATATTAATAGCCATTAGGTATATAGGATATTGTGGATCCTTAAGTATGTAGAATATTGTTGGCCCTTAAGTATATCGGATATTAGGAGCCATTAAGTATATATAATATTGTGGGCCCTTAAATATACAGGATGTTATGAGCCGTTAAATATATAGGGTATTGTGGGATCTTATGCATATAGGATATTATTAGCCATTAGGTACATAGGATATTGTGGATCCTTAAGTATGTAGAATATTGTTGGCCCTTAAGTATATCGGATATTAGGAGCCATTAAGTATATATAATATTGTGGGCCCTTAAATATACAGGATATTATGAGCCGTTAAATATATAGGGTATTGTGGGCTCGTATGCATATAGGATATTATTAGCCATTAGGTATATAGGATATTGTGGATCCTTAAGTATGTAGAATATTGTTGGCCCTTAAGTATATCGTATATTAGGAGCCATTAAGTATATATAATATTGTGGGCCCTTAAATATACAGGATATTATGAGCCGTTAAATATATAGGGTACTGTGGGATCTTATGCATATAGGATATTATTAGCCATTAGGTATATAGGATATTGTGGATCCTTAAGTATGTAGAATATTGTAGGCACTTAAGTATATCGGATATTAGGAGCCATTAAGTATATTTAATATTGTGGGCCCTTAAATATACAGGATATTATGAGACGCTAAATATATAGGGTATTGTGGGATCTTATACATATAGGATATTATTAGCCATTAGGTATATAGGATATTGTGGATCCTTAAGTATGTAGAATATTGTTGGCCCTTAAGTATATCGGATATTAGGAGCCATTAAGTATATATAATATTGTCGGCCCTTAAATATACAGGATGTTATGAGCCGTTAAATATATAGGGTATTGTGGGATCTTATGCATATAAGATATTAATAGCCATTAGGTATATAGGATATTGTGGATCCTTAAGTATGTAGAATATTGTTGGCCCTTAAGTATATCGGATATTAGGAGCCATTAAGTATATATAATATTGTCGGCCCTTAAATATACAGGATGTTATGAGCCGTTAAATATATAGGGTATTGTGGGATCTTATGCATATAGGATATTATTAGCCATTAGGTATATAGGATATTGTGGATCCTTAAGTATGTAGAATATTGTTGGCCCTTAAGTATATCGGATATTAGGAGCCATTAAGTATATATAATATTGTCGGCCCTTAAATATACAGGATGTTATGAGCCGTTAAATATATAGGGTATTGTGGGATCTTATGCATATAGGATATTATTAGCCATTAGGTATATAGGATATTGTGGATCCTTAAGTATGTAGAATATTGTAGGCACTTAAGTATATCGGATATTAGGAGCCATTAAGTATATTTAATATTGTGGGCCCTTAAATATACAGGATATTATGAGCCGTTAAATATATAGGGTATTGTGGGATCTTATGCATATAGGATATTAATAGCCATTAGGTATATAGGATATTGTGGATCCTTAAGTATGTAGAATATTGTTGGCCCTTAAGTATATCGGATATTAGGAGCCATTAAGTATATATAATATTGTGGGCCCTTAAATATACAGTATATTATGAGCCGTTAAATATATAGGGTATTGTGGGATCTTATGCATATAGGATATTAATAGCCATTAGGTATATAGGATATTGTGGATCCTTAAGTATGTAGAATATTGTTGGCCCATAAGTATATCGGATATTAGGAGCCATTAAGTATATATAATATTGTGGGCCCTTAAATATACAGGATATTATGAGCCGTTAAATATATAGGGTATTGTGGGATCTTATGCATATAGGATATTATTAGCCATTAGGTATATAGGATATTGTGGATCCTTAAGTATGTAGAATATTGTAGGCACTTAAGTATATCGGATATTAGGAGCCATTAAGTGTATTTAATATTGTGGGCCCTTAAATATACAGGATATTATGAGACGCTAAATATATAGGGTATTGTGGGATCTTATGCATATAGGATATTATTAGCCATTAGGTATATAGGATATTGTGGATCCTTAAGTATGTAGAATATTGTTGGCCCTTAAGTATATCGGATATTAGGAGCCATTAAGTATATATAATATTGTCGGCCCTTAAATATACAGGATGTTATGAGCCGTTAAATATATAGGGTATTGTGGGATCTTATGCATATAGGATATTAATAGCCATTAGGTATATAGGATATTGTGGATCCTTAAGTATGTAGAATATTGTAGGCACTTAAGTATATCGGATATTAGGAGCCATTAAGTATATTTAATATTGTGGGCCCTTAAATATACAGGATATTATGAGCCGTTAAATATATAGGGTATTGTGGGATCTTATGCATATAGGATATTAATAGCCATTAGGTATATAGGATATTGTGGATCCTTAAGTATGTAGAATATTGTTGGCCCTTAAGTATATCGGATATTAGGAGCCATTAAGTATATATAATATTGTGGGCCCTTAAATATACAGGATATTATGAGCCGTTAAATATATAGGGTATTGTGGGCTCTTATGCATATAGGATATTAATAGCCATTAGGCATATAGGATATTGTGGATCCTTAAGTATGTAGAATATTGTTGGCACTTAAGTATATCGGATATTAGGAGCCATTAAGTATATATAATATTGTGGGCCCTTAAATATACAGGATATTATGAGCCGTTAAATATATAGGGTATTGTGGGATCTTATGCATATAGGATATTATTAGCCATTAGGTATATAGGATATTGTGGATCCTTAAGTATGTAGAATATTGTTGGCCCTTAAGTATATCGGATATTAGGAGCCATTAAGTATATATAATATTGTGGGCCCTTAAATATACAGGATATTATGAGCCGTTAAATATATAGGGTATTGTGGGCTCTTATGCATATAGGATATTAATAGCCATTAGGTATATAGGATATTGTGGATCCTTAAGTATGTAGAATATTGTTGGCACTTAAGTATATCGGATATTAGGAGCCATTAAGTATATATGGTATTGTTTGTCATTAAATATATAGGATATTGTGGGCTCTTATGTATATGGGATATTGTTAGCCTTTAAGTACATAGGATATTGTTGGCCATTAAGTACATAAGATATTGATAGCCTTTAAGTATATAGGATATTGTTGTCCCTTCACTATATATGAAATTGTGGGCCCTTAAGTATAGAGGATATTGTGAGCCCTTAATTATGTAGGATATTATGTGTTATAAAGTTTCGTGGCTTAAATTTAAATATCTAAATAACACTTTGCTGATTTTTATTTGTCAATAAAACCTAACATACGCAAAGCAATTTGTTGTCAACATTATTAATAATTTGATATTATTTCATGTCTCTAATTCAAGTTTCACAGTTCCTCTATATTCCATTTGTAAGGAAGAAATTCCACTCAGTTTTTTTCCCCCCGAGAGCCCATACACTGTGGAACAACCTCACTTATGGTTGCTCTCTTAAGTCAAGGGTCATTCGCTCTCAATTCCCAAAATCTTCTTCTCTTCTATCTCCTCCTATCAGGTGCTGTAAGTAAAGCTTGGGTGTGCGGGTGGTGCAATAGACAATAGTTCTGAAATGGAAGTAGGACAGCCGAGTTCCAGATGTTGTTGTGTTCTTTATATTCACTTACGCGCAAATATCCGTGGGAAAGACATGAGGCCATCTCATGTCCCTCCATATGGATTAATTAGTAGAACTTGTATTAGTAAAATACATCATTATTATCTAAAATATTTTACAATTTAGAATAGTTTCTGACTTTAAAACATCTGAAATTCTGATAAACCGTAAAAAAATCAATCTATCTACCTCCTTTACATTCATATAACACTACTTCATTCAATAGCCTCAACAATGAGTGGCTCTTGAGACTTGAATTAGGTAAACAATACAATAATAACGTTTTTACATATCACTTTAAAGAAAAATATTCTTGAATGATTAAATAATATCTGTTATTATTACCACACCGATTCCGTAATGGTTAACAAGCTAATCTCAAAGACTTCTACACTTTTGAAAGAATAAACCTTACGGTTGTTCAGCTATTATGGACTTGTGCCAAATTAAGAACAACTTGCGAATCAAAAATTCTTTGAATATTTTTCTATAGAATTCTAGTTTAGAAACGAGGCTCGCACCCGCCTCTTTTCAGACATTCAGACAACATTTTTGAAAAACAATAAAAACCGAATGAGTGAGACATCATAACATAAAACAATCTTGTAGCGCCAGTGTACTTGAAATGTATGATGAATTCAATTATGAATTATAAGCGTTGGTTATGGGATAGTTTATGTTATTTGTTTGTTACGGCGTATTATGTGTTGGGGAGCGGTGGTCAACATTGATATTATATGTCTATTTTTACAAAATTAATTACAAAGAGGAACATGGGTGTTGCTACCGACGTTATAATGAGAGAAAAAACTCTTTCAAAATTACTGTTTTCTACAAGCAGTAGTTTATGTATAATATTTTTAATGACCAAAGAGGAATAGGCGTTGCTGCCGACGTTATAATAAAAACCTTCAAAATTACTACAAGCAGTAGTTCATGTATAATATTTTTAATGACCAAAGAGGAATAGGCGTTGCTGCCGACGTTATAATAAGGAAAATCCTTCAAAAATTACTGTTTTCTACAAGCAGTAGTTTATGTATAATATATTTAATGACCAAAGAGGAATAGGCGTTGCTACCGACGTTATAATAAGGAAAAAATCCTTTCAAAAATTACTGTTTTCTACAAGCAGTAGTTTATGTATAATATTTTTAATGACCAAAGAGGAATATGGCATATACCGACGTTATAATAAGGAAAAAAATCCTTTCAAAATTACTGCTTTCGCTACAGTAGTTTACGTATAATATTTTTAATGACCAAAGAGGAATACGCGTTGCTACCGACGTTATAATAAAAAAAACTTTCAAAAATTACTGTTTTCATAAGCAGTAGTTTATGTATAATATTTTTAATGACCAAAGAGGAATAGGCGTTGCTACCGACGTTATAATAAGGAAAAAACTTTTCTCAAAAATTACTGTTTTCTGCTAGTTACAGTTTGCGTATAATATTTTTAATTAACTAAAGAGGAATACGCGTTGCTACCGACGTTATAATAAAAAAAACTTTCAAAAATTACTGTTTTCTTGCCAAGCAGTAGTTTATGTATAATATTTTTAATGACCAAAGAGGAATATGGCAAGTACTGACGTTATAATATGGAAAAAATCCTTCTAAAAATACTGTTTTCTACAAGCAGTAGTTTATGTATAATATTTTTAATGACCAAAGAGGAAATAGTGGCGTTGCTACTGACGTTATAATAAGGAAAAAAATCCTTTCAAAAATTACTGTTTTCATGCTATAGTTTATGTATAATATTTTTAATGACCAAAGAGTGAATACGCGTTGCTACCGACGTTATAATAAAAAACTTTCAAAAATTACTGTTTTCTACAAGCGTAGTTTATGTATAATATTTTTAATGACCAAAGAGGAATAGGTGTTGCTACCGACGTTATAATAAGGAAAAAAATCCTTTCAAAATTACTGTTTTCTACAAGCAGTAGTTTATGTATATTTTTAATGACCAAAGAGGAATAGTGCCAAGCTACCGACGTTATAATAAGGAAAAAAATCCTTTCAAAAATTACTGTTTTCTGGCGCCAGCAGTTTATGTATAATATTTTTAATGACCAAAGAGGAAATGCGTTGCTACCGACGTTATAATAAAAAAACTTTCAAAAATTATCATTTTCTACAAGTAGTAGTTTATGTATAATATTTTTAATGACCAAAGAGGAATACGCGTTGCTACCGACGTTATAATAAGGAAAAAATCCTTTCAAAAATTACTGTTTTCTACAAGCAGTAGTTTATGTATAATATTTTTAATGACCAAAGAGGAATAGGCGTTGCTACCGACGTTATAATAAGGAAAAAAATCCTTTCAAAAATTACTGTTTTCACAAGCAGTAGTTTATGTATAATATTTTTAATGACCAAAGAGGAATACGCGTTGCTACCGACGTTATAATAAAAAACTTTCAAAAATTACTGTTTCTACAAGCAGTAGTTTATGTATAATATTTTTAATGACCAAAGAGGAATAGTATGTTGCTACCGACGTTATAAATAAGGAAAAAAATCCTTTCAAAAATTACTGCTTCTGTTTTCATAGCGCAGTAGTTTATGTATAATATTTTTAATGACCAAAGAGGAATAGGCGTTGCTACCGACGTTATATTGAGAAAAAAATCCTTTCAAAAATTACTGTTTTCTACAAGCAGTAGTTTATGTATAATATTTTTAATGACCAAAAGAGGAATAGGCGTTGCTACCGACGTTATAATGAGAAAAAATCCTTTCAAAAATTACTGTTTTCTGGCATAAGCAGTAGCTTATGCAGATAATATTTTTAATGACCAAAGAGGAATAGGCGTTGCTGCCGACGTTATAATAAGGAAAAATCCTTTCAAAAATTACTGTTTTCTACAAGCAGTAGTTTATGCATAATATTTTTAATGACCAAAGAGGAAATACGCGTTGCTACCGACGTTATAATAAAAAACTTTCAAAATTACTGTTTTTCACAAGCAGTAGTTTATATAATATTTTAATGACCAAAGAGGAATAGGCGTTGCTGCCGACGTTATAATAAGGAAAAAATCCTTTCAAAAATTACTGTTTTCTACAAGCAGTAGTTTATGTATAATATTTTTAATGACCAAAGAGGAATACGCGTTATTACCGACGTTATAATAAAAAACTTTCAAAAATTAATGTTTTTACAAGCGGCAGTTTATGTATAATATTTTTAATGACCAAAAGAGGAATAGGCGTTGCTGCCGACGTTATAATAAGGAAAAGAATCCTTTTCAAAAATTACTGTTTTCTACAAACAGTAGTTTATGTGTAATATCTTTTTTTTACCGCGAGTTTGTAAAAAATACCAGATTGGGAATCTACGCGAGATATCCTTCTCTTAATGAGGGTGAATGGGCCTCCCTTAAGTCGTGGTAGGCAACCCATCTACTGATGGTGTCACGATAAAAACACCCTTGGTAAGCATCAAGTATTCAGCTACTGACAAGATTTTGAATCTCGGCCGAGGCCGCAGAATGATGATGATGATGACGATGATTTTTACAAGTTTTGTCTTGTATGGCTTAAATAGAGCTGAAGTTGAGGACATTAACAGCTTTAAAAAACTGGTGGCTTCTCTTCCGGCGGAGACAATAATTACCACGGATTTCTTACGATTACGATTTAGACATGGGAAGAGATGAAGGAGTTATCGACTCCGAAAACGGAACAGGCAGACCTAGTTCGAATTCTTGTTGAAATTATGTTCATTCTGATTCTGAAACTACTACTCCTTTTCCATGACATCGCCGAGGAGTACGACAAAATTGTCTCATCAACAAGAGTAGAAATTGAAGTCAAAGAGAGTTTAACGAGGCGATTAGTGTCAATTTGAATTTGCGTGGACGATTCTGGGCAACGGAGAAGCCGACATCCTTATCCAGAATTGCCTTTCTCGAAGCTCAATGGGGATTGACACAGGCAAAAATCTGATAAACCTGGTTGCATCGGGCTGTCGGGTGTTTTGTCTGTCAACCTCTACCTTTGTAAAGCCAGCCTGGCCGGCGGTACTCACTTCCGCCAATTCGGTGGCCGTGACCGCGTAGATCTTAGCCTATTTCAACGTTGGGGGACTTTGGGGGTTGGTTGCATTCAGACTGTTTTTTCCTCCTCGTCCTTAGGTGACCCTGCAGCTTCGCTCTTGGAATCACTGGTACGCGCAAGCCTTTTATCATGACAAGGAACGACCATATATATTTTATACTGAATGTCGCAGCTCCTCCACAATATATATGTATTAGTCATCCACATACAAGTCTGTTTCGCTGTATCACAGCTCATCAGTGTGGTTAGACGCATCCACTTGCTTCTGGTCGGGATCGAAACTCGACCGATTTGGTGTCAGTCAGAGTCGCTACTCTCTAAGCCATCGACGCATGGAATCAGAGAAGGGAAATTTTAACGTGTTGTATATAAGCAGTGTATACACACGCCAGTTACCGAAAGAACTCAATTCATTTCTGAAGAGTCACGCATATAGCAGATGTAGAAACTGTATTTAAAAGTTTCTTCTCCAGAGAGCTCAATCGTAATGAGAGCATAATATATTAGTCATCCACATACAAGCCTGTTTCGCTGTATCACAGCTCATCAGTGTGGTTAGACACATCCACTTGCTTCTGGCCGGGATCCAAATTCGTTTTTTAAATGAATGGATGTATGTCAAATTTTGATTTCCGGTATCGATGTCAAATAAGTTTTCCGTCGCAAATGGAATTTTGAAGGCTAAATAAGTTCTCTGAGTAAATGGTATCATGGCAGAGACTAAGAACTACAATTATACTTACTTAGAGCAAAACCCGAAATAAAAGGGCTGAAAACCTATTTTAATCAGACCCGATTTGATATCGGGTATCGATTTCCAAAATTGGAGTCAAATAAGTCATCCAAGGATAAACTAAACTAACCATAACCATAAGTCCATGAAAACTTATCGCACCTATCGGGAGTAAAATTGGAGAATATGAGCCATATTGTTGGCTGAGTATCGGGTTTTGATCAGATTCGATAGAATATCAGGGGTATCGATTTCTGATATCAGAAAAAATGAGTTGTCTGAGAAGATCTACTAATGTTTGAGACTAAAAATTATAATTTTACCAAGTTAGAGCAAATTCTGCAGCAAGAACAACGATAAAAGGGCTGAAATCGTGATCTTGATCAGACCTGATCGGATATTGGGATATCGATTTCCGATATCGGGGAGAAATCGGAAAAAAATAAGTAGCCCATGATTTGACCGGAAGCCTAAAAAATATTTGTGTGAACTTTGGTATGAATCGGATAAAAATTGTGAATTTGTATAACATCTTGCCTTTTATACATTCCTGATCAAAAATTTAAGACCACTTAAAAATCTTTAAAAAGAATTTTTTTTTTTACAGATAGATTTTAAACTCCTACCACTTAAGGTTACCAATACTACAATCTAAAAGGTTATGGAAACAAAAAACTACATTCCAAACATTTTATTTAGAAATTTACATTTTTATAAAATGAGGCAATTTACGCATGATCAAAATTATAAGACCAGGGGTATAAATTGTTAGATCTATGGTAATTCCAATGTTTTTAGTTCAGTTATAGATTAACAATCACTGCGTAAAGGTGTTACCATGCCTAAAGCAAGCAAACTTACCAAAGTTGAGCGTTCTCGAATTCTAGAATTCCATAAGCAAGTTTTGTCACAGCGGGCGATCGCAGCTAAGGTAAAACTGTGTAATGAGAATTATGGAAAAGCAAAATCCTCTGGTAGGCCCCAAAAAATTTCTCCTGCATTGAGTAAGAGAATAAGACGGGTTGTTATGAAAGACGGGGGACTTTCTTCTAGTCAAATTAAGGCAATCACAGATGCTGATTGCAGTCCCGTAACCATCAGACGACACTTAAGACAAAAAGGCATGGTAGATAAAAAGCGTAAACAAATTCCTCGGCTGCTTCCACGTCACAAGTTGGACCGCTTAAAGTTTGGTCGTGAATACCAAACATGGGACGTTGAGAAGTGGAAGAAAGTCCTGTTTTCTGATGAGAAAAAATTCAATCTCGATGGTTTCCAACGATATTGGTAAAACAAAAACATGCCTCCTGAAATTTTCTCCGCACGTCATAGTGGTGAAGGGTCCCTAATGGTATGGGGTGCCTTTTCTTACGGAGGGACGATGAGCTCCAGGTGATGCAGGGTCGTCAGAGAGCGGCTGGTTATGTTAACATGCTACAAAAAGCATCTTTGATGACGGAGGGTCATCCTTTGTGTGGGGGTGGATGGTTATTCCAACAGGATAATGCTGCAATCCATGCTGCAAGACGGACCTTGATCTTTCTACAAGAAAATGGGGTCCATCTCTTGGGACATCCTGCATGCTCACCAGACTTGAACCCAATTGAAAATGTTTGGGGATGGATGACAAGAGATGTTTATCGAAATGGCAAACAATATTCAACAAAAAATGAACTTTCTGAAGCCATCTTCAGAAGCTGGAGCAACATCTCCCGCACCTTAATGGAAACGCTTATTTCTAGCATGCCCAACAGAATTTTTGAAGTCATCAAAAGCAGACTTCATTATTGAATTTGGTTGTTAAATATTTTCATACACTTTTTATACAATTTCGTAGAATTTTTGTCTCTGGTCTTATAATTTTGATCATGTGTAAATTGCCTCATTTTATAAAAATGTAAATTTCTAAATAAAATGTTTGGAATGTAGCTTTTTGTTTCCATAACCTTTTAGATTGTAGTATTGGTAACCTTAAGTGGGAGGAGATTAAAATCTATCTGTAAAAAAAAATTTATTTTTAAAGATTTTTAAGTGGTCTTAAATTTTTGATCGGGAGTGTATATATATATATATATATATATATATATATTTCCGATATCGGGGAGAAATCGGAAAAAATAAGTAGCCCATGATCTAACCGGAAGTCTAAAGAATATTTGTGTGAAGTTTGGTGAGAATCGGATAAAAATTGTAGATTTGTATAAAGGACATACAGACAGACAGCCAGACAGACAGATATACAGACAGACAGACAGACAGACATCTTGCCTTTTATATATACATATGAGATGTTTTAGTGGGTTATCTGCTATGGTTAAGTGTATTTATGTGTTGATACAGATTAACTGAATTTGGCCTTGTTAGTAGATAGCACACTATAAGAGGGGTATAAAACAAGAAAATCAAATTGTGTATAGAAACAACATTTATATATACATATCAATTAAGGTTTTTTACAAATAAAAGTAATGTCTTTTGGTTGATGCAAAGGTCTTTATAAATGTTCATAGCAGTAATTGCCGAAAAGAGTTTGTGCGTATGTATGTGTGTGCGTTCGTTTGTTAGGAGTGGCTTTGAAGTCTCCGCTCGGTCTTTCGGGTACGGTCAGTTAATAAGTGGCTCAGTGAACAGTGAAGAAGAAGATGAGAGAGAAAGGAGATCGCTTGATGTTTGTCAAGGGACGTGATAATTATGCTCCTATTTTCTCAACTTTCGATTGTTTTCTTGTGTCGTTCTTTTTTTTTTTTTTTTTTTTTTTGCATTTCGTTGACATCATCTACGGCTGGATATATATGTCAACCACTGTTGTCTTTTGTTGACTTTTATTTATGGCCCGATGTATCTATCAACCACGTCCTTACCGGCTATCGCATTCCAAGCCGGTTGTCGCCTCTGTGTGTGTGTGTGTGTGTGTGTGTGTGTGTGTGTGTGTGTGTGTGTGTGTGTGTGTGTTTTGCTTTTTGCATTTTGTTGACGCCATCTACGGCTGGATCTATCTGTCAACCACTCTTGTTCTTTGTTGACTTTTGTTATAGTGGAACATCCTGCCATCCCCGAGAATAGAATGTTCTACGTTATAAAAGACGGTAACGAGTGGTAAGACGAGGGAATGGTCTTACGCATTCGCCTGACTGCTCTATGATACTGTCAGCACTCTGCCTTCGGGTAGAGGGCGCTCTCTGCTTCCGAGCAGAGAGCACAAACCCAGTCGTGGTTCCGCCGAAGGGTAGAACCACGACTGGGGAAAAATAGAGATTTTTTGGCCCGGCTATATGACCGGGAATACCCACTATAAAATGATCATGTGTCACATCTGTCCTTGCGTGGGAAGACTAGTAAATACGGGAAAGGTCTTAGGCGAAGGCATTCACTATTTGATAGTCGATTCCACTCCAACCCGTGACTTGCCTATATGTGTATTATTGTTAATTGTACCTTAGTACAATAAATCTGTATTTCTTATTCCTGGTGTGGAGTTCCATTCTTCAACTGATCATTTTACACTGTATTCCTTTTCGGGATATATCAACCTTACATATGGCTGGATGTACCTGTGAATACGTCTGCTATTCAAGCTAATATATTATATTAGATAGATTTAAGGAATGTAAATTAATTTCTTATGGCGGCTTTTTCTTTCGCTTTAGGCTTTTTGTTGTTTGATGCTATTTGATCCCCAAGAAATGTGTTGCCGATGTTTTGGTTTTAAAGGTTATGAGACCTGCTGCAGCCTTTTCATGAGAACCGATAAAACTATTGCCGAATGGGCTTTACAGGACACTGCTGGTAAACAAAGCAATAATAACTTATAGTGGGTTATCCGTTCTGGTGGAGAGTAGCTGTATGTTGTTGCAGATTAACGGAATTTCGCTTCGTTGTAGATAGCCCACTATAAACTATCGTCCGGTTCACACTCCACCCACGTCTATTGAACAGGTGTAGAGGCTCATCCCTTGCTCCCTGTTTAGGATGTGGTTTCCGGCTTTCTCTTTTCCAATCTTCTCACTCTTTTTTTTTTTTTCAATTGGTGTAGATAGACTAAACTATCGCCCGGTTCACACTCCACCCACGTTACCGCCTTGCTCGGGGTGATATGATAAAAAAAAGTCATAAAAAGATTATAAATCAAGAAAAGCAAATTGAGTTGAGAAATAAGATATACACATATCAATTAAGGTTTTTACAGTTAAAGTAATCCTTTAAATATGGGTCCAACGGACGTTAAAATGTTCATGGCAATAAAAGCTGAAACGAGAATTTATGCGTAGGTAAGTGGGATCGTTGTAAGTAAGGAATGTCTTTGATGTATCCGCTTCTTTGGTCGGTAAGTAGTTCAGAGACAGTGAAGAAGAAAAGGAGAGGGAAGGGCGGCGAGCATATTAAGTCGCTTGACGCTGGTCGAGGGAAGTACTAATTACACACGTGCTTTCAAAAGTCTCTCTCTATCTCTCTCTCTCTCTCTCTCTCTCTCTCTCTCTCTCTCTCTCTCTCTCTCTCTCTCGTCTCTGTCTGTCTGTCTTTTTATATCGTCTTAGTGGATCCCAGTAGATCATTTGGGAATTCACACTCGTATTTGATTCTGGGCTTCTCATTGGCTGATAAATAAAGTTCGCGTAGGCTCGCGAACTGGAACTTGATATTTAATTAATTTTTAGTTTTCTGCCGGAACCACTGCGTGGAGCCGGCTGCGCACCGACCAGTTTTGGTCATTTTCTTTTTGGTCGTGAAAGTGCAAACATCCGGTCCCTCGCTTTGTTCGGTATCAGCACAAACTCACGAGTGATCTACATTTCTGGACATCAGGCATTAGATCAAGACGAGTTGGTTGCCTAGCAAGCGCACAGAATGCCTTCTTAATGGTCTACCCATTTCCATTCAGGGCCGTGTTGGTTGAGATAATCACCACTTTATTCCGATGATGACCTAAAGGACGAAACGCATATAATTAATTGCCCTCAAATATAGTAGTGAATGCTGGACAATCTCCTCACAAATAATGAGGATACTTCAGTCAGCAGAAATTATGTTCTACTGGATAATGCTAGGGAGGCCATGGACTAAATATGTTTGTAACAACGAATTTTAATAGAAAAAGCACAGTTCTACTTAACTTCAGAAAGAAACAGTAGAAATTTCTACGGTACATAATGAGAAAAGTGAGCTTGGAAAATTAAATTCTCCCAGGACAGATGGAAGGCCAGATAAACAGAGGAAAATATTTTATGAGTTACTTAGATAGATAGCGGAATGAGAGAAATAACGAAGGAACAATGTTGATTTAATAATTGCTACTACAGACATTAAAATTTAGAGAGCCATAATCTCCTGATTCGTGAAGAAACATGGCGCATAGAAAAAGAAGAAGAAGAAGAAGAAGAGGAGGAGGAGGAGACGAAGAAGAAGAAAAGAAGGAAAAGGAGCAGAAGAAGAAGGAGGAAAGAAAAGAAAAAGGAAAAGAAGAAGAAGGAAGGAGGAAGGAAGGAGGAAGAAGAAGAAGAAAAGAAGGAAGAGGAGGAAAAAAAGGAGGAAGAAGAAGAAGGAAGGAAGAAGGAAGGAGAGGAGGAGAAGAAGAAGAAGAAGAAGAAGAAGGAAGAAGAAGAAGAAGAAGAAGAAGAAGAAGAAGAAGATAGAAGAGGAGGAGGAGGAGGAGGAGGAGGAGAAGAATAGGAAGAAGAGGAAGAGGAGACGAGGAAGAGGAAGAAGAAGAAGAAGAAGAAGAGAAGAAGAAGAGGAAGAAGAAGAGGAGGAGGAGAAAGAGGAGATGAAGAAGCGCAGGAGGAGAAGGAGAAAAAGAAGAGGAGAAGAAGAAGAAGAAGAAGAAGAAGCAGTCATGTTGTTATTTAACTATCGAATGTTTTCTTAAAGAGTTACGATAGCTAAGATGAAAAAAAATGTCGCAAAATTAATTTTGCATGTAAATCTTGAAACTGAACCCAAACCATATTTTCAAAGTGTTGTAGAGGGGGAGGGATGTAATAAAAAATTAAGCCCATGTTCAAAATATATATATTTTGATACACATCAGGGAAACTGTTACGATAATCAATATCGAAAATACGTGATTTAGCAGCGAAAGTGAGATTTGGTTCAGCATAAAAGAACACATTTGCCTGCCAAATAGTACGACGCTTCAGGCTTTTTAGCGCTAAATTAGACTTTTTCCCCTTGAAATGTGAATTCTCATTCATGTCGAAAATTAGTTTATTTCCCTGCACAAAATATATAAGGCCTACGAAGGCGAGGAACGTTTTTTTTTGTTATGTATATTTTAATTTACATACATCTATACATGAAGGGACTGCTGAAAACTTCCTTAAAATGTACTCTTCGCAAAGTGTTCATAAGTTTACTGAAATTTTCTTTCATTTTATTTTATAAGCGTTTTATTTATGTATTTATTGAAAACTTGTTAGTCGGGTTGACGAACTTAAAGTAACCTTGCATATATATATATATATATATATATATATATATATATATGTGTGTGTGTGTGTGTGTGTGTGTGTGTGTGTGTGTTTACATTATTTACATTGTTTAAACCAGTGCTACTCGAAGTGTGGTACGCTTACAGACGACGGTACGCGGAGATTTTCCAGAAAAGAAAGAAATAATAGTAAAACTCTATGCCACGAGAGACACTCAGGCTCGTTTTCGTTTTTTTTTTTTTTTACATTTTCATTTTAGTTTTATATTATTATGGCTACATTGTTCATTTACTCACTCATGTTAAAAGTTATTGCTATCCAACTAACAAATGCGATATAATGAACAGCAAAACAGTGAACTGAATACGCATCAGACTTTGTTCCATTCTTATATCCACAAATCAAAACAAATTGGTTGAAGGTGAAGGTTGTCGGGCCGGAAGTCTGGCACACTGGGAAGACTTGTTACGTCAATGATGGCTGACCTTTGAATGAACAAGTTAGTCTCAAAATGTCCCTGAAGTAGTCAGTTAGTTAAGTGCCATACGTGAAACACGCTTGGGCGATCATGTCTCGAAAGAGACATGACTGACTGGGCAGAAGATTATCCCGTAGTAGGTTGCCATTACTTTCTGCGGTAGACTGGTTGCCAGCCAAGGCTATAGAACCCAATCTGTCCTGTTTTTAACCCATAACTGGAAGGAAGAGACGGATTAATACCTTTCCTAAGTGAAAAGTGAATGCAATGAATTCCACTGGAATTCGAACTCGGCTCCACGATTTCTCGTTCCCAAGCCGAAAATAGTACATATCTCAAAAAAATTTCGGGGGTTCACAGTCCCCACTATGTTACTCAGCTGGATTGGCTTGCTTTGCTTGCCGGTTCCTGGCACATTAAAAACAAAAACACCGGTCCTCCACAGATAGTTTGAGAAGCACTGGTTTAGACTGTTGTCCTCATCTTTATTGCCATATTCACTCCGTTTCGGCCGCTGTACGCTCCGATCTTCAGTTGATATTGGATTTGGGACTGAACCTTTTATTTTGATCATTGGGATAGATTGTTCTAGTTCCATGAGTCATGCCACTTCCGGCCATCTTGGTTCTCTCCATTTCACTCAGCTCGCTAGCCAGATACTGAACTGACATCCCACTATTACTTTTATTCAGTTTGCCATTTGTTCTGACAACTGAAAGACTAAAAGACTTAAATATTTACTGAGAGGTAAATAATATGAAAAAACATACCATTAACGCGATAGTACAATAAAATAACAAGATTTAAAAAGACCGTTGATAACGATAGACACTTAAATTTCCCAAAATATACTGGGAAGCAAGCAGACGAAGTGAGATAAAAAAAAATCTGTTATTATAGAACTTACGGTTAAATATCGCCATTTCAACTTTAAAATGACTACCAATCTAGTCTTCTTCTTCTTCTTCTTCTTCTTCTTCTTCTTCTATGTGCCATGTCTTTTCAGGACGTAGGCAATCATAGCTATCCATATCTCCCTCGTCGTTGTCTTGCGATCATTGGCCGAGATAGAACTCACTACACCCCTCCAGTATTCCCTGTGCATTTGGAATCCCGGCGCAATTTTGTAGCGAAATTCATATCTTGTCCAATAGCTGAATACTTGATGCTTCGCCAGGGCTACCAAGAATGTTTTTTTTTTTATTGTGAGACCAACACTAGATAGGTTGCCACCAGGTCCCATCCTGTTATTTAACCCATAACTGGAGGGAAAGGGCGGATTAATACCTTTCCCAAGGGTACCGGTGCTTAAGTGAATGCAGGGTACTCAGCTCACCGATTTCTCTTTCCAAGCTGATATCCACTGCACAACAACGCACATCCTCCACATTGCGTGTCCCAGGAACTTCAGTTGTCTCTTCCTGATGCTCACTATTAATTTTCTTTTCGTTGCCATTCTTTCCAAAACCTCATTATTGCTTACATGCTCGGTCCATGATATCCGCAGCATCCTTCTGTAGAACCACATTTCCGCTGCTTCAAGTTTTTTCTTTATCTTCGATGATATTGTCCAGCATTCACTGCCGTATTGAAGAACTGACATCACATTGCAATCCAGTACTCTCTTCTTTGTTTCTAGTGAAATTTTAATGTGTCTTAGTACTTTACTCAGCTTCTCGATCTCTGTGTAGCACTTTCCATCTCCTGTTAGAACACTTCCTAGGTATTAAATTTTTTTTTTTTTTACTTGCTTGATTCTAGTATCCCCCACCTGTATTTGGCATTTTGGGTTGCTCTTTTTGCTGATAAAGTCAGGGTACCACAGTGGATGTATTCACGGAATAGGTGCAGGGAATCAAAGTTGTGGGGTGGGAAAGTGACTGATGGCGCAATATCAGATCAGGGCCAATAACATTACAGATTCTTCTTTGGATTTTATCAAGAATCTCTAAATATGGAGCTGGAGAATTAGACCAGTACTCAAAAATCTGAACTTATTTATAAATGGAACTTTGTCTCTGTGTGTGTATGTGTGTGTGTGTGTGTGTGTCGGTGTGTCTGTGTCCGTTACCTATAGACTTCGAAACGGCTGAACCGATCATCTTGAAACTTTACACAGTTGTACTATAAGCGTCTGCGAGTGTTCTTAGCTAGGTTTTGTGTCCAGGTACCCCCGATAAATATCGAAAATCGATAATTGAATAAATCGGGTTATAGAAGGAGTGGTCCGATTTTAATCAAATTTGATACACTCATAGACACAGACATAAGAAACGATATTCAGAAGTTTCAAGGTTGCAGTTCTTACAATCGTGCAGAAAATCGATAATATATATATATATATGTATATAAAGGGCAAGATGTTTGTGTGTGTGTATCTGTTTATCTGCCTGTATGTCTGTATTTTTTCAGCCCTTTTATTTTAGTTTTTGCTTCGGGTTTGGCTCTAAGTAGGTATAATTGTAGTTCTTAGTCTCAGAAATGATACCATTTACTCAGAGGACTTATTTAGCCTTCAAAATTCAGTTTACGACGAAAAAAACTTATTTGATATCGATACCAGGAAATCAAAATTTGACTTACATCCATTCATTTTTCTTTCAGCCTACGGTATCGCTTTTGCCGTAGATTTATAAATATGAAAGATAGATTTTGATTTAAAAAATTGTCTAGCATATATAATTGAATTTACTTGTAGCAAAACGAAACAAATTCATAATTCAATCTAATATATATTGTTTAAAATGTGTTTATGTGGAAATAATGTTAAATATTTAAATATGGAGCAGTGGATATCGGAACGAAAAAAATCGGAGAGCCGAGTTCGACTTCCAGTTGAATTTCTTGTATTCACTTACGCGCAAATACCCTTGGGAAAAATATTCCCTCCAGTTATGAGTCAAATAACAGGACAGATTGGGTTCTATAGCCTTGGTCGGCAACCAGTTTACCGCAGAAAACAATGCCAACCTACTGCGGGATAATCTTTTGCCAAGTCAATTTCGTCTCTTTTGAGACATGATCACCCAAGCGTGTATCACGTATGGCACTTAACTAACTGACAATGTTAAATATAAAATAAACAGATCGATACTGACAATGAAAAATATAAAATAAACATATCGATAATATGTTGCTACAGACAGTTTGCATATGGAAATCAACACTCCATTGTGGCTGGTCTGAACCAATCTTCGTTTATAACAATAATAATGGGTGGCTACTGGCTTCCGGGTAGAGATATCAACAAGAGTGGCTTGATGATCCCTGTTGAAGTGGGGTTTTGTGCTTCTTCAACACCTGTCATTTTATATTAAAAACTATACCGTAAACCCATAATTCAGTATACCTTAAAATTATATTTCTCCTCCGGCATTAGAATTTTTCCTCTTAATTTGTTTAAACGGGTTTGACAGTGCATGTCTTAAAATGACATGTTGAAAATGGTTATTTCCCTCGAAATGTTATCTGAATTCACACACACACACACACACACACACACACACACACACACACACACACACACACACATATATATATATATATATATATATATAAAACAAAAAATTCTAAAATTAATTCCGTTTGATGGCCATTCCAACGAGAAAATCCTCGCTTCGTCAGCAACGGCGGAAAACAAAACTTATTATTTCAAATGTGTTACAAGATTTTTATACCGGTAGAAGCCTAAAACATATCCATACACAGGAAGTTAAAATGAGGTGAGATTAACAAGATAGAGATCCCTGGCTCTATATTAGAAAACTTTACAGCTCATCTGTAAGAGGCAAGAGTTCAAAAGTTGAAATTTGGCCATGTCACAGGGATAGACGTGGTAGGGGAAACGGTAAGGCAAGAAAGAGCAAAGGAGTGGACCAGTGAAGGTTAACTGAGTAGTAAGCTAGAAAAAAATTCCCTTAGAAACAAAAGGAAACGATTGACTTCAACTTCAATGTTGAAAGGAAGGGTAAAAATGCTTTTTTTTTTTTAAAGGTGAAAACTTATCAAAAAGATTTTTCTTTAAATGAAATGGCCATCCAACTAAATTAAATTTTGAAATTTTTGTACTATTTTTATATATTTAGCTCTGTAAACAGAACATAATATTTACATCGAGCCCTTCACCTTGACCAATTTTAATATCAATGAAATTAGAATTAATAGGATCGGTTTTTTGGGATTTACCTATTATTTCTATCGCAAATACAAATAAAGTTATAAATTTTTTAAAATGCACACGAACTTTATGGACACCCAGTATATATAAGTAGTGGATTTTTAGTCCTTTACGATTTATATTACGATTCATTCAACATACAATTCAAGAAAAATAAAGACAATAACTCCAATTTGTATCCAATATAAATAAAGTATATTCGATAAACAAACAAAACATGTAATGGTAGTATACATAAAGTAGGAGGTAAAAATTGTCTTCCTTTAACTGTTTGTTGACCAAAATAAATTAAGTGAAGAAAGTTTTTTTCTTGCGCTGAAAAGGATTGTTGTAATTGTTAGAAGGTTTTTCATGTAAGAACAAATAACATTAAAAATACAATTATTTTGAATGTAATTGTAAATTATACA
This sequence comes from Ascarosepion bandense, assembly GCA_037127315.1. Taxonomy (NCBI): domain Eukaryota; kingdom Metazoa; phylum Mollusca; class Cephalopoda; order Sepiida; family Sepiidae; genus Ascarosepion; species Ascarosepion bandense. The sequence continues at coordinate 2,149,463 of JBBBDQ010001872.1, forward strand.
AATTTTGGTCATCAGTTCAAAGTTCAAAGTTCTTGGTGAAAATGTTCAGATAGAAGACAAAGTTCTGTGTCTGTGTGTGCGTTAGGTAAGATATGAGTGGAAAGAGACTTACGTCGAGTCTTTTAGCCAGCCTGTTGGTCTACTGATTAACTTGCGAAAGGTTGCCGCTTATAAGGACAGAGAATGGCTCAACGAGCAAGCGCGGGAAAAACTTTGTTTACATAAAAATTATGTGATTGGCTAAAAATTAACCAATCACCACACACTTGCGAAAGAGCTGCTTCAGAGCCGAAAGATTAAAGGACTGCGATTGCTAAATTGTACTATACAAGAACAGTAGTGATTTTTTACCCAATCGCAGACTAGTAAATGACATGGACCGAATGTGGGTAAGAAAAACATAGCAACTGCTATATATATATATATATATCGTTCATTCAGTAATGAATTAAAACACTCTCAGCTATTGGGCGTGTATAAAGATAATATACACGCTAAAAGGTCTGCCTCCTTCTACCGAGCGCCCATAGCTCAGAGATAGAATCGCCGACAGACGCCAATTTGATCGGGTTTCAATCCTGGGTAAAAAGCAATCGGATGTCTAACCGTACTGATGAGCTGTGAGACAGAGAAACAGATCTGTCTGCGGATGACTATATGTATATATATATATATATATATATAAAGTCAATTCACCAAAGATACAAGGATCTACAGCGAGTTAGAGAGAATGGGAAAACTTTTAAAAAGAACTGGAACCCCAATGTCTAACAGGAATCATGATTTAATTTTTATCCCAAGAAAATTGTTATTTCTTTCTTATGTCTTTCTTAATCGAGTTGCCTCGATTCCAACTCCTGGCGTGATTTACCCACTTCACAATTCTTATTAACATTATCATTTCCTCATGCATCGAATTCTCAGCAGTGATATACATTTAGGAAAAAACAAGTTGGTAATTTGTCTTTCCCGTGAAATTAGTTACTTTTTATAGATTCGAATTTAATTAAACAATGCCGAGTTTGCACAGCAGATTATTGACTTGTTTTGACACAGAAAATTCATACAGAATTGAATTCACTAAACTAAACACGGGAATGTGTTTATGAAAGTTAACTCATTTTGTTTTTATCTATTTTCTATCAAAATCTTTCACAAATCTATTTATCTATTTGTTTCTCTATCTCTCGAATTTTAATCTTTACATGAGGTACTTCCACTTTTTCGGCATAAATTTTCGATACCTACGTATAAAATGAAATTTTTGAAAAGAAAAAAATTCTTGAAGATTCCATTTTAGACTTAATTAAAAGCTTAATAATTAAATTTATTATTTTCATTAAGTAAAAAATTATCTTCTATTTCAGATAGAAATTACATAGATTGGAAGGTCACATTTAATTTTGATTTCTTAAAATTTTCTTAAAAGCGGCCATTTTCTTAATTTTAAGAAATTTGTAAACAAACATTCAACGATTTTTTAAATATTTCAAGATTTCTGACACATTATTTTAGTGAAATTAGAAAATTGAAACTTAAATTAATCTGATTTTAAACAAATATACTTATTTATAGCATACAAAAGTGATATACCACCAATTATTAACGATTGGTCGTGTTCATCTGATCGAACTTTGACGAACTGTTAAATGACAAGGCGATTAATTCTACGCATTTATATAAAGGCAATTTTCATAAATCTAAGGGAAGGGACAAAACTCTTAAATTACGTAACCTTTTCATAATAATATCAGTTTTAGTCAACCATACATAAAAATAAGGAACGTATTAAGTAACGTATTGAATAAATAAAAATAATCTTTGCAATCTTTGACTCGTAAATTTTTTCTCGGGAATTACTGGAGGTAACTACTTTACATCATCTGTAGTATTTGTTGATATTTATTTTAATACGATCCTGTTATTCACAAGACTTCTTTCTGTTACCAACGTACTGATTGACGACATTATTGCTTTTTTGGCTTTTCGGAAATAGAAATCTTCTTGGTTCACAACTTCTTATTTAGCCGCCATAGTCCATACGAATCACTTTTTCCGGTACTATCAACGTGAGAGTTCCGGTCACAACAGACGACGCTTTGTGACCGCTCGTAAAAACTGTAAAAGTCTCCTCATAATATATTTAAAAGAGATATATTTACCAAAATTACACAAAAAATTTTTAGAAATATTAAAGACTAAATTTATCCAACAAAATCGCCATTGGCTTCAAACATAGAATCCAGACGATTTCGGAATCTCCTGTAACTCTTTTATACGGTCTCCTCTTGTAAGTTGATGAATTATACCGTAATATTTGCCTTCAGTTCATCCTTGTTTTGTTAGCCTCTCGCTCATCAGTGCCTCACATGATAATCAACGGTGGGGTTGCAGTCTGGGGTGTTAAGCAACCAGATGTAAGGGGTGATGTAGTCGCAGAAATTCTCCCACAACAATGACTGAGTTCTCTTTGTGTGGCATGGTGCAGAGTCCTGCTGTCAGACAAAGATTTGTAGTGAACAAAACAAATTGTAAAATTTTAAACTTCAAATCTGACTCAATGATTTTGTTAGGAAAAAAATGAATTTTCTGGAATGTACAAACTTTGCACACAAAACTCGTGAACTTTAACACCTCGGCGTGAAATGTTTTTCGGCAAATAAGAAACATCTAAGAAAAAAGAAAAACAAAACTTCAAATAATCTTTAATTATGAAAAATAAAATAAATATCAAATTCCTTTTACGGACCCTTTTCGAAGTTTGTTTGTCGTCTAATGAAAACCCAGAATCATATCCGGATGTGAATTCTTAAATGACCGGTTTGGAGCTCCAGTAAACGAAATAAAAGGACAAGACGAAGAAGACAGTCACAGTCGAGAAAATACGAGCATAATTAACGCGTCCCTTGACAAACGTCAAGCTATCGTATTATTGTTGCCTCTCTTTCTCTTTCTCGTCTTCTTTTTCTTCACTGTTGACCAATACCCGAAAGACGGAGCAGAGACTTCAAAGACACTCCTAACAAACAAACGCTCACACATACACACGCATATACTCTTTCAACAATTACTACTATCTACATTTTTAACGACCTTGTACCAACCAAAAGACATTACTTTTATTTGTAAAAACCTCAAACTATATATATATATATATATATATATATATATATATATATATATATATATATATAAGAGATAATAACTATACTCGTGTCGAAAAAAGTTCTACGAATCTACGAAGAAGGGAAAAATGGTTTTAATTAAAAGAAACAGCTAAGTACATGAACATCAATCAAAAGAGTTTGGGCAGAGTCAGTACGTAGCCCCAAAAAAAACCCCGACACGAGCAATCAACTCACAAAAAAGCGCTCAGTACTTAAGTAGAGCGGAATAAGTAAAGTAAACCTAGTGAGCCAGACAGACTTACCTAGGTTTCACCTAAACAGATCGTCAGGAATATATATATATATATATATATATATATATATATATATATATATATATATATATATATAATTGTTGTTTCCATATACAATTTGATTTTCTTGTTTTGTACCCCTCTTATAGTGAGCTATCTACTAACAAGGCCAAATCAAATTAATCTGTTTCAACATACACATTACTATAACGGATAACACACTATAAGCCCACACGAATCACTTTTTCCGATATTATCAATGTGAGAGTTCCGTCACAACAGACGACGCTTTGTGACTGCTCGTAAGAACTGTAAAAGGCTTCTCATAATATTTTATTCGCTGGCAAATGAGGCACATTGTAGCTTATATGGATCAGAAAAGAATTAAAATCAACTCTCGTCTTTACTTTTACAAAACTTCACAACGAAGTATGATTCCTGGTTTTTCCCAAAATAGAAAAAAAATTGTCCATGTGTTTAAAGAAAAAGTCGAAACCAGTTTTCGCAAATAGGAGTTAAATTGATTTTGACCAATGAAAGCGACTTGTGAGATCAAAAGGACTTCGCGAGTAAGTGCGAAAAAATCTAGATTACAATAAAAGGACTTCACCAGCGTCAGTCAGTCAGAGAGAGTCAGATGGGAGCCTCGAGACGAAACAACTAAAATGTAACTTTAACTTCAAATCGACCCAGAGATAAGGTCAGGTCGCACCTTGTTCTCTTTCTCCTTACCTCTTTCAACAATTACTACTACGAACATTTTGTACGAACTCTTTATACCCTTAACTTTCTTATTGAAGATTAATTTCTACGAATTCTTGTTATTCGTCCTTTTAATAAATTTCTATTTTAAAATGAAAAATGTATATTTTATTCTTACACTATTCCACACTATTCCACACATTCCATCCTGCCGACAACCAGCCTTCTTATAATTCTTATGATGATAATTCTGCATAAAACTTGTAAGCTGTAGGGAGTTTGGTTATGTCTGACACAAGGCCGAATCAAATAAACATTAACCATCTCACTACGCTACAGATATTTATTTTAACATGACCCTCTTATTCAGTAGTCTTCTTTCGATTACCAGCGTACTGATTTACGACATCATTGCTTTTTTGGCTTTTCGGAAATAGAAATTTTCTTCTTGGTTCACAAGTGTCTATTCAGCCGCCATGGTCCACACGTATCACTTTTTACCGGTACTATCGACGTGACAGTTCTGGTCACAACAGACGACGCTTTGTGACCGCTCGTAAGAACTGTAAAAGTCTTATCATAATACTTTATTCACTGGTAAATGAGGCACAATGTAGCTTCTGTCTAAATTGTCTTCCAGTTCTGATCTTGACTCACCTCGAGTATCTTTACATGACTTTCTACTTAGAACTGAATTTACTGTGTGAAATTAGTAGAATTCTGTCTATGGTTACCGCTATGTTCGCTAAACAAGATCCCCACAAATTATGTAGATTTTATAGTATACATGCAATAGTCCTTAAGAAAAATCCCCTTGAACTGGTTCTTAGTTGCTCTAAACTACAATAACTGCTTTGCTGGTTCTTGATTTCCTGCCTGTTAGAAATCCTCTTTTGTAGTTCCTGTTTTTAAGAACTCAGCTTAACCGTTTGTCGTTCTGATTATTGACCGATTAAACTTTCACCTCTTTTTGACATATTTACTCGATTAACTCTAAATTAGTTAAGTATCTCACCTTTGAGGGTCTTTTTTTTCAGAGAAGCAAATATGGTTTTCTCGCCTCTATGTAAACTTCTGATGTGTTAACGATGATTACTGAAAAGTCTGTCAAGCTTTAGATAAGATTCATGAAACTCTGACTGTTGATTTGGATATCTTGGAGATGTTTGACAGCGTTTAGTACGCTGATCTTCTTCACAGATTCAAAGGCTATGGTATTTCTCTTACCTAATTGCGAAATGAAAAATGTCTTGATAGGCCACGCTTCCAGGCCTGGTGTCCACCAGGGTTCGATCCGTAAACGTAAGTTGTTCCTAATCTTCATCAACGACCTTCGCTGATGTCTTCGGTTCTCAACTCGATATCGATGCTGATGACAAATTTATTTACTCATTTCTTAATAGTAAGCCTTATCGGTTCAATAAAATCGGGGAACCGAGTTCGAATTCCAGTTGAATCCATTGTATTTACTTACGCGCAAATCCCCTTGGGAAAGGTATTAATCCGTCTCTTCCCTCCAGTTATGGTTAATAAGCAGGACATATTGGGTTCTATAGCCTTGGCTGGCAACCAGTCTACTGCAGAAAGTAATGGCAACCTACTGCGGGATAACTTTCTGCCCAGTCAGTCTTGTCTCTTTCGAGACCTCATCGCCTAAGCGTTTATCACGTATGGCCCTTAACTGACTGAAGGTCAAATTGGCACCTGACCTAAAAGAACGACCTACAATTGGTTGTTAGACGAAATGGCTGGTTGATTTTAATACCTTGGAACTAAAATTCTCTCTTTTAAAAGTCTTCTGTCAGTATGGCTGATGCTAGCCACCAGAAGATTGGCTCATTGTGCCATCTCTGACTAACGTTCTCTGGTGAAGTGGAATGATTATATTGAATCAGTTGCTAGGTCTACTGCTAGAAAAGTTGGTTCAATCTGTCGTGCCAGACAATTTTTTTAACCCAGAATATATTTTACATTAAGTTTATCATTCGACCTCGCTTTGAATGCTGCTGCCACATCTGATCTGGTACTCGTACATGTATGGCGCACCAAGGCAGGGTCGAGATGACTATTTCATATGAGTTGTGATAACCAATTTACTATATATATTTATTCAGAACAATCAGCTGGTCTAAAAAATGACCCCTTTCTGTTGTTAACTGGGACAATGAATGGCTTGTCAATTCAACGCCTCTAAAACAAACCGCTTTCTTTTAATCGTCCGAGAGAACACATTTAACCTCCGTCAGCATGGCTGATACTAACCTCCAGGAGATTGGCTCATCGTGCCGTCTCTGACAAACGTTCTTCGCTGACACGAAGCAGGACGATTATATTGAATCAATTGCTAGGTCTGCTGCTGAAAAACTTGATCATTGTGTCTTGCTAGATAATTCTTCCCACCAGAATCTCTCTTACATGTAAGTTTATCATTCAACCTCGGTTTCAGTACTGCTGACAATTCTGATCTGACTATTCCATCGTCATCGTCCTGCGGCCTTGGCCGAGATAGAACTCACTACACCCCTCCAGTATTCCCTGTGCATTTGGAACCCTGGCACAGTTTATAGCGAAATTCATAATCTTGTCAAATAGCTAAATACTTGATGCTTCGCCAGGGCTACCAAAGATGTTTTATTGTGTCACCATCCCGTTATTTAATCCATAACTGGATGGAAGTGACGGATTAATACCTTTCCCAAGGGTACCAGTGCTTAAGTGAATGCAGGGTATTCAACTTGAATTCGAACTCCGCTCATCGAGTTCTCTTTCCAAGCCGACATCCATTGCACCACAACGCACATCCGTCGTTGAATGCTTACAACGCCTGGACTTCCCAAGCGGTCACTCATCTAAGTACTGACCAGGCTCACGTTGCTTAACGTGGGTATCGAACGAGAACCGGTGTATTCAACATGATATGCCGTAAGCTCAATTCCATACATAGTAATGAGTTGCAATACCAATTTGTTATATACAGCACTGTCTAGCTAGACAATATTTATCGACCTAATCTCTCATACATATATATAAATTACGGAAATTAACGAAACTTGGTTATAAACAAACGACAATTTCAAATGATTTATTTGAACATTATTTTTGATCGATATTCATATTTTTTAAGTAGATATTCCGTTTTTTAATAAATCAGTACTATATATTTATATTTACTGGCCTGATTGTTTACGATAAATTTTTATTACGAAAATGTATGTCATGGTAATATTCGAACCTCGCATAGGGGAATATAGACTTATATATATATACACATATATATAAGTTTACCATTCATACTTGCATTAAATATTGCTGTTACATATGGGCTCATCCTTTGGCCATGTATTTAGAGATCTTTTATATGATCCAAAGAAGAATCTGGAATATTATAGATCATAAACTGACATCTTTTCTTCAGTCAACCTTCCCACAACCATAACACCATAACGTAGCTTTCCGGTGATTTTTCTACAAATGTTTTCATGGTAATTGTTTTCTTTTTAGTGCCTCGACTTTCCGAATTTTTACTAGATTAGTGGCAAGCTTTCATCATTTTACAGTTTAAATGGCTAGATACAACCGTAAGTCCTATGCTAACAGTTTCTTCTCTGACATTTCTTGCTTGCGTAATTGTCTACTGGAATTTTACTTTCAATCAACTTTGATCTTCAAAATTTAAATTCAGTGTCAGTCGTTATTTTCTGTTGTTTTGAATCTTATTCTGAATAATACTCGAAATTCGCCTAAATAATATTTTCCCACATCCTTTCACGTTTAGTGGATTTAATGTCTTTCTTGGAATTAAGTGATTAAAAAGATGTATATTTGCCAATTGTTTTCTAAAATTTCAAAATTTATTAACAATAATTATGATTATCGGTTAGGATTTTGTGTTTAACGATCAGGCAAGGATTTAAACCTCGATTACAAATCCCACTTCCGGCATCGGTAACTGTCACACTGGCCACTGATTTAATATAAATTTTAATTATTTACCAAGCTTATCCTCTCAAAAGACCCCTTTATTGGTTTGAAATTCTTTATTTCAAAAGATCACTAATTTATAAAAAACAATGTAGCAAAATGTGAAAACATGGTATTTACAGATTCCATTTTTTTCCAGAATTTATTTTAGTATAATGGAAATTTCTAGAAAAAACAAGAATCTGTAAATCATTCTATGACATCTGCCCTCTGTGCCTGAATGAAAAGCCGCAGATTATAAGGTTCTCTAAATATAAAGTACTATTAAATCGTAGAGATGAATTGACGCTTTTATATAAACACCGCAAATATTTCTCTCTAAAATTTAATTAATAAATTAAATTGTTCATTTATAATTTAGGCTCTAATATTACTCAAAAATCATTTTACTAAAATAAATGGCTTACACAATACTTATTTGTCTTTCATAACTCCAATATACTTTAGCATACCATAATAACTTAATTCTAATTCGAACCTAAACAATCCAGCCCATTTAACAGATGAGATACTACAAAAACAAATTTTCAAAAAACCTAAAATTCAACCTACTTTAAAAATTATTGTCTACTCATTTAAATAATCTATGTTCATAGTATGCATCTTAACCAGACAAAATTAAAGTGCCATGTTTTGGCATTATGCTACATTGTTCTCTTTCACGACCCAAATTTTCAAATCCATAGTTCAACCTAATTCTCATTTTTGATTGAGCAATATTGACACACTTACAATCATATTGATTAACTTTCCCCAGCCACCACTCCTTAGTTTTCTAAATAACCATGAATTCATCTTATATTTTTGACATTTATTTTTAAAATATCACCTGAAGAAGAACGGTATTGTTCTGAAACATGAAAATGTTTGTGTAGTGATATAATGCATTTATAAGCCGCTGCAATAAAAACATTACAGTATTAAGCTCTAATTTCTTTTGAGCACTTTTTTATAAAAGTAAATGCATGGACAGTCGGTTTTAATCTATCTGTTTTTCACTACCTTATATATATATATATATATATATATATATATATATATATTTGTAACATACAACGTGTGTTAGCACCCTGTCTTCATCAGCCGCCGACCAGGGGTGATGTCACGGTTTCGGTGGCTATGGCGGGACCGCTACCCCTGTCGCCACCAGCAGAGTTTGCCACCCGGCAGGGTATGAAGATAAACTTGTTAATTGTCCCTCTTGTATATTCTCATAAAGAAGTAAATAAAACGATCGTTCCTCTTTGCACTTTGTATCGGCAATGAAATTTCCTGAACGCGTTTGCCGTTATATATATATATATATTAAGGAAACATTAAATTTGAAATACTACAACAAGTTATGTCTTTTAAAAAAACAGGCCCACTCAAATTTTATCATTGTTTGTTGTATTTTCAGGCGTTTCATCTGGTAAGAAGATCAGCCATTTGAAATCATGTTGTCGTCTGTTTTCTCTTTTGCGGAAATCCTGCTGGTGACATGAATAAATCAGGTGAACGCCATTGTTTTAGGCGCTTAAATATTTTTTCGATTTGATGGAAAGTCGAACAGAATTCGCTGTTGAGCCGAACTGGCGCTGAGTTGTCATTCTACTTGTGGTGTAAACATTTTCTTTTTTTGATATGTTTCATATATGAGAAGATGTCTCTCATATTTTCCACCTGTTTTGCTAATGCTAAGAGTCGTGCTCCACGCTGTGGGAAAAGGTTACGGTATATCGCGTTGAATACACCGGTTCTCGTCCGATCACCCAAGTTAAGCAACGTGAGCCTGGCCAGTACTTAGATGGGTGACCGCTTGGGGAAGTCCAGGCGCTGTAAGCGCTTAGTGACGGATGTGCGCTGTGGTGCAGGGAAAGAGAAATCGGTGAGCCGAGTTTGAATTCCAGTTGAATACCCTACATTCACTTAAGCACTGGTACCCTTGGGAAAGGTATTAATCCGTCACTTCCCTCCAGTTATGGATTAAATAACGGGATGGGGCCTGGAGGCGAGCCATCTAGTGTTAATGTCACAATAAAAACATCCTTGGTAGCCCTGGCGAAGCATCCAGTATTCAGCTATTTGATAAGATTATGAATTTCGCTATTAAAACTGCGCCAGGGTTCCAAATGCACAGGGAATACTGGAGGGGTGTAGTGAGTTCTATCTCGGCCAAGGCGGCAGGATGACGATGGAAAAGTTATAAATGAAAAAGGGACTGGAATGGCCTGATTTTTATTTTAGACTTGCAATATTTGAGAAGAGTGAGAACTTCAATGGATGTACATCGTTGTTGCTGTAGAATGAGAAATCAGAGGGCCGTGTTCGAACTCTAGTCGAATTCGTTGCATTCACTTAGACGCAAATACCTCTAAATAAATAGCTGAACAGATTGGGTTCTATAGCCTTGGCTGGTAACCATTTTACTGCAGAAAGTAATTATAACCTACTT
>JBBBDQ010001872.1:2165000-2255000 GCA_037127315.1 Ascarosepion bandense
TTATTACTTCACAACAATACAATATTGGAGTCTCCAGAGATAATTTTCTCTTAGTTAAAGGTTCTTGACAGACATTAAAATCATTTCATGCTTCTGGTATTTTCATAGACATGGCTAAGACAGACAAGCAGAAAAAAGACAGTACTTTTTATACTATCCAGTGACGATTAATTGCATTAAAAATAATAGCACATATAAAGAGGAAACTAGAGGCAACATGAATGTTGTTCTACAGAAGGATACTAAGAATTCCATTGACGGAGTGAGTAAATAACGCGATAGTACCCAATCTGTCCTGTTATTTGACTCATAGCTAGATAGGAAAGAAATGTATTATATTATTATGTAGTAATTAGTAGGGGATCAGTTTATTACTTCATAACAATATAAAACCGATCCCCCAATTTATGCCCAGTGGAAGCCTCAATCTTGTTTTCGACTATTATATTCAGTCAGTCAGTTAAGTGTCATACGTGATACACGCTTAGGCGATCATGTCTCAAAAGAGACATGACTGACTGGGCAGATTATCCCGCAGTAGATTGCCATTACTTTCTGCGGTAGACTGGTTGCCGATCAAAGTTTTAGAACCCAATCTGTCCTTTTATTTAACCCGTAACTGGAGGGAAGAGAAATTTAAATTTCCTTATCAATATATTTACGACCCAGTGAATGAAGCATATTTCACTACCCGATGGTGGTAGATTAAACACCGAATCTTAATAGCTTTTATGATGCGGTACGCTAATATTAAAACAATAATTATATATATATCGGGGATCCGAGTTCGAATTCCAGTTGAATTCGTTGCATTCACTTACTCGCAGATACCTTCAACTATGAGTTAAATAGCCGGACAGTTTGAAATCTATAGTCTTGGTTGTATATATATATATATATATATATATATATATATATAGGAATATATATATATATATATAGGAATATATATAGGAATATATATAGGAATATATATATATATATATATATATATATATATATATAGGAAAGAATATTAAAACATTTTGAGTTTGAAAATGTGTTTTTTTGACAGTATTTGTTTATTTCTACTAGTATATTTTATATTTCAGACCGCCCTCGGTCTTTCATCAGAAACAAATGATATTAAAATTTTGAAAATTTTAAAATCATTTGTTTCTGATAAAGGATTGAGGGCAGTCTGAAATATAAAATATAATAGTAGAAATAAACAAATACTGTCAAAAAAACACGTTTTTAAACTCAAAACTTTTTAATATTATTTCCTATACATATTAAGACAGTATACGTAGATCATCACTATGCTATATATATATATATATATATATGTTGTGGGACGAAACTGAGTTTTTTTCTCCGTGTGGGTTTCGAATCCTTCGTCGCCACTGTTATGTTGTGTCTAACAGAAATAGTTGAGTAAATAATCACAAACAAAGGAAATAAAGTAAATGAAATATATTACCGGGAAAAAGGTATATACAACAGCGTTATTAGTAGAGTACAGGAACAGTGGTTTAATAACACGTATAGTAATAAGACGTAGAGTCCGTGTATAGTACACTTCCGGTTCGCTACCAGAAATACTCGACTGACTTGGTATCGAGCTGAACAGTTAACACTGAAAACAACACTCGAGGTATTTCCACTAGCACTTTATGTAATGATAGGAATGGTCCATTATTAGAACAAAGGTGGAGAGCGCCCTATATATATATATATATATATATATTTTAATCATATCACCCCGAGCAAGGCGGTAACGCCACTGATGTGCAGGGGGCTACGCAAGAGTGAAAAGATTTGGAAAAGAGAAAGCCGGAAACCATATCCTAAACAGGGAACAAGGAATGAGCCTCTACACCTGTACAATAGACATGGGTGGAGTGTGAACCGGGCGATATATATATATATATATATATAGATAGAGCGAGAGAGAGAGAGAGAGAGAGAGAGAGAGATATAGATATATATATGTCAGTCAAGTGCCATAAGTGATGTATGCTTATGCGATTATGTCTCGAAAGAAACATGACTGGGGAAATGATTTTCTCGCAGTAGGTTGCCATTACTTTCTGCAGAGGAATGGTTGCCAACAAAGACTATAGGAAACAATCTGTTTCGCTATTTAACCCATAGCTGGAGGGATAAAAAACGGATTAATGCATTTTCAAGGGTATTTGCGCGAATGTCAATGCAACGAACTCAAGTGGAATTCGAACTCGGTTCCCCCATATCTCGTTTCAAACCGATACTCACTGCACCACAATGTACATCCGAACCATAAATTAAGCATTCCAAAAACTATTTTGCATTATTATACTAAAGACAAACAAAAACCGTTCGTGGCACCAACGGACAACTTACCAAAACCTAAATCACTAATCGAGATACAGTCTCAAATAAAAACGACAGTACTGAAAAAAAGAAAAAGAAAGACTTACCTACCCAGTAAAATACCCGAAGCTGAGCTTAGCCGAGCAAAAACCACTGAGCTACATTAAATCCTACAAAAGGAAATTTCTGGTTATAACCCGAGTTTCTGCATTTAGCAACAATAAGAAACCAAGTGTGGATCGAACTCACAATCCCAGCAGTAGTTTAGCGATATCAGATTATAAGCTTTGCTCGAAAGAAGATTGCCTAAGCTATCAATTAATCTTTGTCTGGCGTAAGGCCGATATTATGGAGTGCGGCGTGTAATTCGACCTCACTACACTAGAGAATGGTGTGCAAGTCTATTAACCTTTCTTCCACTCAAGCGTCTACAGAGATTTATTCAGCTTATCCCTGTTTGCCACAAGGCCGCCATCATGAGACGCTTACTACTGGTCGAATTCGCTAATCTTAAAACTGTCTTGCAAGATGATCTTTCGAGAAAGAACAGACTTATTTCAACCGACCGCTGAGATTAGTGTAATTTCTAGATATTGCTCGCTCCAATGATCTCAGCCATCATCGATCAGTGGCCTAAACTGAAGCGTATGGAACTTTTTAAGCACACTGGAACAAACATTTCGTTTACCTTCAATGGAAACAAGAGAAAATTATTCAAAAACTGGCTTAAGCAAAATTTGCATCTAATTTCCAATAAAACCTGCCTGAATGAAAAATTTCAGTTAATATACAGTGGGTGGACAAAGTAATGGAAATACCTATTACCATAATAGCATAATTTGGAAAATTTGCTTATACTATAAAAAAACTTTCTAGACATGATCGCCCAAGCGTGTTTCACGTATGGCACTTAACTGACTGAATAATAGCAAAAGAACCATTCTATTTTCATTTTGAATTATCCACTTGGCAATAGGTACTAAAAATAGTATGAAATACATCATTTCTTTAAAAAAACTGGGGTGGTTTAATAATTATGGTCGGTAGTGTATATATATATATATATATATATATAGAGAGAGAGAGAGAGAGAGATAATCTACAGGGAGCGATGGGTAAATTGTCACTATTTGCCTTGTAAAATGTTGCAAAGTAATAATAGCAAGTTCGAATTCCAGGTGAATTCATTGCATTCACTTACGCGCAAATACCCTTGGGAAATGTATTAATCCATCTCTTCCTTCCAGTTATGGATTAAATAACAGGACAGATTGGGTTCTATAGCTTTGGCTGGCAACCAGTCCACCGCAGAAAGCAATGGCAACCTAGTGTGGGATAATATTCTGTTCAGTCAGTCATGTCTCTTTCGAGACATCATTGCCCAAAGCATGTTTCACTGACTGAATAATAACAAAAGAACCATTTTATTTTCATTTTGAATTATCCACTTGGCAATAAGTACTAAAAATAATATGAAATACATCATTTCTTTAAAAAAAAAATTGGGATCGCTTAATAATTATGGCCGGTAGCATATATATATATATATATATATATATATATATATATATATATATATATATATATAAATAAATTATGGCCGGTATTATGGCCATATTTCCTTTATATAAGGAATTTAAAATGTTCCATAATTTTCGACTTTCTAATCGTTTTCAGACTCTTAACAGATAATTTTCAAGGATTTTATTTTTCCGGTGTTGTTATGTTCTCATTCATATCATTATGTTCTCTTCTTTGTCAGTCGTTTTTAACGAAACATGTTTAAATGAAAGATTTCTGCCCAAATAAATGCACATTAATAAAAAGCTTGTCATTTTATATTTGTTGTTTTAATTCTAGCAGTACTTCCTTTCGTTGGCAAAATTTTTTTGTTTTGTTTTTTAAACATATTATTTAAATACGTTTATTAAAATCAACAGTCAGAACTAAGAAATTTAAATGATTCACTTCATCCTAAAGTTCAGGAACTGTTTCTGGATGAAAATGCCAACTTTAAAGATAATAATGCACCCATTCATACTGCTAAAGTTGTAGCTGAATAGCACGTGGAACATTCTATTGAAGTAGAACATCTTATCTGGTCAGCACAGCCGTCATATTTCAACCTTTTTTATCATTTATGATTCATTTTAGAAAAACAAGTGAAGCGTCGACATCTACCATCTTAGCTTGAGCCATCTTCAGGGAGGTTATTAAGACAGTAACACAAGAACATCACCGACGATTTTATTTTGTGTTAACATAAAACTCCGCTAGGCAACGGCAATTCTCTCTGAAGATGACTCAAGTGAGCCGAACGCTTAGAACCAAATTAATAAAATATATTCAAATGTAGGAGAATTTTTGTCTTTATTTTCAACTGAAATTAAAGCCAAAATAGGATGTTTCGAACGGCTCATGATTAAACATAATAAACATTCATTGTCTCTTATATTTAACAGTATATGTTTAGAATATATATATATATATATATATATATATATATATATATATATATATATAGTTTATCGAGGCAGAAAATAATTTTCTAAACATATAGGGTCAATAGACACCTCCTATCACACTAACTCCCAACTATTCTCACAACACTCTCATCTACCCAACCCTCATTCTCGGTATCCTTACCCGCCTATCACCCACCCTCTGTCATTTCCTATATTTAATCAGCCTTTCTCCACTCTACGTAGCCCACAGTAGTGGCAGTGACATGCCTTGCTCGGGGTGAAACGCTTATAAAAAAAAAAATATATATATACTGGTGAAAATAAAGACAAAAATTCTCCAACATTTTGATTATTTTTTAAGTTGGTTCTAAACTTTCGGCTCTTATTTGCTATTATTGTTATTGTTATTACTGTTATTGTTACTTAGCAAAGTCTTATGTCTGCACAAGATAATATATATATATATATATATATATATATATATATATATTAATCACAACACCCCAAGCAAGGCGGTAAGGCCACTGGTCTGCAGGGGGCTAATTAAGAGTGAATAGATTGGAAGAGAGAAAGCCGGAAACCACATCCTAAACAGGGAACAAGGGATGATATATATAGGCGCATGGCTTATATATATATATATATCCCGGCTAGAAGCAAGTGGATATGTCTAGCCACACTGATGAGCTGTGATACAGCGAAACAGTCTTGTATGTGGATGACTAATATATATATATATATATATATATATATATATATATATATATATAAGCTATGCGCCAATGAATATATATATATAAAAAAACATGTATATTTATATATAAAAAGCCATACGCCCATGGCTTGTGGGTTAGCGACTCCGACTGAAACCAAATCGGTTGAATTTCGATACCGACTGGAAGCAAGTGGAAGTCTATCCACATTGATGAGCTGTGATACAACGAAACAAGCTTGTATGTGGATGACTAATATATATATATATATATATACATATATATAAATGTGTGTGGGCGTGTGTATAAACAGTCAGTTAATAAGTTAACCATACGTGGTACACGCTTCAGGAATCATGCCTCGAAAGAGACATGGTTGACTGGGCAGAGGATTTTCCTGCAGTAGGTCAACATTACTTTCTACGGTAAAATGGTAGCCAACCAAGGCTATAGAGCACAATTTGTCTTGCTATTTAACACATAGCTGGAGAAGAAAGTGGCGGATTAATACCTTTACAAAAGCTAGTTGTGCTTAAAAAAATGCAACGAATTCAACTGAAATTCGAATTCTGCTCTCCAATAAACAGTATGTTATCTCAAATATTAGAACTTTTCAACGGTGACAGTTGCCACGAGCATGAAACTTGTAGTTGTGCCAGATGCTGAGGAACATAGATAGATAGATAGATAGATAGATAGATAGATAGATAGATAGATAGATATTAACTGGCTGAGATAGATAGATAGATAGATAGATAGATAGATAGATAGATAGATAGATAGATAGATAGATAGATAGATAGATATTAACAGACTGAGATAGATAGATAGATAGATAGATAGATAGATAGATAGATAGATAGATAATTTTCACCAGAATAAAAATATATGCTGACCCCAAGTTCGGCTCCAAGGACTACTGACGGATATGCAAACGGGTGCTTAACAACTGCAAATCTTCTATACCTCCTTTAATCCATGAATTTGAGGTTCTCACATCATCTGCGGACAAAGCTGAGTGATTTGCCCGCAGATTCTCATCCAACTCCACGTTTGACTCATCTGGAATAAGCTCACCCGACTTCCTCGTTAGAACTGAGGCCAAACTGCACGACGTCCATATCACTCCGAAGGAAGTATCCCGAGTAATTTCAAAACTTGACCCCCATAAGGGGAGCGGTGACGACGGAATCCCGGTGATAGTCCTTAAGAGGTGTGCTCCTGAACTCTCCCCTGTCCTCTCTAAACTGTTTAACTACTGCCTTTCTGTTACCTGTTTTCCTACATGCTGGAAGTTCTCTTCAGTCGTTCCTGTTTTTAAGAATTGTGGTGAACCCTCGGACCCATCCATCTATCGCCCTATCAGTCTTCTACCGATATTCGGGAAAGTGTTCGAGGACATAATCAATGCTGAAATAGTTCAACATCTTACTGCCCACAAACTCTTCTCTGACAATCAATATGGCTTCCGCTTTGCCAGGTCCACTGCCGATATGCTAACAACCTTTACGGAGTACATGCTCCAGACCCTCGATGAGTCAGGCGAGGCTCGTGCAGTTGCACTGGACATCTCCAAGGCTTTTGACAAGGTTTGGCACTCTGGCCTCCTTTGCAAGGTACGGGGTTACGGCCTTACCGGACGTCTGCTTGACCTAATCCAGTCTTTTTTAAACAACCATAAAATGAAGGTCGTTTTGAATGGGCGTGCCTCTTCATTCTACAGCACGAATGCCGGTGTCCCCCAGGGCTCTATCTTGGGCCCGACGCTCTTCCTTATTTTCATCAATGACCTCCCAGATGAGATCAAGTCCCACCACAATATACTCCCGCTCCACAGACACAATCTCGCTGCTGACCTTGAACGGGATCTACACTCTGTGGTGAATTGAGGCAAGAAGTCAACTTCAATGCGTCCAAGACCAAGCTGTTGTCTGTCAACCATCTCAGGCAACCTCTCCTGCCTCCCATAAGCATGGACCAAGCGATTCTCCCTGAGTGCAATACACTGCGCCTCCTCGGCCTTACCCTCTCTTCTGATCTCAAATGGAACCGCTACATCGAATCCATAGCTAAATCCACTGCTAAGAAGGTTGGGTCACTGTGTCGATCCAGGACGTTCTTTCCGCCTGAATCCATCCTGCATATATACAAGTCTACCATTCGACCCTGCATGGAGTACTGCTGCCATTTATGGTCAGGCGCCCCTGCCGCTCACCTCAGTGTTCTCGACAGGCTCCAAAGGATAGTTAGTAACGTGATATGTGATGACTTGGCGGCTCGACTACAGCCACTTCCCCACCGACGAGATGTGGCCTCCCTTTGTCTGTTCTATAAGTACTTTCATGGCTTCTGCTCAGATGAACTTAAGTCACTGGTGTCTCCTCAACAGGTGTTTACCCGTGCAACCAAACTGGCAACTGGGTCCCACCCATTCACAGTTAGGTTAGCCAAATGCAGACGACAATTCTACTCCTGCAGCTTCTTCTCTCGCACTTCCCGCCTGTGAAACTCGCTCCCATATTCTTGCTTTCCTGACGGCTACAACCTCCAGAAATTTAAATGCAAAGTCAATACTCATCTACTAACCACTGGACTCTAGCCCTTCCCCCACTCCGTATATCCTTCCCTTTCTCTCCCCCCTTGCAACTGTCATCACACCTGCATTTTCATCTTTCTATTGCTTCTTCCTAATTGGTTTGTAATCCTCTTCTCCCTCCTCTAATTAATTTTCTTTCAGTTATGTAGCCCCCCGCACATCAGTGGCATTTACGCCTTGCCCGGGGTGAAATGATTAAAAAAAATGTATCGTGATGTATGTACAGGTTGTCTAACAGTTATCAGTGAGAAAAATGGAATTAGCGCAGCGTGTTCAAATACTGGCCGAGTCTATATCATTCACTTCAGTAACATTACCCTTAGGAAGGACAGCAATCTCTTCTCCGGGCTGTGTTCTCTAGTCTTGCGGGATGGGAAGCTGACAAAACAATGATGCTGAATTGAGAGAAATCAACAGAATACCACTCCACTGACTTTTCTAAAAAGTAGTGATCATTCAAAGATAACAGAGAAAAGTAATTTGTGGGGAACCATGATCGACTACATCCTGACGGGACATGGTGTGTTCACAATGATAAAACTCTCAAAAGGAACCAATTCTTTGATTTATTGTTGAAAGTATTCTGACTGAGCAGAATTAATCTCTTACAGGTTTTATTCCGGAAGCATTCCTTTGATCGGATTAAATGGAAATCATATTGAATATTGCTGCCATATCTGGTCGGGTGCCCCTGCTGCTCTCCTTGGGCTTCTTGACAAAATACAAAGGAGGATCTGTAACGTGGTTGATACTGACTTGGCAGACCGGCTGCAGCCGCTCTCACACCGGCGTGATGTAGCTTCCCTGTGCCTCTTCTACAAGTACTTTCATGGCTTCTGCTCCGATGAGCTTAGATCACTGGTGCCGCCTAAGCACGAATTTACACGAGATACTAGATTAGCAACTAGGTCCCACCCTTTTACAGTTAAACAAATAAGATGTAACCGTAAATTCTACTCCAACAGCTTCTTTTCTCGCGTTTCCCGCCTGTGGAACTCCCTTCCACAAGTCTGCTTTCCCGACAGTTACAATCTCCAGGTGTTTAAATGTAGGGTCAATAGACACCTCCTATCACACTAACTCCCAACTATTCTCACAACACTCTCATCTACCCAACCCTCATTCTCGGTATCCTTACCCGCCTATCACCCACCCTCTGTTATTTCCTATATTTAACCAGCCTTTCTCCACTCTACGTAGCCCCCTACACAGTAGTGGCAGTGACATGCCTTGCTCGGGGTGAAACGCTTATAAAAAAATAAAATAAAAAAAATAAGATGTTTAATCGTTCGACTTTCGAGAAGGTCGCTGTACATTTCCAATCTAACGATGTGTCCCCCGTTCTAAAAAGACGATATTGTCGAACAATCACATGCAAACATTGGAACGGTGATCTATAATTCCTCCCACTCTACTACAATCATATAATATTATGTCATCTTTTAATTTTTAAGTTTAATTTTGTTAATTTAAATTTCTTTATCAATATATATACGACCCAGTGAATGAAGCATCTTTCACTGCCTGATGGTGGTGCACTGAACACCAAAACTTAAGAGATTTTAAGATGCAGTACGCTAATATTATAACAATACGCCACTTCGGTCTGGTTTCAATCCTGGTTTAAAAGCAATCGGAGTCTAACCGTACGGATGATCTGTGATACAGCGAAACAGATCTGTCTGCGGATGACTATATATATAATTCGTGTAAAATAAAAACGGAAGCTGATGATGGTTCTCCTTAAATAGACCTATCCTTCCGATTCGTCATGAAATAACATGTCTGTCTTAATTTTTCTTATATTTGCTCTATATGTATTTATATGCATATATGTTTAGAACTTTGTTAGAAAGTTATCCTACGACTGTATGTAGAGGATACTCCTTTGGATTCTTCTATACCCACATTGCATGCTGATATATATATATATATATATATATATATATATATATATCGGAGATGCGAGTTCGAATTCCAGTTGAATTCTTTGCATTCACTTACTCGCAAATACCTTCAGCTATGGGTTAAATAGCAGAAAAGAATAGAATAAAGAATAGAAAAAAGATTAAGTTCTACAGCCTTCGTTGGGTATATATATATATATATATATATATATATATATATATCAGTGAAGTGCCATAAGTGATATATGCTTACGCGATCATGTCTCGAAAGAAACATGACTGACTAGGAAAAAGATTTTCTCGTAGTAGGTTGCCATTACTTTCTGCAGAGAACTGGTTGCCAACGAAGGCTATAGGACACAATCTGTCTCGCTATTTAACCCATAACTGGGGGATAAAAACGGATTAATGCATTTTCAAGTGTACTTGCGCGAATGTGAATGCAACGAATGCAGTCAATATCTGGCTCTCCGATTTCTCCGACGAGATATCCACTGCACCACAACGCACATCCGAGAGGATCAAGATATGAGGGTCATTCAATAAATAAGGTGAATTTTTCGGTTTAAGAACTTCTAATACAGATAGAAGCTTACTTTTTTTTCAACGTAGTCTCCCAGCAGGAGAATGGCCCTCGTAGAAAGATCAATGCCAATCTGTTTACATATTTCACCATCGATATATGTCTATTTATCTCAGTATTTTCATATCTATCGCTCTTTCTGTTCGTGCATAGAATACTGTTGTCATGTCTTGTCAGGCGCCCCTAAAATTCATTTCAGTGTTCTCGACAGGCTCCAAAGTAGACTCCAACCACTTTCTCAACGACAGGATGTGTCTTCCCTGTGTCTCTTCTACAAATATATTCATGGCTTCTGCACCGACAAACTTAGGTCACTGGTGCCGCCTCCAACCAGACTGCCAAAAGGGTCCCACCCTTTTACAGTTAAATCAACCAAATGCAGGCGACAATTCTACTCCATCAGATTCTTTTTTTGCACTTCCCACCTTCCATATACTTGCTTTTCTGACGGCTACAGTCTCTAGAAATTTAAATGCAATGTCAATTCCCATCTCTTATCAACTTGAATCCAGTCCTTTCTACATCACTCCATGTATTTTGTTCTTTTCCTTTCTCTCTACCTTTGCGACTGTCTTCACTCCTGTGTTCACATCTTTCTGTTGCCATTTCTCTAACACACCCTGTAACTAATTCGCCTTTCTCGTCACTCTCCCCCTGCCTAAAATATTACTCTCTTATGTAGCCCCCTGCGCATCAGTGCTTGGGGTGAAACGATTGATATATATATAAAGAAAAATTCAAAGCATTTAAAGTGGTTATAAATCATAAATCATTTCTGTGTTGAATTTTACTTTATATATGTTGAGGCGCTCTCCATCTTTTTCTACAATAATGGACTGTTCTAACTACTACATAAAGTAGCAGTGATGATACCTCGAGGGGTACCTCGGAAGTCAGTTGAGGAAGTAAGCCAAGTGAACGAGTCAGTCGGGTATTTCCGGTATTGGACCGGAAGTGTTCTATTTGTCAATCTCTTACATCTTACAACCATACGTTCTACTAAACCCTTGTTGTGTATTCGACTAACCGCGTCTTTTGTAAATCTCTTCCTGGTAATACACCTACTTTATACTATTAAATTGTTTGTATTTATTTCACAATAATACTGTACATGCAACATAACAATATATATATATATATATATATATATATATATATATATATAAATTCTATTTGCTCTGGATAACAACCATTGAGCTCTCTAAACAGATCTAGCGCTTAATATTTTATATTAAGTCGATCATTTTGGATTATCTTCGACATTCACTGACTTGACAGCCTTATATATATATATATATATATATATATATATATATATATATATATAACTGTAAATTTATCTTTGAACACCTCTCGAAAAACCCACCGAGTATAAACGCGGAGGGGAAAAAAATGGAAACAAAAACGAAACGAACTAAGCACTTGAACATTAGTCAAAGTACTAGTCGAAAGAAAAAAGCCCCGGGACGAGGAAAAAAATCCCCGAGACGAGGAAAAATACCACGAGACGAGGAACCTATATATATATATATATATATATATATATATATATATATATATATTGCAGTGAGAGGTAAAGAGCCCATTAAATGCGGTGGGAAAAGATAGCGAAAACCCTTGATGAAACCTATTCCTATTTGTTTCGCCATGTTGGTCGTTTGATAACCCGTTTCTATTGTACGCATTAATATTTATGGACATGAATTAGCTAATATACTGTAAATGTATATATATCAGGTTTTAGTTTATATTTTTCTCTTCTTATAGGCTTCTGTTAATTTATGTGACGAAGAAATTATTTATTTAAAGATAAGCAATTCACTTTACTGAACCAAAAATGGATGGCATGTCTGTCAAATGTCAAAACGGCAAATTGCAAATCGAGTCGACAAAAGGCTGAAATCACTGCTTGTCGCCTCGGTAGAAAGGTCATGTGGGAATTTGGTATCGTGATTTTTATATTCCTTTCACCTTCTGGGTGGGTGGTTGGTTGGTTGGTTCATTTAACCAGCATATCATCCTTCATTAGGTCATTTAATGCTGAAAATCGTTTTGATTTGTTTTATTTACGTTATTTGTTTTATTGTTTTTGTTTGTTTATATTTATTTTTCAAAAAGGGTTTTGTTGGTAAGATTTTTCATTCAAAAAAGGTTTTGATGGTAACATTTTTCATTCAAAAAATGTTTTGTTGGTAACATTTTTCATTCAAAGAAGGTTTTGATGGGAACATTTTTCATTCAAAAAAGGTTTTGATGGCAACATTTTTCATTCAAAAAAGGTTTTGATGGCAACATTTTTCATTCAAAGAAGGTTTTGATGGCAACATTTTTCATTCAAAAAAGGTTTTGATGGTAACATTTTTCATTCAAAAAAGGTTTTGATGGTAACATTTTTCATTCAAAAAAGGTTTTGTTGGTAACATTTTTCATTCAAAAAAGGTTTTGTTCGTAATATTTTTCATTCAAAAAAAGTTTTGTTAGTAATATTTTTCATTCAGAAACGGTTTTGTTGGTAATATTTTTCATTCAAAAGAGTTTTGTTGGTAAATACTTTCATAGCATTTTGACTCCAGTTTGGGGGTTAACTATTTACCCAAAGCTGGGACCCTAACAGGTGCTACCACTCTGGTTCGGGGTAGACCTGGGAACAACAGCAATTAAGTGGTGGTTCCATGCTCCTCACAACCTCCCAATCAGAGGCTTTGCTGCCGGATGCAATTTAAGGTCATACCCAGGACCTCACCTTCTGGACTGCTAGCCTCCATTTCGTCGTTGAAAAATATAATTCCACCCTATCTCCGGTATTTGGTTGAATTTAACAGCAACTAGGAAAAACAAGAAATACATAGATTCCCATTCAAGTGATATAGAACCTAAAGAAAAATGGTTAAACATGTGCTAGAGGAACCAATCCAACAACTGTATTTTTTTTCTTAATAGGCTGTTTCCAAGGCGGGAAATATTTCAATGAACCACGTTAAAGGCGCCACCTATATATCTCATTAAATATTACAGACGGATTATTTCTCTACGTTAATATATATATATATATATATATATATTTAGTGGTATATCAACATTCTATTAATTATATTCGTTGTAGTGCAATAAATATCGTCTCGGAACAAGAAACCAAACGTCTAAGTTCGAATCACATTAAAATTCGTTGCACTTCAGATAATTTCCGTACGTAATACACACTTTGGGCGATCATGTCCCGAAAGAGACATGACTGACTGGGCAGAAGATTATCCCACAATAGGTTACCATTGCTATCAGCGGTAGACTGATTGACAGCCAAGACTATAGAACCCAATCTGTCCCGTTATTTCACTCATAGCTAGAGGGGGAAGAGATGTATTATATTATTAAGTAGTAATTAGTGGGGGATCAGTTTATTACTTCATAACAATAGAAAAATGACCCCCCACTTTTATGGCCAGTAGAAGCCTTAATCATGTTTTCAACTATTATTTTCAGTCAGTCATACGTGATAAACGCTTTGGGCGATCGTGTATCAAAAGAGACATGACTAACTAGGCAAAAGATTATCCCACAGTCGGTTGCCATTGCTTTCTGCGGTAGACCGATTGACAGCCAAGGCTATAGACCAATATGTTCTAATATTTAACCCATAAGTGGAGGGAAGAGACGGATTAATATCTTTCTCAAGGGTATTTGTGTGTAAGTGAATTCAACTGGAATTCGAACTCGGCTCCTCGATTTGTCGTTCCGAGTCTATATCTACTGCACCACAACGCACAACCTTTCCTTCAGTAGGTTGCCATTACTTTCTGCCGTAGACTGGACGCCAACCAAAGCTTTAGAACCCAAGTGCCCTGCTGTTTAACCCGTAAGGGGATAAAGAAAAACGGATTTATACTTTTCCCATGAGTATTTGCGCGTAAGTGAATGCAACGAATTCAACTGGAATGCGAACTCGTCACCCTGATCTCTCGTTCCAAGCCGATATCTACTGCACCACAACGCACATCCAAAGTTTCACTTACATGATATATAATGCAACTTCTTATTAAACTCCATCTTAGGTTGTAGATATTTACCACCATCCCCACACACGTGTGTATACACACGCGCACACACACACACACACATACATATATATATATATATATACATATTCTTATTATTATACTTTAGATCATGTACAAACTGCAAACTACTACAAAATTGTACATTTTGTTTCGACATTTGAAGAACAATATTTCATCAGGTAGTTAATAATGATGGTAATAAACGTTTTAGTGAAAAAAATGTAAAAATATGTCACTTCCATTTATTTCTGGAGAACTTTTTTGTATAAGATTTAAAGATATTAAAAAAGAAGAGGAAAAAAGAGGACAGAAAAGATAAGAAATCAAGAAAGGAAAAGGAAAAAGAAAAGGGAAAGACACAGAGAAAACAAAAAAGCAAAGTGGAAAACATAAGAGAAAAAGGGAGAAAGCACTCAGAGGAAAGGGCCAATGGAAACGGCTAAGAGAGAGAAATTTTAAATTTAGGCAGGAAGTGTATTTTAGACTGGACAAAGAAATGAAGAAATGTGTTCTGGGATACTGTCAGCTTTCTGAGAGTCCTCTTGGTCAATCTGAGAGGAATAACCTTCAGCATATCTATTATAGTAGTTTATGCATCAACAACGCAAAGCACTGAGGAAGAAATAGAATATTTCTACTACATACTGGATAATGACAAGACTCAATGCAAAAGACAAGAAATTAGAATCGTAATGGGTGACTTGAATGCCAAGGTAGGTAAAGAGAGGGAAGGGGAGACAACCTGCAACTTTGGATTAGAAATCCACAGCGAACGGGGAGAAAAATGGGTCCAATGATGCACAGCCAATGACCAGGTAATAGCTAACACCTGGTTTCAACAACGTTCACGAGGTCTATGAATATGGAGAAGCCCAGGAGGCGACATTAAAAAATCAATAGACTACATAACCATAAACAGGAGTTTCAGAAATGCAGTGGTTCTATACAAAACCTATCCAAGTGCCGAATGTGGAAGCGACCATCTCCAAGTCATCTTCAAATTAAGGGTGAAACTCCGGAGAGTGAAGAAGCCTAGTGCAGCACCAAGACTGCAATACAACACGCACGTGAATGGCCTCAGCCTCCAGAAAGAATATACTAACAAAGTGAAAAACAAATACGTAGAAAAATTGGGAAAGGAAACTCAAAATGGGACGCGATAAAGGAAGCGATAGTGACATCAGTAAACAACATTGAAGAAAAAATGAGTGGATGACGGAAGATATTCAAGACATGGTGTGAAAAAGACAAAAAATGATGCCAAGATATGAAATGGAGTACAGAAGAAAATAAGAAGAAAATGCAGACAGGCTAAAGAGAAATGACTCAACGACAAATGTGCAGAAATAGAGAAATTGAGCAGGACTAATAAAGCAAACATGCATAAAGAAATAAGAGAACTGACAGGACAAACACTTGTTTCTTAATAGGATGTATAAAATCCAAGTATGGAACAATCATATTGGAGAAAGAGGAAATACTGCAACGATGGGAAGAATATATAAAAGATCTTTACCACGACAAGAGAGAGCAACCGATAATACACAAAGATGAGCACGGGCCGGAAATATTAAAGTCCAAAGTAGAAGCTGCAATGGCCAAACTGAATAGGGACAAAGCAACTGGACCAAACGGCATTGTAATAGAGCTGCTGATAGCCCTAGAATTCGGCATCGAGAAAATTACAGAAATAATAAATTAAATTTATAATAGTGGTGTAATACCAGACGACCTAAGCAAGTCCATTTTCATAACACTGCCTAAGAATCCAGGTGCAAACGAGTGCGAACTCCACAGAATCATCAGTTTAATGAACCACATTACAAAACTGATCGTCCGAATATATATATATATATATATATATAGATATATATATACAGTACTGTGTAAAAGTATTCGGACAGGAACTATTTTATCTTTTATGAGGCATACTGACAAAAAATAAACAATTTAATTAAAGTAATTTTATTTGATTTACTCAATAAATGCTTTAACAAGAAAAATACTTGTTACAAAATATATTTAATATTTAGTATGATAGCCTTCATTCTGTCAGGCTTCTTCAATGTATCTAATGGTATCTCCTGCCAAGCAGCTTGTATTTGTTTCCAAAGTGTGTCTTGTGCACTAACATTACATCACAAGCTTCTGTGCACTAACATGTTGTGCACTAACATTAACATCACAAGCTTCTTCAATGTATCTAATGGTATCTCCTGCCAAGCAGCTTGTATTTGTTCCCAAAGTGTGTCTTGTGCACTAACATTAGATTTATCAATTCGAGAGGGGGGAATAAGAAAAAAGTCAGTCATATCCAAGGATAATAGAATAATGAGTAGTTTCATAATAAATCCTTTAATAGAAAATGGGGAAAATTAAATATAACTTCTTTTTAATACATCTATTTTACACCTAGTTTTAAATAATCAATATTTATTAGAAAGTTACATGTCTTTTAACCCTGTATTTGAATTTCAGTGAGGTTTTTAGAAAAATTACTCCTAATACTTTTGCTCACTACCGGTAGTGTACAAAAGTGTTAGGACAGAGGTGATTTTAAACTTTATTTTGATGCCTCATTAAAGATAAAATAGTTCTTGTCCTAATACTTTTCACAGTATATTGATCATTAAACTCTCCAAGTTTTTGTTCTTTCTACTGTGATCACGACCAGAAATTATAAACCTATTGTCTCATTAACCATTTTTTACCTGATCTTATATTACAGTTTTTATTATTGTTTTTCTCTAACTTTCTGTACTACTGGTTCCCATATTGTATTCATTTCTACGCTTTGCTGGCTTAGGAAATTCTTGTAGCCTAGCATATGCTCTGATTCCTTAAGTTTTCGTACTTTCCACTTATGTCCTCTGTTATTCCACCTTCATCCCACCGAGAACCATGGCCTCCCTTTTCACTTTATACAGTATATAGTCAGTTACGTCTGATTTTCTCTTTCTCGTACGGCCTTTCGGTGTTCCAACAGTTTTACATAAAGTGGGGACAGCCTGTTTCTCCTGAAGCAGGCCGGGGCTTACAACGGCTGAAAATGCGTGAATATTGCAATAAAGATGAGAACAACAGTCCGTACAATATAAATAGTCTCAGTTGTTACAATACTTAATTTCAGAAATATAGAAAAAATATATTTACTTTGTCTACCTTTACGAATGTACCTTGAATTAAAGCTCCGTTCTGAGTTTTTATTTGTACAAAGGTGGACATTAAGGAGGACTCATGAACCCTAGCAATGTAATATATTAAATAGATAAACCTCTGTTTAAATCTAAGTTTAAAAATAACTAATATCTAAACTTATTTATAAATAGAACTTTGTCTGTGTAAGTGTGTCTGTGTGTATCCGTTACCTATAGACTCCGAAACGGCTGAACCGATTTTCTTGAAAATTTACAGTTTTCCTATAAGCGTCTGCGAGTGTTCTTAGCTAGGTTTTGTGTTGAGGCACCCCCGACAAATATCAAAAATCGATAATCGACAAATGGGGTTATAGAAGGAGTGGTTCGATTTTAATCAAATTTGATACACTCATAGACAAAGACATAAGAAACGATATTCCGAAGTTTCAAGGTTGCAGTTCTTACAATAGTGCAGAAAATCGATAATATACATACATATATATTGTGTGTATTTTGGCAGCATTTTTCATTAATGCATATATATCAGACGGTATGAACGGATCCTACACAAAATTAATAGACAAAACTTGTCTATATTATTCAATGAAACCTGCATTAATATATATATATATATATATATATATATATATATATATAAAGGCAAGTTGTTTGTGTGTGTCTGTTTATCTGCCTGTATTTTTTCAGCCCTTTTATTTTACTTTTTGCTTCGGATTTGGCTCTAAGTAGGCATAATTGTAGTTCTTAGTCTCAGCCATGATATCATTTAATCAGAGGACTTATTTAACCTTCAAAATTCAGTTTACGACGAAAAAACTTATTTAATATCGATACCAGATCAAAATTTGACTTACATCCATTCATTTTTCTTTCAGTCTACGGTTTCGCTTTAACTGGAAACAACTATTGCTTTTTAGTCTTTCGTGCCAACGTACAAAGAGCCTGAGCTCCAGGACCATGGATTAGTTTTAAAGCTTTCATTACACCCGAGAAACGCCGGGCTATACAGCTAGTTTTCTGTAACATTTGGTGAGCAACTTTATCTTGCCTCTTATTTTAATTAAACTTTAATGAAACATCTTCAACTCCAAAAACTGACATTAAACTTTTAATAAAGAATTGTTTTTAAAGGTTTTACTCGATTCAATCTTTAAATTTAATTGTAATTGATTTTTTTTATTTTTTAAGTTTTAGTTATATATTATATTTTTTTATTTAATTGAAATTTATAATTGTTTTGGTCAATATATATTTAAATTGATTCAAATTTAATTTGCTACTGAATGCTATATTGTCTTTGTTCTGTTTCAGGGTGAAAATTGACAGGATAATGTTAAGTTTGCCCTTGCATTCTGAAATAATAACCCTACCAGTTGGTAACATTTATTATTGCATCAAAGGTCACACATGAAAATGCACTGATGATGGTGTAAATGTTTTCCTTGAAATTGACTAAATTATAGGATTTAAAAAAAACTTTTATATTAGCATGCATGTTCATGCCTAATTTAAATTTTATTAACAATTTTCGGAGACTTTATTAGAACATTTAACTGTATCGTATAAAATGAGTGTGTTTTCCTTGAATATATATAAATCGAAAATGAATATTTTTAAGTGTAACCTGTCGTACACGTTTTTGGATAAATAAATCTACATTTCCGACACTGCCTCTCCTCCATCTGGTGTTTAAGTACTCCCTGTCAAAACTATTTCACGTGAGTAATTAAAATTGCAAAGAAGTGTTTTTAAATAATTTATTTCTGATGTCAAACTTGACGGCGAATAAAAGGTGCTTACCTTCATAATTTAATCTAAAAATAATTATTATAAAAACTCCAAGGAATTTCCACGCTGCAACAGAAAGTGCGACACAGAGCTCTGAAGGCGAATTGGCATGGCGAAGGAAACATTCCAGAAGTTGAGTAAAGTATTAAGAAACAGGAAAATTTCGCTAGAAATAAGGAAGAGAGTACTGGATTGCCATGTGTTGTCCGTCCTTCAATATGGCAGTGAATGCTGGACAATACCATCAAAGGAATGTGGTTCTACAGAAGGATGCTGCGAATATCATGGATCGATTAAGTGAGCAATGATGAGGTTTTGGAAAGGATGAAAACAAAAAGAAAATTAATACTGAGCATCAGGAAGAGACAGATGAAGTTCCTGGGACACGCAATGAGGAAGGCGGGCTTGGAGAACCTGATACTAACAGGCCAGATAGAAGGAAAAAGAGACAGGGGAAAGCAACGGATAACATATTTGAAGGACCTAATCAGGTGGATGACGGAACGAGGATTGCATGGTACAACAGGAGAAGGCGTGCTCAGGGCCACCAGGGATAGGAAAACATGGAAAGCAATGATCGCCTACGTCCTGAAAGGACGGAGCACATAAAAGAATATATAAGATACAAGAACAATGTTTGGTGCTGCCTTTTATTTTCTTAAAATGAGATTTTTTTAAGGTAAAATATAAATATTCAGTAACTACAGTTTTTTTACTGTTACTACCAAATATTCAAATTTGGATTCTTTTGTCCACGTAGGGACTGGTTAATGTTTCTTTGATTCGGCCTTGAGCCAGACATAACCGAACTCCCAACAGCTTACAAGTTTTATGCAGAATTATCATCAGAAATTTTTTTATCGTTATCAGAAGGTTGGTTGTAGGTTGAAAATGTGTGGATTAGTGTAGAAGAGAGGAATAATAAAATATACATTTTTGTATGTTAATATAGTAATTTATTAAAAGGAAAGAATAACAACAATTCGTAGAAATTAATGTTCAATGAGAAAATTAAGGATATCAAGAGTTCGTACAAAATGTTTGTAATAGTAATTGCTGAAAGGGAGAAAGAGAAAGAAGACAAATGTCCGGGGCAGCTTGAAGCTGAAGTTACATTTTTATATGTTCCGTCTCGCGGCTCCCATCTGACTCTCTGTCTTGACGCTGACCGGGGCCTTTTAAAGTATTCCGATTTTCGCACTTGCTCGCGATGTCTTCAAGTCTTGTAAGTCGCTTCTATTGGTCAGAAATTAATTAACACCTACTTGCGAAATTTGGTTTCGACTTTTTCTTTAAGCACATGGTCAATCCTTTTTCTATTTGGGAAAACCAGGATTTTACACGTCGTTGTGAATTTTTGCAAAAGTGAAGAAGAGAGTTGGTTTTGATTAATTTCTTATCCTCTACAGACCAATGCTATTTGGTCCGGCAACGATTTCATGTGGTGGGGGGATGATTCGATTTCTAAATAAGAAAAAATTCGGTAAAAGCATACAAAGAATACAAAGAATACAAAGAAGAATACGAAGAAGAATACGAAGAAGAAGAATACGAAGAAGAAGAAGAATACGAAGAAGAAGAATACGAAGAAGTAGAAGAATACGAAGAAGAAGAATACGAAGAAGAAGAAGAATACGAAGAAGAAGAATACGAAGAAGAAGAAGAAGAAGAAGAAGAAGAAGAAGAAGAAGAAGAAGAAAAGAGTAGATGGAAAAAAATTAGAGAAAGCATAGAAAGGAAAAGTCTAGATAAATAAAGAGAGAGAGAGGACAATGTCCGGGTCGTTTGAAGTTTGAAGTCACATTTTAGTTCTTTCGTCTCTCAGCTCCCATCTCTGACTCTTGACTGACGCCGAGGTTATTTGTATAGTTCTTTTGAATTTCACACTGGATTGCCAAGTCCTTCCAAGTCTTACAAGTCGTTCCTGTTGGTCAAAAATAATTGTAACACCTATTTACGAATTCTGGGTTCGACTTTTTCGTTAAGCACATGGGCAATCTTTTTTCTATTTGGGAAAACCAGGATTTTACACGTCGTTGTGAATGTTTGTAAAAGTGAAGAAGAGAGTTGGTTTTAATTAATTTCTTATCCTCTACAGACCAATGCTATTTGGTCCGGCAACGATTTCATGTGGTTGGATGATTCGATTTCTAAATGAGAAAAAATAAGAAAAAATTCGGTAAAATAATACAAATCAGAGAACGAAGAAGAAGAAGAAGAAGAAGAAGAAGAAGAAGGAAAAAAATTTAGAGAAAACGGAGCAAAGAGAAAATCTAGATAAATAAAAAACGTCATGAGGATAAAGTCAATGACAGATGACCCCAAATATTTATATATATTAACCAAAGTTTCATCAAAGATACGCCCCTCTTAAAAGTCGAAGTGGTATGATTGTATTGCTCCAAACTAACAGGTAAGAAAAAATTCATAATTCTCATGAATTACCAAGAATTAGACTGCATAAAACCTTTAACGGGAAAATACATTTTATGAAAACATTGAAGGACCGTCTAAAGGGATTTAAATTATATCCCTATTTGCTTATATAACCCCTTAAATGCACAACTGCACGTTCTTTTTTTACCGAATGCTTTATATTCATAATCCTGTTGCTTACTGTTCCAATCAAATTTCTGTAGTGTGAGGGTGCGTGTTTCTTGAACGTCGGGGGTCACCTGTGTAGCCGTAGGAAGCTGGTTAATCTTTAGTGGATTCGGCCTTGTGCCATACTTAACCGAACTCCCTACAGCTTACAAGTTTTATGCAGAGTTATAATCATTATCAGAATTATCATCAGAAGGTTTTAATCATCATCAGAATGTTGGTTGTCGGCAGGTTGGAATATGAGAATTGTGTGGAATAGCGTAAGAATAAAATAGACATTTTGAATGTTAAAATATAAATTAATTACAAGTTAAGAAACACATAAGTTGTAGAAGTTAATGTTCAATTAGAAATATTCTTAAGAGCTTAAGAGTAGAGTTCGTACAAAATGTTCTAAGGGTAGAGTTCGTACCAAATGTTCTCGTAGTAATTGTTGAAATAGATAAGGAGAAAGAGTAAGAGGACAATGTCCGAGTTGACCTGAATCTTCTCTCGTTACATTTTAGTTGTTTCGTCTCGCTGCTCCTATCTCTGACCCTTGACTGACGCCGAGGTCATTTATATAGTCCTTTTGAATTTCACACTGAATCACCAAGTCCTTCCAAGTCTTACAAGTCACTCCCATTAGTCAAAAATCATTTTAACACCTACTTGAGAATTCTGGGTTCGACTTTTTCGTTAAGCAGATGGTCAATCCTTTTTCTATTTGGGAAAACCAGGATTTCACACGTCATTGTGAATTTTTGTAAAAGTAAAGAAGGTTGATTTTAATTGATTTCTTACCCGCTACATTTTGCTAGGTAATGACTGTTTTGTATGAGAAAGATTATATTTTGTTTTCATCATTAACCCCTCAGTAGACTTTTTGATATTGCCAAAATGGTTTCAAATTTGATTTGGTCAAGGGAATCATGAAAAAAATCTTTGGATTTTCTAAATACATGCGATACCATCTGGTTTAATCCTAATTGGAAATAAAATCATCTTTCAACAAGACAACGATTTAAAACGCTTTTCCAAATTAAGTCAAAATTACCTCGAGTAAAAAGAAAAAAGGAATAAAATTTTGGAAATTGACTTGGCCGTTTCAATCTTCTGAACTTTTTCCCTTTAAATTAGTATTGGATTAATTAAATAGGACAATTCAAAGAGAATACTCAAAGTGTGAGAGTAAGCGTTTTCAGTACTTGAAGAATAGTTGGGAAAGTCTGTCATTTACTTTTTTCGAAAACTGTAAGAAATAATGACAAAAGTTTGTAAAGCCGTAATTAAAGCAGGTGATTTTATTGAGTAAAAAAATATGATGCTGTTGTATGATATTTTTTTATAGTTAAGAGTGGATATCGACTCGGAATGACAACTCGGGAAACCGAGTTCGAATTCCACTTAAAATTGTTGCATTCACTTACGCGCAAATACCCTTGGGAAAAGCATTAATCCGTCTTTTCCCTCCAGTTATGGGTTAAATAAGAGGACAGATTGGGTTCTATAGTCTTGGCTGGCAACCAGTCAACCGCAGAAAGCAATGCCAACTTACTGCGGGATAACCTTCTGCCGAATCAGTCATATCTCCTTCGAGACATGATCGCCCCAAAGCGTGAAGCACGTATGGCACTTAACTGACTGACTTATTTATTTAAGCAAAATAAAAGCAAAACATGTAGTTACTGGTGTCGTAGTAAATGAACTCTACACCTATTGCCCCTACCTCCATTGTAATGGAAAGTCCCACATACTACCATAAAAGCGAGGCAAGAATTATCCTTTTTGTTGTGGAGTGGATTTCGCACTGAAGGTTATAATCGTGCTATGTCGGTTGCTAATCGACCTAATGCACCCAGAATGTTAGGGACTTGGTAATCTTCCATTGAAAACTGAGTCCTTAGTATTCAGCTAACTACCGACGAATATCAACTGCCTAGTAGTTCTACTAAACTCCAATAGAACTCTAAAGAACTCCTATCAACTTCCCTAGAACTTCTCAGAACTTCTCCCGTTAACTTCCTGTTAACTCTTATTAATATAAAAGGGAGAGTCCATTATCTGAGGAATATGTGTGTTTCGCCATAACACTTTTGTTCTCGTATGTTCAGTTAAAGCAGAATATTTTACTTACACCACTCACGTCTATTGAACAGGTGAAGAGGCTCATCCCTTGTTTCCTGTTTAGGTTGTGGTTTCCGGTTTTTCTCTTTTGCAATCTTTTCACTCTTTTTTTTATTTTTTATTTTTCAATTGGAGTCGATAGACTAAACTATCGCCCGGTTCACACTCCACCCTCGTCTACAGAACAGGTGAAGAGGCTCATCCCTTGTTTCCTGTTTAGGTTGTGGTTTCCGGTTTTTCTCTTTCCAATCTTTTCACTCTTTCTTTTTTTTTCTTTTTTTTTTTTCAATTAGAGCAGATAGACTAAACTATCACCCGGTTCACACTCCACCCACGTCTATTGAATAGGTGAAGAGGCTCATCCCTTGTTTCCTGTTTAGGATGCGGTTTACGGTTTTCTCTTTTCCAATCTTTTTACCCTTACGTAGCCCCCTGCGCATCAGTGGCGTTTTAGCCGTGCTTGGCGTGATATGATTAAAAAAAAAATTAGAAGTTGAATCTGAGCCTCTGTTCTCATTAAAACTGGTATATTACATGCAAAATAAATAATGCAAATGTAAAAAATAATGTAAAAAATAATGCAAAAATAACTCATTTTAAATCGTATTTATAGGAATGCAGTATATCCTTTCTGCCTGTAGTGTATGTAGTAAATTGATATCACAAGTCATATGAAATAATCATCTCGATCCTACCTTGGTACACCTATACTTATACGAGTACCAGACCAGATGTGGCACCAGTACTCAAAGAGAGGTCGAATGATTAACTTCCATGTCAGATAGTGTTACGGATATAGACAGCCGCACACACATCTACACACATATATTGAGATTGGTCTCCGCGTGGTAACAAGGAGTTGATCACGTGGAAGCCAAGAGTCAGTTTTAGGATAGCAGGTCAAGGTTAGTTGCCCCAGATACTCTTAGCAACAAATGTCTAGACAGGAAATAGACAGAAGCTAAACATGGAGGTCGCGAAGCAGCAGGGGCAAGAATTCGCGCCAAAAATCATATCACGTTGAATCTTGAACAAACAAGTTATATTTGCTGGGCGCTAATAAATGATGAATGAAGGGAAAACGCATTTGAGATAATAGCGTAATTTGACCAATTCATTTCATCTTAAGCAACTCCGGATAAGAAAAACGAACTTATAAATTCTTATTCGTTAAAACAAGAAGAAGACGAGGCCGAATTGTTGTTTATCAAGAAAAGGAAGAAAGATAGTGACGAAGATAAAAGAAGAATCTGTAATATTATTCGTGCGCTGATTCCTGTTTGTTCAAAGAAGAAAAAGAAAGCGAAGTCAAGTTGTTCATCAAGAAAAGAAAAAGAAAAGGAAGAGAAATAGCGACGCAGAACAGTCAACATATAGAGGATAGATTTTGAAGATTAGAAGAAACAGATTTGTCCGAATACAGAAAATACGACGATAGTTTGAATGAAAGAATAAAGAAGAATGCAGATATTTCAGAAATTTATATGCTGAAAATACGACAGTCAACTGAAAGAAAATAGAGACAGTCGTAACTATATATTTCAAGTGGACTGCGTTTGAGTCCGAAGCTGTATAAAGAAAGAGGAGGACGAGAGAAAAGAAAAGACAGTACGATAAGAGAGAAGGAACTGATGTAAAGATAAGTTATTATATTCTTAAACCCATGTTAGAACACGCATACACTTCTACGAATATTATGTTACCACATACTCCATACCACGTATTATGAATTATATGGTTCTCCCCATTTTTATTTTGTGTTAATCTCTTGCATTCATATTCGCCTGCATTCATTCATATTTGTCAATATGTGTTGTAAATTGTTATTTCGATTACGTTGGGTATCCGCATATTATTTATAAGATTCAAGTCATTGGACATTCTTTCATACTTTTTTTTTTTTTAATATTTCATTACTTATTAAAATTTCTACATCAAAATCATCTCGTCTTGTTATTCATCCTTGATTGTTGGTCATCGCATGCGTCAATATTGAAGCAGACCTGGGAAAGATTGCCATTCGATTATATCAATCGAACAGCAATCTTATTTTATTACTTTTATTTATCATTGTCCATTTGACATGATCTAGGACAGGTAGCCCGTATCTATCCATAGATATGGAAATCTAAATATTCCCGAATCGACGTGTAATCATCTTGATGGTTATTGTCGATGTAGACATATGACAATAGATTCTGGTGGGAAGAATTGTCTATAATGACATAATGACCAACTTTTCTAGTAGCAGACCTAGCAATAGATTTAATATTATCGCCCCGCTTCGTGTTAGCGGAAAACGTTGTTCAAAGATGGCACAATGAACCAATCTCCTGGAGGTTAGCATCAGCCATGCTGACAGAAGTTAAATGTGTTCTCTCGGACGATTAAAAGAGAGCGGTTTTGTTTTTAAGGCGTTAAAATTGACAAGCCATCCATTGTCCCAGTTAACAACAGAAGGGCGGTCATTTTTTTTAGACCAGCTGAATAAAAAACTATTCGATAGGTTACATGAATTTTACATATACGTGGAAATCACACCCTTTTCCAGCATTTATTTAACTCGCATATCAATCAATGACAGAAAAAAAAACATTCTCAGTGTATCTATTAAGAAATTATAAATTCCTGTCCAACATTCGATGTAAGACAATCAGATATTTACTTGAAAATAATGCAACACGCTGTGTAAGACAAACTTGTTCTTACTTCAAATGGAAAGAAATAATATATTAACTCAATCTCCTCATATAAGGCAGTTTTCCAGAAATATCTTGTTTCTTAGCAACTGCTCATATCAGCTGTACGTAACGACCTTGAATACCGTTTTCCCCCCAGGGCTAACGTTATTACTTTGTAGCGGATAAGAAATTAATTAAAATCAAACTTCTTCTTCATTTTACAAAAATTCAAAATGACGTGTGAAATCCTGGTTTTCCCAAATACAAAAAGGATTAACCATGTGCTTAACGAAAAAGTCGAAACCAGATTTCGCCACTAGATGTTAAAATAATTTTTGATAAATGGGGTCGACATGTAAGGTCAAAAAGGATTTCGCGAGTAAGTGTGAAAAATCTAGATTACAATAAAAGGACTTCATCAACGTCAGTCAGCCAGAGAGTCATTGAGAGCCACGAGACGAAACATCTAAAATGTAACTCAACTTCAATCGACTCGGATAATGTCCTCTTTCTCTTTCTCCTTGTCTCTTTCAATAATTACTACGACGCACATTTGTACGAACTCTTGATATCCTTAACTTTCTCATTGCACATTAACTCCTACAACTCATGTTATTCTTTCCTTTTAATAAATTACTAATTTTAACATACAAAATGTATATTTTATTATTCCATTCTTCTACACTAATCCACACATTCTAACTGACAACCAACCTTCTGATGATTATAACTCTGAATAAAACTTGTAAGCTGTAGGGAGTTCGGTTATGTATGGCACAAGGCCGAATCAAAGAAACATTAACCAGCTACGCTACAAGTTCCAAACATGTTCACACATTCTTTCACTTACAATCGACGTGTTTTTGAAGCGTTGTGAATGAAAATTCTGATTGGTTGGTTATCTTAGGGTTAAAAGTGCTTGGAGATTAAATAGTTAGTACATGCAGTTAACCAATTCTGTTAGCATTAAAGTTAGGGTTAGAAAACAGACCTGTTCATGGTTTGTATACAGACGTCCTCTTTAACCCTAGAACACTAACCATGCGTATATAGTAGCCAGACCAAATTTTCCAATTTTTAATTACCATTTCTAATACCTGATTTTCTTGTCTAAATAATGTTTTATATTTCCTATTAATTTTAACTCGAATACAAATTTTGAAGTGCCTGCCTGTAAAATATTTTAAATAAAGATTTATATTTAATATTTATTTTATATTTTCAAAATCGGGTTATTAGTATTTGGGTTGCGAATCGGCGATATTTCCAGCTACGCGTTACTAATATAAAATTTAAACAATAAATATTAATACGCTGCCGTAGCACGTGTAGTAAAAGAAGGACAAGTACATGGCAATAACAAATAAGCATTTAATAAAATACAAACAAGTAACAATACATCATGAATGCTTAAGTAAGTCCCAAACAAGAAGAATGCCCAAGTTGTCCAAATGGACGAGAATATTTTTAGCAAGACTAGATAAGAAACGATATACCGTTGCGCCAGCAATTGCCCTTACTTTTGGTGCCGTTCTTATTAACCCAATTGTTCGCGCGCGTCCGGTCTGGTTAACGTTGTGAAGAGACAGATAGCAAGAGATCAATGTGCCTTCCTCAGGATCAAAAGTTCACAGCGTGGGTGATGAAGAACGCCGTTGTAATAGACGACTTGAAGACCAGCTACTGTGTCGAAACCATCACGACTAGCGACCCGAGGCCGTCATCACACTCCACAGATTGCTTACCTTTAATGTTTCTAGCAATACTTGCTACTTTACAACCACTGTTTGCCTACGTTTTTTTTAATCTACTTCAGGTTAGGTGATATTAGGAAAGAAAGAGAATGAGAAGACTTTATATGGCGAACAGAGAAATCATCTAGACCTCAAAAAGAGTTTGTGCCCTATGCACAGTTTGCTGGAGAAAATAAAATTTTAAAAATCCTAGAAAATTACGGTGTTAGTATTGAGTTGCGAACTGGTGATATTACCAAGTTTCACGATACCAATATAAGCTTTTAAACAACAAATTAACACGCTGCCGTAGCACGTGTAATAAAAAAGGACAAGTTACACGGCAATAACAAATAGGCATTTAATAAAACACAAACAAGTAACAATAAATTAAGAATGTTTAAGTAAGTCCCAAAACAAGAACTAAAAATTTACTATAGTTTGCCTATAAATTTAAACATTAAAATAAAAATTTAAATTTTTATTCAAAAAATTATTACGAATAACTGTTAGAAACTACGAATTTAAACCTGATGCTTAGTTAAATTTAAAATTTAAAATTCGTAGTTTCTAAAATTAA
Source organism: Ascarosepion bandense (assembly GCA_037127315.1). Lineage (NCBI taxonomy): Eukaryota > Metazoa > Mollusca > Cephalopoda > Sepiida > Sepiidae > Ascarosepion > Ascarosepion bandense. Next base: position 2,194,301 of record JBBBDQ010001872.1, read on the forward strand.
TTCGTAATATTTATTTAAAATAAATTTAAATGTTTATTTTAAAGTGAATGTTTTTAGTCACTTAGTAATACTGATCTATATTTTAATCTAACATTAAAATTAATGCACCAATATATTGTTTTAGAGTCTGTTGTCTTGTTCTTCAAATTAAAAATTACTTGCATTTCGATTGGTCATCACAGACTACGTAATAATGTCTCTCCAACTGAGAGGGTTTGACTAGTTTTGAACCTTATTAAACTCTTCACCTTTCAATCAGCACCATTACTTGATAAGACACGTCTCGAAACAAAATAGCTACTTTTGTAGTGATATTATAACAAATTTGTTATAAATTTTAAATAAATATTATTCGCTCTGCTTTGTACTGAGCACTTTTTTAAGAATAGTGTTTTTTGGATACAGAATTTTATTCCATCCATACCTACTCTACACTAATTAATACTAATACTAATTAATATGAAAAAATAAGGCAGACACGTTATTTCAAGGTGAATCGGTAGTATGACCTATTTCATGCGAACCATCATTAGCTTCTGTCTTTATTTTGCAAAGGATTTTACTCGAATGAGATTCACAAAGACCTAAAAAAAAACGAATAGAAATAACGGTCGCTCCCTTAAAAGAGAAATAGGCCATACTTGCGATTCACCATGAAATAACTTGTCTGTCTTAATTTTTCTTATATTTGCTCTTTATGTATTTATATGCATATATGTTTAGAGCTCTCTTAGAGAGTTATTCTACCACTGAATGTGCAGTATACTTTTTGGATTCTTATGCATGCTGATATATATATATATATTGGGCGTGTATAATGAGTATAATGATAATATACACGCTAAAATAGCTGCCTCCTTCTACCGAGCGCCCATAGCTCAGAGGTAGAATCGCCGACTAACGCTAGTTCGGCCGGGATTCAATTCTGGGTAAAAGGCAATCGGATATCTAACCGTACTGATGAGCTATGATACAGTGAAACAGATCTGTCTGCGTATGACTATATATATATATATATATATATATTTAGTATATCGAGGCAGCAAGTAATTTTCTAGACATATTCTATTAAATATAAGAGACAATGAATGTCTATTATGTTTAATCATGAGCCGTTCTAAACGTCGTATTTTTGCTTTAATTTCAGTTGAAAATGAAGACAAAAATTCTCCAACATTTGGATAATTATTTATTGGTTTTCTTCTAAGCTTTCGGCTCACATGAGCCATCTTCAGAGAGGTAGTTTTAAGCGGAGTTTTATGTCAACACAAAATAAAATCGTCGGTGATGGTGGATTTTATAATATTTCAGTTTAAACTACCTCTCTGAAGATGGCTCATGTGAGCCGAAAGCTTAGAAGAAAACCAATAAATAATTATCCAAATGTTGGAGAATTTTTGTCTTCATTTTCAACTGAAATTAAAGCAAAAATACGACGTTTAGAACGGCTCATGATTAAACATAATAGACATTCATTGTCTCTTATATTTAATAGAATATGTCTATATATATATATATATATATATATTTCACTCTAAGCAATGTGATAATATCTCTATGAGACACTGGGTTACAGTGGAAGAAGATGAAGAAGCATTTAGGAATGAAATGACAATAAGATACGATGACTAAAGGAGAAGGAAATGATTGATGTTGCATTTAAATTTAAAAAGATGATATTTGACAAAAAAAAACTAGAAAGCGGAAAGTGTTTGACAAGTCAGAAGAGCGTGAGAAAAACTATTAACCAAGAACTTACGGTTACATCTATTCAAGATTAAATTAACGAGACCTAACTGCGTTTAAATTCATTAGGTCGAGGTACGAAAGAGGAAAGCTGATTAGAACAATGACCGCGTACATATTTATAGACAGGGGCACAGGAAGCAACGTTACGATAGTGTAAAGGTGACTGAAGTCAAAATGCCAAGTCAAAATAAACTCCATTTAGATTATATATATATATATAGGTGTGAGTTTGTAACCCTGGGTTTCACCCTCTTACGATCGACCGCAGAAGCGTGAAACCCAGGGTTACAAACTCACACCTATCTGCATGAATATGTCAGATCTATCACTGTTTTTGAGTGCTTTCAAATAAGTACCACGCATATATAATATATAAATAATATAATATATATAACAAAATGCATATATATATATATATATATATATATATATATATATATATTCATATTGATATTTATAATTATATACATACACTTTTCACACACACACACACACACACACACACATATATATATATATATATATATATATATGCGGTGTAGATATAGAAGAATCCAAACGAGTGTCCTGTTAATAAAGTGGTAGAATGACTCTCTAGGAGAGCTCAAAATATATAGGTATATAAATACATAGAGAGCAAATATATGTAAAAAATAAGACAGACACGTTATTCCATGGTTAAGCGGAAGTATAGACCTATTTCAGGCGAACCATCGTCAGCTTTCGTTTTTGTTGTACAGAGGATTCGTGTAAAATCTTCTGTACAATAAAGACGGAAGCTGACGATGGTTCGCCTGAAATAGGCCTTACTTCCGCTTAACCATGGAATAACATGTCTGTCTTACTTTTTACACACACACACACACACACACACACACACACACACACACACACACACACACACATATGTATATATATGTATATATCATCAGCAAACAATATATAATATATATAAATATATATTTTGTTAACGTTATCTACGACCGGATGTACAAGTCAATTATATTTATTGTGCGGGTGCTTTAAGTTGTTATGGGATTTCTTTTAGATTTGATGTCATTTCTATCTTTTATATTATGCTTGATGTGCGTTCTGGTGCAGTGGATTTCGGCTCGGAAGAAGAAATCAGAGAGCCAAGTTCGAATTCCAGTTGAATTCGTTGCATTCACTTATGTGCAAATACCTCTGGGAAATGTATTAATCCGTTTCCTCCCACCAGCTATAGGTTAAAAACGGGATAGATTGAGTTTCACAGCTTTAATTAACAACCAGTTATCCACAGAAAGTAATGGTAACCGCCTGCAGGAACAAAATCTCTCCCCAGTCAGTCATGTCTCTTTTAAGACAGGATCATCCAAGCGTGTATCATGTATGGCACGCAACTGACTGTTAACAGCAGATCTTTTATTGTATTTGAAAGCCTGGTCGCTCATCTTAAAATAAGTTTAAATATTGAAAAAAACGGAAACGTCATCAAAAGACTACATTTCAGCTATGTGAAGACCGTCTTTTTAAAATCAAACAAAAGGTATCGTACATTAGCTACAGGTGGCATTATTTTGAAAATCTGAATAACCATATTACAACAAATAACATTTTTATTGACAGTTTTTTCTTGGCCATATCGCGTCGAAACACCAGTTCTCGTTGTACGACCATCCAAGTTAAACAACATCAATTAGATTGGGAGATTGTTTGTAAATTTCATGTAATGTAAGCTTGGGTGTGCGAGTGGTGAAATAAATAACGTCTGCCTAGTCAATCATGCCTCTTTCGAGACATGATCGCACAAGTGTTTACCACGTATGGCACTTAATCTTCATCATATTATGCTATACATTAAACAAATAACTTCTTCATATTTCTACGTCTTTTGATAATTCATTTACCTCAGGTCTCAGGTAAAGGATTTGAAAAAAAAGATTATATCCATCAGGAAATCCGTAAAAACTGGAGTTAATAATCCCTGAAAATGTCAAGGTCTTTATTTTAATCTCATGGATTACAGGCAAATGCAAATTAGAAATATTGCAAACAATTTAAAAAGATAAAAAATAATTTTAATTAATAAACATTATGAAGCATTTAATCTTTTTTTTATATTATAATGGGTAATTTTATTTTTCTGACGATGAAAGGAAAATTTAAATATTATACATTTTAAAAACTATTTAAATTGTTGAATTATTTTCAACTTTATATGCAATAAAATTACTATACATTTTGCTATATTTTTTATATTATTATTATTATTATTATGTCATCTTTCATCATATTTCGATTTCTGCTTTGGTCTCACTACCAACCAAGTCTGCGGGGAGACCTAAGGCAGGTCGTGGCGTGTTGTTATTGCCCCATTTCATGTTTTTTTCTATCTTCCATATCATCCCTAGCGTTACATAGATAAAGTTTTCCTTAGTGTGTGGGCTGTACTTAATAAGACAATTTTTTGTATATCTCTTAAGCTAGGGTTTCCAGGGATTCTTTCAATGTGTTGTTTTGTTCCAATTTTTATCATTCCAAGTGCACCTACTATCACTGGCACAACTCTTGTTTTCAATTTCCACATTTTTTCTATTTCAATTTCCAGGTTTTTATATTTTGACAGTTGTTCAAATTCCTTGGTTGCTATGTCACAATCCGCTTGACAAGCCATATCAATTAATAGACAAGTTTTCTCTTTTTGGTTTTTAACAATAATGTCTGGCCTGTTTGCTTCAATTTTTCTGTCTGTGTAGATGGTGTAATCCCATAGAATGGTGACATCTTCTATTTCTGTAACCCGTGCTGGGTGATGTTCATACCAGTGTTTGTTTACAGTTTTTCCGTAGTGTTTGCACATTGTCCAATGTAAATATTTCCCAACTCTATCGTGGCGATTTTTATATTCATTTGGGGCAAGCACAGAACAGCCTGAGATTAGGTGGTCTATTGTTTCTTGGTGTTTATCACAAAACCTGCATTTTGGATCCACATTATTATGCATCATACTTTCCTGAAAGTTTCTAGTGAAAAGACTTTGGTCTTATGCTGCAAGAATAAAGCCTTCAGTTTCAGACTTTAATCCAGATGCACGTAACCATCGATGAGTATTAACTTTATCAACATTGGATTTACTGGCACGTTCTGGATATTGGCCATGCAGAGGTTTGTCTTGCCAGCGCTGTTTCATCTTTTCAAGAGCTTTATCTTTGGCTTTCATTTTCATATTTTTTGCCGCAATAGTTGGTTCTTGGCTTCTGTTTTGCTTTTCTACAGAATCTACTAACTGTAAATCTTGTTTGTATTTACTGCCTTCTATTATTATTGAATATTTTTTCTTTCTTTCTTCATGTTGCCTTACTAATTGTATCATCCAATCCTTTGTTGTTTCTATGTATGTTAGTAAGCCAATAGTTGTTGTCTTGTATGACAATTCCAGCTGAATAAGACCTCTTCCACCTTCTTTACGGGGTATGTATAGACGGTCTACATCAGCCTTTGGATGATGCATCTTATGCTTAGAAAGAAGCTTTCTTGTTTTAGCATCCATTCGCCTGATTTCGTTTAGAGTCCAGTTTAAGATGTTAAAGCTATATTGGACAACTGGGATTGCAAGGCTATTAATGGCCATAACTCTGTTCTGTGAATTTAATTCAGTTTTTAATATCATTCGTAGCCTTCTATAGTACTCTTTACGCACTATTTCTTTCATTTTTTTATGGTGAATGTTTTCGCTCTCATTTACACCTAGGTATTTATAAGCTTCTTCTGGTTTCAATTCTTTTATTGTTACAGCAGGGTCTAGGCTAATTGAGGATGTTTCTTGTATTGATCCACGTAAAACTGTAGCTTTAGCACATTTATTCAAAATAAATTTCATTCCAATGTCTTCGCTGAAGCATTTTACAGTTTGCAGAAGACCTTCCAGCTCATTATCATTCTTAGCATATAACTTTAAGTCATCCATGTAAAATAGATGGCTTATTTTCTTTTGGCCTATTTTATAACCACATTCTGTCTTATTAAGTTGACTGGTTAGTGCTATTAATGATATGCAGAATAGTAAGGGAGATAAAGAATCACCTTGAAATATACCTCTTTTGATGTTTATTTCATCAGACTTATAGGTTCCATTTATATGATTGAGGTAAAGGGTTATTATTATTATTATTATTATTATTATTATTATTATTATTATTTCTTTTGAAATCTATTGTATAAGCATTTTTGGTCCCAAACAAAGACCAAAGGTCAGAAATGACATCATGATATTTTCTACTAAGCATTTAAAAAAAAACTACGATCACTTCTACATAAACAAAAAAAACATTTGTGAGTACATTCTTTTTTATTTCTTTAAAGCTTGGACTGTCAGGGGTCGTCTCTCCAATGAGACAATCAGAACCTTTCCTGATCAAACGGAGGGTTTCAACTGCAATTAGGGCTTTTGATGTCCTCATGTACCGCATTTATTATCATTATTTAATTACCTTTGTTTTCCGGTGTATACTCATTTCTTTACGGATCCTAACCAGAAATCTAAATAGCATCATGAGACTTTCAACTGGGTATTTTATAAAAATAAAATCCCTAAAATCAGACCCGTCATCACATAGATGAAGGCCCTTCGTAAAGTGATAACTCTACCTGTGAGTTTGTATTTCTTTAAAGGTTGAGTTACCAGCAATTCTTCCAATGAGTTTATCGGAAGCATTTCTAATCTGTTGTGAAGAAAAACAGATACCCCCGGTAAAACAAATGTTCTCGTCAAAATGCTTAAATAAAGAACTCAAAAGTTCCGATAGAACTCAACCTTGTCGAACTCTATGCCTTCAGACGGAGAGGAACCAAAACGAGGCTATGCCGAAGGTCGGAGAAAAATCTGGGGAAAACGGACAAGAGCCTAACCCTTACGTTATAACACCCAGCGTCTAGTTGTATTTTTATATTCACGTTATTAAATTTCACATACGCAATTTTTTGGTGGGGTTTCTTATTTTTCTTTCTCAAAGCTGTGTACGAAATTTTGTCTGTGAAAACTTTTCTTTGCTTTAGTTTTTCTGTGTAACATTTTACGTTCTACTTTTTCACGACATGATCGCCCAAAGCGTGACTAGGCAGAAGATTATCCAGCAGTAGTTTGCCTTTGCTTGCTGCGGTATTATTTAACCCATAACTAGAGGGAAGAGACGGATTAATAATATCTTTCCGAAAGGTATTTGTGCGTAAATGAATCCAAGGAATTCGAATGGAATTCGAACTCGGTTCTCTGATTTGTCGTTCCGAGTCGATATCCATTGCACCACAACGCACACCCAGTCCTTCGTCTGCCATTAATCTTACAATGGAATCTTTTATTTTGATTACTGTGGTCGTGTATTTTTTTTTCAAAATAATTTTGTTTGTTTATCAATGAGAAAATTATTGTTGACTAATGTTTGTGCTATGTGTTTCGGTTCGCTCAGAAATATCTTTTGGGAAGAGGCATTTTGGTGTACTTTAAGAAGTTTGCTATCATTGCTTTTTCTCTGAGAATCGGTTATTAGAGTTCAGAAGGCAAACGTCCGCACTTAAGTATTAAATTTGAAGACGTAAGGTGATAGTTAATGCTGGTTTGGTTCGACCTTGTGTCAGACTGAACCGAACTCCCTACAGCTTACAGGATTTATGCAGAATTATCATCAGAAGGTTTTCATTGTTATCAGAAGGTTGGTTGTCGGCAGGTTGGAATGTGTGGAATAGTGTAAGATTAAAATATACATTTTTCATGTTAAAATAGAAATTTATTAACGGAAAAGAATAGCATAAGTTGTTGGAGTTAATGTGCAATTAGAGAGTTAAGGGTATCAAGAGTTGTAGAAAGTGTTCGTGGTAGTAATGTAGGTATTTAAAATGTCCGCAGAAGTTTAGAGTTCATGGTTGTGTAGTAGCAGAATGTAAAGTCTTTGTTCCTTCCTCTTTTTAGTAGGTCGCGACAGGTTGAGAGAAGGAAAAGGCAAAACAAATAAAGAAGTTGTGCTTAACGTGTCCATTTGTTCTCAGCGTGGAGTGAAAAAGATAAAAAAGAAAATTGGGAGAAGAGTTCGAATGAAACTGTGACGTGCCCTGCGTCCGCGTCGGCTTCTTGAATTTTTTATCGTTACATTGCCACGAAGTCCCAGCTAACCACTCCCATGTCGACTGCGTTTCGACAGGTTAGCGTCGTGGTTTAAATAGTTAAACTTCTGATGCCGGCTCCAGCGAAGCTTTTCACATCTAGGCGTGAAGATGCGTCATAGGTGAATTTGATATTTTTAATCCAATCAGCATTCAGAATTAGCTTTTCGCACTAATTTGTGATTTTTTCTTAGTTTGGTTTTTGACAATGCTTTGAGTTCTTAATTTCCTATCCCTACAAGTTGATTGTATTTTAGTTCTATATCAACGTCGTAGTGCAGTGTACATCGACTTGGAACGAGAAACTGGACAGCCGAGTTCGAATTTCAGTTAAATTGGTTGGATTCACTGACGCTAAAATAACATTGGGAAAAGTATTAATCCCTCTCTTCTCCCTCCAGGTATGGGTTAAATGACAGGACAGATTGAGTTCTATAGCCTTCTACCGTAGAAAGTAACCTACTGCGGAAAAATCTTCTCCTCAGTCAGTCATTTCTAATTCGTGATGTGATCGCCTAAGTGCGTATCACATATGGCACTTAACTGACTCATCAACGTCGAAGAATAGGTCTTTTGTTATGAACCATGAGTTTATATATAAACTTTAGCGTTGGGCTTTTGTTAAAAGTTGATTTTAGTATTATAATTTCGTCTTTAGTTTTTTATCAAAACGAAAATATCATCAACATTGCGTAGATTTCTGGTTGATCAGTTGTTTCAAACACTTGTTTTCAATAGCAGATATGTAAAAGTTAACGAAAGAAGGACCTAAAGGGTTTTCCATGCTGATACCATTTATTTGGCTATAGATGTCGCTATTAAAAGCTTATAAATATGAAGATTAATAGAAGTTAATAAGATAAGCTTTAAAAAATCTGTAGGGATAGCAAATTAAGAATTAAAATCAAACTTTTCTTCACTTTTACAAAAATCACAATAAAGTTTGAAATCCTTGTTTTTCCCATATAAAAAAAAGGATTGACCATGTTCTTAAAGAAACAGTTGAAACTGGATTTCGCAAGTAGGTGATAAAGTGATTTGCTGACCAATGGGAGCGGCTTCCAAGACCAAAAGGGATATCGCGATCAAATCTAACATTACTATAAAAGACCCCAATCAGCGCCATTTAACACAAACTCAGATGGGAGCAGCGAGAGGCACCATTAAAATTTCACGAGAGAAACGTCAAGTGACCCGGACATTTGTCCTCTTTTCTTCTCTTGTGCTGATTTCTTTTACTTCTTCTTCTCCCTCCAAAGACATTCCTACCAAACAAACACATACGTACGTACGCATATACTCTTTCAACAATTACTACTATAAACATTTTCTTCAACTCTTGATACCTTAAACTTTCTAAATTAATGTCTACGAATTCTTCTTCTTTCCTTTGAATAAATTTCTATTTTAAAATGAAAAATGTATATTTTATTCTTACTTTATTCCACACAATTCCACATATTCCAATCCGCCGACAATCAGCCTTCTCATGATAAGCCTCTGATAATTCTGATGATAATTCTGGTGATAATTCTGGTGATAATTCTGATGATTATTCTGGTGATAATTCTGATGATAATTCTGGTGATAATTCTGATGATAATTCTGGTGATAATTCTGATGATAATTCTGATGATTATTCTGGTGATAATTCTGGTGATAATTCTGATGATAATTCTGATGATAATTCTGGTGATAATTCTGATGATAATTCTGATGATTATTCTGGTGATAATTCTGGTGATAATTCTGATGATAATTCTGATGATAATTCTGATGATAATTCTGGTGATAATTCTGATGATAATTATGGTGATAATTCTGATGATAATTCTGATGATAATTCTGGTGAGAATTCTGATGATAATTCTGATGATAATTCTGATGATTATTCTGGTGATAATTCTGGTGATAATTCTGATGATAATTCTGATGATAATTCTGATGATTATTCTGGTGATAATTCTGGTGATAATTCTGATGATAATTCTGGTGATAATTCTGGTGATAATTCTGATGATAATTCTGGTGATAATTCTGATGATAATTCTGGTGATAATTCTGGTGATAATTCTGATGATAATTCTGATGATAATTCTGGTGAGAATTCTGATGATAATTTGGTGATAATTCTGATGATAATTTGATGATAATTTGATGATAATTCTGGTGATAATTCTGATGATAATTCTGATGATAATTCTGTTGATAATTCCACGATAATTCTGCGATAATTCTGATGATACTCCTGATGATTATTCTGGTGATAATTGATGATAATTCTGGTGACAATTCTGATGATAAATTTGATGATAATTCTGGTGATAATTCTGGTGATAATTCTGATGATAATTCTGATGATTATTCTGGTGATAATCTGGATGATAATTCTGCGATAATTCTGATGACAATTCTGGTGATAATCGGATGGATAATTCTGATGATAATTCTGATGATTATTCTGGTGATAATTGATGATAATTCCGATGATAATTTGGATGATTATTCTGGTGATAAATTTGATGATAATTCTGGTGATAATTTGTGATAATTCCGATGACAATTTGATGATTATTCTGGTGACAATTCTGTATGAGTACCCTGATGATAATTCTGGTGACACCTATGACAATTCTGATGATAATTCTGGTGACAATTCTGATGACAATTCTGGTGACAATTTGGCAGATAATTCTGGTGATAATTCTGATGACAATTCTGATGATAATTCTGGTGATTATTCTTATGATAATTCTGGTGATAATTCTGACGACAACTTCGATGATAATTCTGGCGATAATTCTAATGATAATTCCGATGATTATTCTGGTGATAATTCTGATGATAATTCTGATGACACTCTGGTGACAATTCTGATGATAATTCTGGTGATAATTTTGATGATAATTCCGATGATAATTCTGGTGATAAATTTGATGATAATTCTGGTGATAATTTGGATGATAATTCTGGTGATAATTCTGATGATAATTCTGACGATAATTCTGATGATAATTCTGACGATTATTCTGGTGATACCCAGATAATTCTGACGATAATTCTGATGATAATTCTGGTGATAATTCTGATGATAATTCTGGTGATAATTCTGATGATAATTCTGATGATAATTCTGGTGGAAAATTCTGATGATAATTCTGGCGATAATTCTGATGATAATTCTGATGACAATTCTGGTGAGAATTCCGATGACACCGGTGATAATTCTGATGACAATTCTGATGATATTCTGATGATAATTCTGATGATTATTCTGGTGATAATTCTGGTGATAATTCTGATGATAATTTGGATGATAATTCTGGTGATAATTCTGCGATAATTCTGATGATAATTCTGGTGATAATTCTGATGATAATTCTGATGACAATTCTGGTGAAAATTCTGATGATAATTCTGGTGACAATTCTGATGATAATTCTGATGATAATTTGGATGATCATTCTGGTGACAATTCTGGTGATAATTCTGATGACAATTCTGGTGATAATTCTGATGATAATTCTGATGACACCTGCGATAATTCTGGTGATAATTTGATGATAATTCTGCATAAATCCTGTAAGCGGTAGGGAGTTCCGTTAAGTATGACACAAGGCCGAATCGAATAAAGTTAACCATCTCTCAACGGCTACAGATCCTCTGCAAATGCACCTGAGTAAAGAACATCACAGCCATATTTACTTTATTATTTATAGATACTAACTCAATTTAACTAAGTCAGGAATAACGTCGCAAATATAAGCAAACCGGCAATGATCGAATTCTTAATAGTTTAAATTGTTTGTATTTAGGTAGCATTTTTCATTGATGCATGTTTCATTAAATAATATAGACAAGTTTTGTCGATTTATTTTATGTAAATTTTTTTCATATCATCTGATAAGCTTTATAGCATTATCGTTGAAAGAGGAAAGAAAATCACAATATTGATACATGTTTTTATTTAATCCTTTCTGAGCTTTTGGCTGACATCAGCCATTATCAAAGATGACAATTGTGTTGGTTGTAAAAAGCAGTTCGCAGACGAACGATAGTAGTAATCGTCTATTTTGTTTGCGTGGAGGATTGGCGAACACGTGCGTGCATGCTGAAAGCGAAAATCACACTACAGCTTGTGGCGTTTCACATGACCACCCGAGAGGTTGGGGGGGGGGGCAAAATTATTCTTAATAATAATCTCTTCTGATCTCAAATGGAACCACTACATCGAGTCCATAGCTAAATCCACTGCTAAGAAGGTTGGGTCACTGTGTCGGGCCAGGATGTTTTTTCCGCCTGAATCCATCCTGCATATATACAAGTCAACCATTTGTCCGTGCATGGAGTACTGCTGCCATATATGGTCAGGCGCCCCTGCCGTTCACCTCAGTGTTCTCGACACACTCCAAAGGAGAATCAGTAATGTGACAGGTACTGATTTGGCGGCTCGGCTACAGCCACTTCCCCACCGACGAAATGTGGCCTCCCTTTGTCTGTTCTATAAATACTTTCATGGCTTCTGCTCGGACGAACTTAAGTCACCGGTGCCTCCTCAACAGGTGTTTACTCGTGCAACCAGATTGGCAACTGGGTCCCACCCATTCACTGTTAGGTTAGCCAAATGCAGACGACAATTCTACTCCTGCAGCTTCTTCTCTCGCACTTCCCGCCTGTTTAACTCGCACCCATATTCTTGCTTTCCTGACGGCTACAACCTCCAGGAATTTAAATGCAATGTCAATATGCATCTCTTAACCACTTGACTCTAGTTCTTCCCCCGCCCCGTATATCCTTTCCTTTCTCTTCACCTTTGCAACTGTCATCACGCCTGCATACTCATCTTTCTATTGCTCCTTTCTAACTGGTTCGTCTTCCTCTTCGCTCTCTTCTAATTAATCTTTTTACACTTATGTAGCCCCCTGTATATCAGTGGCATTACCGCCTTGCTCGGGATGAAAGGATTAAAAAGAAAAAATGGCTGTCGTTTACCAATTCTATCAGACTGAATTTTTCTTTGCCATAAATTACAGTTTAAATTTGCAGTCATCTAAAAATAGGAACATTCGGTAGAATAAAAAGAACCCATCTATCAAATCAATGGCTTGGAAGATTGCTAACCATTGATTTACAATATGGCGCTTTCGCTTCATTTATTTTATTCCTTGTTTCTTTTTTTCTTTTCTCTTTACATATATCTTCTTTCTTCGTTTACGGTTTCATCCTTATTCGATGTATTAACTTGCATTCTTATATTTTTTCATCTTAATTCTCTCCCGTTCTTATTTCTTATTCAGTTAAGATTTGGCTTCTTCTTTGACCATCAGTCAACCGCTTTTATTTAATAATCGTAGTTAATGTAATAGAGAAAAAAGTACTGAATTGTTACGTGCTAAAAGTTCTCCTGCATGGCAAAGAATGCTGAACGATCTCATCAGAGACTTTAAGCTACAGAAGGATGCTGAGGATAAAATTGACCGAAAATGTCAGCAACGACGAAGTTTTAGGAAAAATGGAAACAAAAAGGAAGTTTATACTTGGCACCAGGAAGATGGCATTTGAAAAGATTAACCAGGTCTTTCTCCTTTTTCGCCATATCTCATTCTCTGGTGAATCTTTAATAAAAGTCTCCTATTTGTTCTTTTCTTAACAATCTGTTAGATTCCAAACAATATTTGAACTTTATTTGATCCCAACACATAGATAGATAGATAGATAGATAGATAGATAGATAGATAGATAGATAGATAGATAGATAGATATGAAAGAGCTGTAATAGATAGATAGATAGATAGATAGATAGATAGATAGATAGATAGATATATAGATATGAACAGACTGAGATAGATAGATAGATAGATAGATAGATAGATAGATAGATAGATATGAAATAGCTGTAACAGATAGATAGATAGATAGATACATAGATAGATAGATAGATAGATAGATAGATAATGAACAGACTGATATAGATAGATAGATAGATAGATAGATAGATAGATAGATAGATAGATAGGTTTTTCTCTTGTGTTCTTGATTTAACCATAGATAGATAAATCTTAAAGGATAAAACAAGGTTAAAAATATAGTTCTTGGCAGAATCTTGGCTGAAACTGAAAATTATATATATATATATATATATATATATATATATATATGTGTGTGTGTGTGTGTGTGTGTGTGTGTGTGTGTGTGAATAAATATGGTTTTAAGGTGTCCTATATTTATAGGATAAAGTGCTCAATATCAGAGATAGAGCGTAATTTTTTTTTTTATAATGGTGTCGCCCCAAGCAAGGCATTTTACTGCCACTGTTGTGCAGGGGGTTACATAGGAGGAATGTTATGAAGAGTGAGGGGTTGCAGGGGGTGTCAGGAAGAGAGTATGAGAGGGAAGAGATTACTGATGAGAGTGGGGTGGACGAGGAGGAATGTTATGAGGGGTGAGAGGTTGCAGGGGGTGTCAGGAAGAGAGTATGAGAGGGAAGAGATTACTGATGAGAGTGGGGTGGAGAGGAGGAATGTTATGAGGGGTGAGAGGTTGCAGGGGGTGTCAGGAAGAGAGTAGGAGAGGGAAGAGATTACTGATGAGAGTGGGGTGGACGAGGAGGAATGTTATGAGGGGTGAGAGGTTGCAGGGGTTGTCAGGAAGAGAGTATGAGAGGGAAGAGATTACTGATGAGAGTGGGGTGGACGAGGAGGAATGTTATGAGGGGTGAGAGGTTGCAGGGGGTATCAGGAAGAGAGTAGGAGAGGGAAGAGAGTACTGATGAGAGTGGGGTGGATGTAGAAAAGCATGAGAGAGAGGATGTAAGTTAGTGAGATATAAAAGAGTGAACATTAAAGTCAACACTCGAGGGCGACAGACTGTTTCATGCTAAGCGCAATCATCAGGCCACATGCTTTGATTTTTTCCATCGAGGAGAACATGACTAAGGGCTGCGTATACGCCATCCCATGCAGCTGCGGGAAGAAATATAAAGGAGAAGAAGCGGGCTGCACACTTTAAAAAAAGACGACACGAACACCACAAAGCCGTAACATGAGAGGAAATAGAAAAATCAGACGTAGTTTTTTTTTTGTTTTTTTTTTTTATAATCGTATCGCCCCAAGCAAGGTGTTATACTGCTACTGTTGTGCAGGAGGTTACATAGAAGGAAAGTTATGAGAAAGAGTGACAGGTTATAGGGGGTGTCAGGAAGTGGGTAAGAGAAGGATGACTGTGTCCATAAAATGAGGGATCAATGTATATATTGTTTGTAATATAAAATTGATCCCCGACTTTATATTTACATTACATTTTCTTGTCTGTTGATAAGCCATAGAAAATGAATGAATTAGTCAATGAAATACTGATTTGCTACACATGCATGTCTTTTAGATTTATTTACATTCTCTGGAATATAAATGTATAGAATTTCTTTTTATAATCATATCGCTTCACGCAAGGCATTTTTACTGCCACTGTTTGGAGGGGGTTACATAGGAGGGAAGTTATGAAAAAGAGTGACAGGTTATAGGGGGTGTCAGGAAGTGAGTAAGAGAAGGATGAGAATACTGATGGGAGTGGAGTGGACGGAGAAAGGAACATGAGAGAGAAGATGCAGGTTAGTGAGATAGGAGATGACTATATATATATATATATATATATATATATATATATATATAAAATCATATCGCCCCAAGCAAGGCAGTTTACTGCCACTGTTGTGCAGGTGGTTACATAGGAGGAAAGTTATGAGAAGGAGTGACAAAATACAGGGGGTGTCAGGAAGCGAGTAAGAGAAGGATGAGAATACTGCAGAAATGAGATGAGAGCATGAGAGAGAGGATGCAAGTTAGTGAGATAGAAGATGACTATTGACTTTACATTTCAATTCTTGGAGATTGTAGCTGTCGGAGAAGCAAGTAAATGGAAGGGAATTCCACAAGTGGGAAGTGCGAGGAAAGAAGCTGATGGTGTCGAATTCGCGTTTATATTTTATTGATTTCACAGTAAAAGAGTGGGACCTATTTGCTAATATTTTGGCTCGAGTAAATGCATATATTGAGGGCACCAGTGAGCTAAGTTCATCGGAGAAGAAGCCGTAAAAGTACTTGTAGAGGAGACACAGGGAAGCCACACTGTGCTGGTGGGAAAGTGACTGAGGAAAATCACTACCACCTGTGGGATAAAGTTGAAAGAACAAATAGAATACACTAATGGAAAAATACAAAAAACATAAGGAATCGGTGCATATGCTTGTCTACAGCATAGAAATGAATAAAAAATAAAACTAGTAATACGGAATGGAGAAAAACAATTACAAACAACAAAATTGTAATATGAGCTATGGTGAAAAAGATGGTTACTGAAACATTACATCAATAAGTCCCAAAAACTCAAACACTGATCTCTTCAAGGATAAAGGTGTTGCTTAGATTCAATAACTTGACCCAAAAAGAGTAACGAATTCAATACCTGGCTAAAGCAGAGTTAAACAAAAACTTAGAGTCGTTATAAAAGGGGATAACTGATATTGAAATATCTTGAAGAGGTTTGACCCGTGCAACTAGAACAATCTACCTCAGTGAACGAAATAGAGGGTACATTTCAAAACTCCAATTAGGTGTAGAAGGCCGAAGCATACAACAGCTGCAACGTCATGAATATAGCAACAAAGATTAGGACAACAGTCCGAACAATGTAAATAGGGTAAATAATACCCCAAATCTCACTTTGGGTCATAAAATACTTCATATTTATTTTAGGTGTTAAATCATATACTTGGGGTTTCAAATAATCAATAAAACTATGTCAAAAATTACACCAACGGAAAATACAATAAGACATGCATCTAACTTTCCCTGCCCCCACCTTTTTTTGTCGCTCATCTTAACGACAATTATATCACTAGCATATCAAGATGTTAAAAACGGATGAATGGGCCGGTGCGTATTTATCCTGAACCTCCCGATAGCCCATTGTGACTCTCGTTATCTTATCAACATTTGATTTTTATCCTACCTACTTTTATCTACGTTACAAATAATAATTAGAACAACTGATTATTGAGGTTGTGCGCTGTGGTACGGTGGATATCGGCTCGGAACGAGAAACCGAGTTCGAATTCCAGTTGAATCCATCGCATTCACTTACGCGCAAATACCGTTGGGAAAGGTATTAATCCGTCTCTTCCTTCCAGTTATGGGTTAAATAGCAGGACAGATTGGGTTCTATAGCCTTGGCCGGCAACCGGTCTATCGCAGATAGCAATGGTATCTTACTGCGGGATAATCTTCAGCCCAGTCAGTTATGTCTCTTTCGAGACATGATCGCCCAAGCGTGTATCACGTATGGCACTTAACTGACTGATTATTGAAAGATGAAAAATTTTAGAGGATTTTGACGTCATTCTGGGCTAATCTTTTTGTCCAAATTCGTGAATTTCTTTTGTGCATGCTAAGTGTTGAAATAAGTTAAGAGCCATACGTGATACACGCTTTGGACGATCATGTCTCGAAAGAGACAAGATGGCTGGGCAGAAGATTATCCCGCAATAGCTTGCCATTGCTTTCTGTGGTAGGCTGATTGCCGACCATGGCTATAGAACCCAATCTGTCCTGCTATTTAGCCTATATCTGGAGTGAGAAGAGATTAATTATAACATGTCATTATATTAATAGGTAGTAATTAGTGGGAGGATCAGTTCATTACTTCATAACAATAGAAAACCGATCCCCCACTTTATTCCCAATACAAACTTTAATTGTTTTCAGCTGTTACATTCAGTCAGTTAAGTGCCATGCATGAGCGATCATGTCCCGAAAGAGACGTAACTGACTGGGCAGATAATTATCCCGCAGTAGGTTGAGATTACCTTCTGCGGTAGACTGGTTGCCATCCAAGGCTATAGAACCCGATCTGTCTTATTATTTAACACATAACTGGAGAGAAGAGACGGATTAATACCTTTCCCAAGGGTAATTTGTGCGTCAGTGAATGCAAAGAATTCAACTGGAATTCGAACTCGGCACCCTGATTTCTCGTTCCGAGCTGATTTCCATTACACTACAATCTCAAATTAAATACTGCCGCAAAATTTTGTTTAAAATGGAAATATTAAAACTGAAATATTAAAATTTTAAATATTGAAACTAAAATCTCTTATGAAATTTCTCTAATTTTTATTTAAATACATTTTGTTTAATTTCAATTTTTTTTCAGTTTTCACCTATATTACACTAGCAGTATAGCCCGGCGTTGGTCGGGTGTAATGAAAGCTTTAAAACTAATCCATGGTCCTGGAGCTCAGACACTTTGGACGTTGGCACGAAAGACTAAAAAGCAATTGTTGTTTCCAGTTAAAGCGAAACCGTAGACTGAAAGAAAAATGAATGGATGTAAGTCAAGTTTTGATTTCCTGGTATCGATATCAAATAAGTTTTTTCGTCGTAATCTGAATTTTGAAGGCTAAATAAGTCTTCTGAGTAAATGGTATCATGGCTGAGACTAAGAACAACAATTATACCTACTTAGAGCTAAACCCGAAACAAAAAACTAAAATAAAAGGGCTGAAAACAATACAGACATACAGGCAGATAAGCAGACACACACACAATCAGCTTGCCTTTCATATATATATATATATATATATATATATATATATATATATATATATTATCGATTTTCTGCACTATTGTAAGAACTGAACCTTGAAACTTCTGAATATCCTTTCTTATACCTTTGTCTATGAGTGTATCAAATTTGATTAAAATCGGACTACTCCTTCTATAACCCGATTTTTTCGATTATCGATTTTCGATATTTATCGGGGGTACCTCGACACAAAACCTAGCTAAGAACACTCGCAGACGCTTATAGTACAATTGTGTAAATTTTCAAGAAAATCGGTTCAGCCGTTTCGGAGTCTATAGGTAACGGACACACACAGACACACAGACACACACACAGACACACACACAGACAATTTATAAATAAGTTTAGATATGCTGCATTATTGTTCATAATTAGATTAGAATAAAATTTGTAATTTATATGAATAGATCTTCTTCTATGTGCTCTGTCCCTTCAGGACGTAGGCGATCACGGCTTTCCACATTTCCCTATCCCTGGTGGCTCTTAGCACGCTTTCTCCTGTTACACCACACAAACCCGGCTCTACCATCCACTAGCTCAAGATCATGAATATAGAATATAAATGCATAGAAACTAGCATGGCCACAAAATGAGGGATCAGTTTATATATTGATTATAATATAGATTTCATCCTCCATTTTATATCCACATTATAATTTCTTATAAACAGTTGGCATATATATTCTTCTTCTATGTGTCCTGTCTCTTCAGGACGTAGGCGATCATGTCTTTCCACGTCTCCCTATCCCCGGTGACTCTTAGCACGCTTTCTCATTTTACACCACGTAACCCCTGTTCTGTCATCCACCTGCTCAGGCCCTTCAAATATGTTATCCGCTGCTTTCTCCTGTCTCTTTCTCCCCCCCTATGTGGCCTTTCAGTATCAGGTTCTCCAAGCCCTCCTTCCTCATTGCATGTCCCTAGAACTTTAGCTGTCTTTTCCTGATGCTCAGTATTAATTTCCATTTCGTTTCCATCCTTTCCAAAACCTCGTCATGGCTCACATACTCGGTCCATGATATCCGCAGTATCCTTCTGTAGAACCACATTTCACTTGCTTCAAATTTGTCCTTCATCTTTGATTATATTGTTCAGCATTCATTGCCGTATTAAATAAATGACATCACATAGCAATCCAGTACTCTTTTCTTTGTTTCTAGCGAAATATTCCTGTCTCTTAATACTTTATTCAGCTTCTGGAACGCGTCTTTCGCCATGCCAATTCGCCTTCGGATCTCTGTGTTGCACTTTCCGTCTTCTGTTATAACACTTCCCAGGTATTTAAATTTTTGTAACTGCTTGATTTTAGTATCCCCCACCTGTATTTGGCATTTTGGGCTGTGTTTTTTTCGTTGATGACCATGCATTCGGTCTTCTTGCAGTTTATTTGTTGTCTTTTCTTGTTTCTCTTTCAGCTACCTTCTGTAGGATTTCTTGTAGTTTCCTTTCCGTGTCTGCTATCAGCACTGTATCATCTGCGTATCTTATGTTGTTTAAATTGTGGCCTCCGATGACGAAACCTGGTATGACATCTAGGGTTCTCAGAATAGTCTAGCTGTACAATCATGGCTTTTCAAAATAAATATATGAATACTACCTTATGAAAATGGAAATGTGAGGGTCTCGTATGATAGATTTGGTGGAGACACAAGAAACTTCCACAGGCCCTACAAGCATTTGCAACAAAACGCCTGCTATATCCAATGGTAGTGTTGACAGATGGAAGTAAGAAAGAAGTAGATACAATTTTTTAAAACCATCTTCCTGAAACATTTCTCCAGCCAATCCCAGGGTGTAATTACCACCGGGCCGACCTGACGTTTGCTTATAAATGCCTAACAATAAATAATTGGCACAAGGCCATATTCTAGATATCGTCTTTGGCTACTGATTCGTTTTTTTTTTTTTTTCGGCTTTTAATGACTTCTGGCGCAATCTGACTGTCCAATATACAGTCGGTTACTCTCACTTGATACCGATGCGTGATCACTTCGTCGTACGGCTGATTGATTTTAGTGTTCACCTGGTTGAAAACCAACAATAAAAGTCAATTATGTCAATGGAATTGAAGGGAAATTAATAGAAACATCGTTTCATTTGTCTTGTTCACTATTTCTCTTTTTAAACTGTTTGTTCGGCTGCCGTGAAAGAAACATTATGGCAATAGTATTTTAACTGCTTCAACAATTTAACAAATAGCCATTGGTCGTGTACATGGCTTTGCCAAAGACCTCAAACATCAAACATTGTATTTTTTTGAATGAGATATCTTTTTCCTTAGATAAGACGTATTAAACTTTTTATCCTCTCTATTATAATAAAGGCCGTTATATATATATATATATATATATATATATATATATATATATATATATATATACACACATAAATCAAAACTTATTTATGAATGGAACTGTGTGTGTGTGTGTGTGTGTGTGTGTGTGTGTGTGTGTGTGTGTGTGTGTGTGTGTGTGCCTTCTTGATTAAGGGGGTTTGGCTCGTCTTGAACCTTTTAAAACTCTTCAACTCGAAATAAACCTCATCACTTGATTAGACGCAAGTATTGTCGAAAGAAAATACCTACTTTTGTAGTGATATTCTATATTTATGTTATAAATTTTAAATAAATATATATATAGATTTATTCATTCATTCATTCATTCATTGTTTAATTACTTAGTTTTTGGTTATAAAAAAATTAGACCAGTACACAATTCCTAATGCTGATCTCTATTTTAATCAAATAATTATATTAATGCTCTAATAAATTGTTTTTAGAGTCTGTTCTCATATTCTTCAAATAAGAAATTAGTTTATTTTGATTGGTCCGCTCTGTCTATGTAATAATGCCTTCTTGATTAAAGGGGTTTGGCTCGTCTTGAACCTTTCAAAACTCTTCAACTCGAAATAAACCTCATTACTTGATAAAACGCAAGTATTGTCGAAAGAAAATACCTACTTTTGTAGTGATATTCTGTATTTATGTTATAAATTTTAAATAAATATATATATAGATTCATTCATTCATTCATTCATTCATTGTTTAATTACTTAGTTTTTGGTTATAAAAAAATTAGACCAGTACACAATTCTATTAAAAAGCGTTCAATACAATTATATTGTAGAACTTTTGAATATTCTTCATTTGTAACGAGTTATTACGCAATCTAGATTTAGTTCTGAGCTTTTTGGAAAGTGTTTATTGATCAGTTTCAAAAATATTTGTCCTATTTTAGTTTTTCCTTCTAAGTTAAATGATGGGTTGAACCAGATAATATTTTGTTTTCTGTCACTGCTTTTATTTGTCTGTCTGTTTAGAAATTGTATTCTAAAATGTTCTTATGGCCAGATGTTTTTAGTGCATCTTCCTAGTTTCTGTTCTCAAATATTGTTCTGTTTGGCAAATGTTTTGATAACCTGTCTTCTATTCCTTTGTGAATGTATTTGATTATTCTTTGGGGATGGTTAGAGCTTGTGTTTATGTACTTTAACTTTGTGTTTTCTTTCATGCATGGAGAGACATTGCCTGTTTGTAAATTTAATTCCTCATCTAAATATTGGACTACTTTTCTATTTGTTTCTATTATTATCTCAAAATCTAGTAATTTGAAAAGTTCTTTCCTTATTTTATCATTTTCTCTTTTGTTGTCCGGTACTATCATTAATCCGTCATCTCTGTATAATCCGAGGTTGTCTATATGAATTATATTGTTGATTTTATTTCATATGTATATACCCATCGATTATGAAATTTCTGCATCGTCATACAATCATTGTGGTACATCAAAAGTGCCGTTGTTTGATTTTTTAATCCATGCTTTACCATTGTAGAAAAGTATTGATTTGCAGCAATGTAGGAGTATTTCAATATATTCAGATGGCATGTTTATGTATCTTTAAGCAAAATTAAACGCTTCCATCAAACCTTTTTCAGAAATTGATGGGTAAAAGTTTTTTATGTCACATTTAATTAAGCTATATTATTTTTTCCATTGGATTTTTCGGAACCAGGAAATGCAATCACTTGTGTTATTCAACTGGTTAGCTTGAGTGGCTGTTCCTCGTAAGACACAAATATTTTTTTTAAATATTTGATGGCTTTTTTGCCCACTTCTGTTTTTGATGGATTTACAAGTCGGTATGAGGGATAGTTTAAGTAGTGAAATTTATCATGTGACCGGCCCCAGCAGGTATTTTCATTCTTTAGGTGTGAAAAAAAATTGGCTGGCGTCATAGATCAATTTTTTATTTCCTATAAAATCAGGATCCAGATTTTTTACTTTTAGCACTGACTTTTGAAATTTGCTTTGGTTTGGGTTTTTCCAAAATGTCTTTAGTCGTTTGGATCAGATTTTGCAGGAGTGCACTTTTACTCTTTTCGTTTCCGTAAATTGATAGATGATACAGGATTTGTATCTATAATTCTTAATACACCGTTCCCCCTATTCTACGTGCCTTTTATTCCATTGTGCCTCTTATTCCATCATGAATCTTATTCCACGTACCTCCTATTCTATCGTGCGTCTTATTCTATTGTGCCTCTGATTCCATCATGAATCCTATTCCACCTGCCTCTTTTTCTATCGTGCCTCTTATTCCATTGTGCCTCTTATTCCATCATGAATCCTATTCCACGTACCACCTGTTCTATCGTGCCTCTTATTCCATTGTGCCTCTTATTCCATCATGAATCCTATTCCACGTCACCTCCTATTCTATCGTGCCTCTTATTCCATTGTGCCTCTTATTCCATCATGAATCCTATTCCACCTGCCTTCTATTCTATCGTGCCTCTTATTCCATTGTGCCTCTTATTCCATCATGAATTCTATTCCACGTACCTCCTTTTCCAGTGTGCCTCCTATATCATCGTCCCTCTTATTCTATCTTGCTTCTTATTCCATCGTGCCTATTTTTCCGTTGTGCCTCCTATTCCACGTTCCTCTTATTCCATCATGCCTCCTGTTCCATCATGCCTCCTATGCCATCTTGCCACATATTCCATTATGCCTCTTAATCCATCGTGCCTCCCATTCCGACATGTATCTTATTCCATCGTTCTGTCATTCCATCGCGCATTCTGTTCCAGCATACCAATTATTCCATCATACGTCTTATTCCAGTGTGTCTCTTATTTCACCGTGCTGCTTATTCCACTGTGCTTCTTATTCCACCGTTCTACTTATTCCACCTTTCCTCTTATTCCATCGGGCCTCCTATTCCTCCGTACTTTCTATTCCACCGTGCCTCCTATATCATCGTCCCTCTTTTTCTATCTTGCCTCTTATTCCATCGTTCCTCTTATTCCTTTGTGCTTCTTATTCCTTCGTGCCTCTTATTCCTTCATACCTCTCATTCCATCGTGCCCATTATTCCATTATGTCTTCAATTCCATCATGCCCCCTTATTCCATCGCGCTTCCTATTCCATCGTGATTGTTTTTCCATCATGTCCCCTTATTCCATCGTGCCATTTATTCTATCGTACCATTTTTCCATTTTGCTTCCTATTCCATCGTGCCTCCTATTCTGTCGTGCCTCTTATTCCACCGTGCCTCTTATTCCATCTTGTTTATTGATCATTCGTGCTTTTTATTCTATCGTGCCATTTATTCCATCGTGTCTCTTATTCCATTGTGCCTATTATTCCATCGTTCCTTCTATTCCATCGTTCCATTATTCCATTATGTCTCCTATTCCATTATGTCTCCTATTCCACCAAGCCCTCTATTCCATTGTGCCTATTATTCCATCGTTCCTTCTATTCCATCGTTCCATTATTCCATTATGTCTCCTATTCCTTCGTGCCTCTTATTCTATCGTGCCATTTATTCCATCGCGCTTCCTATTCCATCGTGTCTCTTATTCCATTGTGCCTATTATTCCATCGTTCCTTCTATTCCATCGTTCCAGTATTCCATTATGTCTCCTATTCCATCGTTCCTCCTATTCCACCAAGCCCTCTATTCCATTGTGCCTATTATTCCATCGTTCCTTCTATTCCATCGTTCCATTATTCTATTATGTCTCCTCTTCCTTCGTGCCTCTAATTCTTTCGTGCCTTTTATTCTATCGTTCCATTTATTCCATCGCGCTTTCTATTCCATAGTATCTCTTATTCCTTCATACCTCTCATTCCATCGTGCCCATTATTCCATTATGCATTTAATTCCATCAAGTATCTTATTCCATTGTGCCTATTATTCCATCGTTCCTTCTATTCCATCGTGTCCATTATTACACTATGCCTCCTATTCTGCCGTGCCTCTTATTCCACCGTGCCTCTTATTCCATCTTTTTTTTTTTGATCATTCGTGCTTTTTATTTTATCGTGCCATTTATTCCATCGTGCCTCCTCTTCCCTAGTGTCTCCTATTCGAACGTGCATCCCATTCCATCCTGCTTTCTATTCCACCAAGCCATCTATTCAATCGTTCCTCTTATTCCCTCGTACCTTCTATTCCATCCTGCCTCTTATTCCTTCGTGCATATTTTTCTATCGTGCCATTTATTCTATCGCGTTTCCTATTCCATCGTGTCTCTTATTCCATTATGCCTATTATTCCATCGTTCCTTCTATTCCATCGTGTCCATTATTCCATTATGTCTCCTATTCCTTCGTGCCTCTTATTCTATCGTGCCATTTATTCCCTCGCGCTTTCTATTCCATTGTGTCACTTATTCGACCGTGTCTCCTATTCCATCGTTCCTCCTATTCCACCAAGCCCTCTATTCCATCGTGCCTCTTATTCCCTCGTACCTTCTATTCCATCCTGCCTCTATAAATAAACACCGAATCAAAACATCCTCATTCTCTTCATAGTTCATTAATCAAAAGAAAGTTCTATTCAGAATGTTTCCCGAGTCCGGATACTTTGTTGAACAGGCTCCCGAAAATATTCTTTCCTTGTTATTACAATCTTCATCTTTTCAATTCGAGCGCCAAACAATTATCTATGAATTCTATCCACACAATATGCAAATTCTTCCTCCTCTTATGTATATACAACAACCATAATAAATAACTACCTTGAATGGCTCTTGGGCCTTACACTAAATTAATATTCTTAAAACAATATTTCCACGGTTGTTGAATGCTTGAAATAGATTATGTTTTTCTTTTATTTACTAGGGCTTCTCAAACTTGAAATATATTTCTAAGCATTCCAAATTCTTTATTATTCGGGTGTTTTATTTAATTACATATTTCTAGCATCGTTTTAAACATTCCGAATCTTTACAAATGCAAAATGGCGATCGGTACTGGTTAATCGAAAAGGTCCAATTCTGCTTCATGCATGTTGCTAGGGTAAAACAGCCGAGGCTCACCGACTTCACATACCAGATTTTCCAACATCCACCATATAACTTTGAGGTCTCGCAAAATGACGACTACTTTTTCAAGTATCGTGACAATTTTTTTAGTACTAAATGATATTTCCTGAAAATGTGTTCATGTGTATTCACTTCGGTATACAGTTATACCACGATTATCAGCAGATCTTGGATTGGCTGTTTGAAAATTTTTCAGTATTACTATAATACCAAATTCCGGATAATTGATTGCCTAATTTCCGGATAATTGAATACGTAAAATCCGGATAACTGAATATCTAAATATCAAATGACATTTCCTGAAAATGTGTTCATGTGTAATTAATAATCACTTCGGTATACTGTTATACCTCGATTATCAGCAGATCTTGGATTTGATGTTTGAAGAATTTTTCAATATTACTATAATTCAAATTTCCGGATAATTGAATGTCTAATTTCCGTATAATTGAATGCATTAATTATGGATAACCGAATATCTAAATTCCAAATGGCATTTTCTGAAAATGTGTTAATGTGTAATTAGTATTCAGTTATCAGCAGACCTTGGAATGTCTGTTTGAAAGATTTTTCAGTATTCCTATAATTCCAAATTCCGGATAATGGATTGCCTAATTACCGGATAATTGAATGCGTAAAATCCGGATAACTGAATATCTAAATTCCAAATGATATTTCCTGAAAATGTGTTCAAGTGTAATTAGTATTCACTTCGGTATACAGATATACCACGATTATCAGCAGATCTTGGATTGGGTGTTTGAAAAATTTTTCAATATTCCTATAATTCCAAATTCCGGATAATTGATTGCCTAATTTCCGGATAATTGAATGCGTAAAATGCGGATAACTGAATATCTAAATTCCAAAAGTCATTTCCTGAAAATGTGTTCATGTGTAAATAGTATTCACTTCGGTATACTGTTATACCACGATTGTCAGCAGATCTTGGATTGGGTGTTTGAAAATTTTTTCAATATTCCTATAATTCGGAAAACTGAATATCTAAATTCCAAATGACATTTCCTGAAAATGTGTTCATGTGTAATTAGTATTCACTTCGGTATACAGTTATACCACGATTGTCAGCAGATCTTGGATTGTGTGTTTGAAAAATTTTTCAATATTCCTATAATTCCAAATTCCGGATAATTGATTGCCTAATTTCCGGATAATTGAATGCGTAAAATCCGGATAACTGAATATCTAAATTCCAAATGACATTTTCTGAAAATGTGTTCATGTGTAATTAGTATTCACTTCGGTATACAGTTATACCACGATTATCATCAGATCTTGGATTGGGTGTTTGAAAATTTTTTCAATATTATTATAATTCCAAATTCCGGATAACTGATTGCCTAATTTCCGGATTATTGAATGCGTAAAATGCGGATAACTGAATATCTAAATTCCAAATGAAATTTCCTGAAAATGTGTTCATGTGTAATTAGTATTCACTTCGGTATACAGTTATACCACGATTATCAGCAGATCTTGGATTGGGTGTTTGAAAAATTTTTCAATGTTCCTATAATTCAAAATTCCGGATAATTGATTGCCTAATTTCCGGATAATTGAATGCGTAAAATCCGGATAACTGAATATCTAAATTCCAAATGACATTTCCTGAAAATGTGTTCATGTGTAATTAGTATTCATTTCGGTATACATTTGTACCACGATTATCAGCAGATCTTGGATTTGATGTTTGACAAATTTTGCAATATTCCTATAATTCAAATTTCCGGATAATTGAATGTCTAATTTCCGTATAATTGAAAGCGTTAATAATGGATAACCGAATATCTAAATTCCAAATGGCATTTTCTGAAAATGTGTTCATGTGTAATTGGTATTCACTTCGTTATACAGTTATACCACGATTATCAGCAGATCTTAGATCGAGTGTTTGAAAATTTTTTCAATATTCCTATAATTCCAAATTCCGGATAATTGATTGCCTAATTTCCGGATAACTGAATGTCGTAAAATGCGGATAGCTGAATATCTAATTTTCCAAAAGTCATTTCCTGAAAATGTGTTCATGTGTAATTAGTATTCACTTCGGTATACAGTTATACCACGATTATCAGCAGATCTTAGATCGAGTGTTTGAAATTTTTTTCAATATTCCTATAATTCGGATAACTGAATATCTAAATTCCAAATGACATTTCCTGAAAATGAGTTCATGTGTAATTAGTATTCACTTCGGTATACTGTTATACCACGATTGTCAGCAGATCTTGGATTGGGTGTTTGAAAATTTTTTCAATATTCCTATAATTCGGATAACTGAATATCTTAATTCCAAATGACATTTCTGAAAATGTGTTCATGTGTAATTAGTATTCACTTCGGTATACAGTTATACCACAATTGTCAGCAGATCTTGGATTGTGTGTTTGAAAAATTTTTCAATATTCCTATAATTCCAAATTCCGGATAATTGATTGCCTAATTTCCGGATAATTGAATGCGTAAAATCCGGATAACTGAATATCTAAATTCCAAATGACATTTCCTGAAAATGTGTTCATGTGTAATTATTATTCACTTCTGTATACAGTTATATCACGATTATCATCAGATCTTGGATAGGGTGTTTGAAAATTTTTTTCAATATTCCTATAATTCCAAATTCCGGATAACTGATTGCCTAATTTCCGGATAATTGAATGCGTAAAATACGGATGACTGAATATCTAAATTCCAAATGACATTTCCTGAAAATGTGTTCATGTGTAATTAGTATTCATTTCGGTATACATTTGTACCACGATTATCCGCATATCTTGGATAGGGTTTTTGAAAATTTTTTCAATATTCCTATAATTCCAAATTCCGGATAATTGATTGCATAATTTCCGGATAATTGAATGCGTAAAATCCGGATAACTGAATATCTAAATTCCAAATGACATTTCCTGAAAATGTGTTCATGTGTAATTAGTATTCACTTCGGTATACTGTTATACCACGATTGTCAGCAGATCTTGGATTGGGTGTTTGAAAATTTTTTCAATATTCCCATAATTCGGATAACTGAATATCTAAATTCCAAATGACATTTCCTGAAAATGCGTTCATGTGTAATTAGTATTCACTTCGGTATACAGTTATACCACGATTATCAGCAGATCTTGGATTGGGTGTTTGAAAAATTTTTCAATGTTCCTATAATTCAAAATTCCGGATAATTGATTGCCTAATTTCCGGATAATTGAATGCGTAAAATCCGGATGACTGAATATCTAAATTCCAAATGACATTTCCTGAAAGTGTGTTCATGTGTAATTAGTATTCAATTCGGTATACTGTTATACCACGATTGTCAGCAGATCTTGGATTGGGTGTTTGAAAATTTTTTCAATATTCCTATAATTCGGATAACTGAATATCTAAATTCCAAATGACATTTCCTGAAAATGTGTTCATGTGTAATTAGTATTCACTTCGGTATACTGTTATTCCTCGATTATCAGCAGATCTTGGATTTGATGTTTGACAAATTTTGCAATATTCCTATAATTCAAATTTCCGGATAATTGAATGTCTAATTTCCGTATAATTGAAAGCGTTAATAACGGATAACCGAATATCTAAATTCCAAATGGCATTTTCTGAAAATGTGTTCATGTGTAATTAGTATTCACTTAGGTATACAGTTATACCACGATTATCAGCAGATCTTAGATCGAGTGTTTGAAAATTTTTTCAATATTCCTATAATTCCAAATTCCGGATAATTGATTGCCTAATTTCCGGATAATTGAATGCGTAAAATGCGGATAACTGAATATCTAAATTCCAAAAGTAATTTCCTGAAAATGTGTTCATGTGTAATTAGTATTCACTTCGGTATACTGTTATTCCTCGATTATCAGCAGATCTTGGATTTGATGTTTGACAAATTTTGCAATATTCCTATAATTCGGATAACTGAATATCTAAATTCCAAATGACATTTCCTGAAAATGTGTTCATGTGTAATTATTATTCACTTCTGTATACAGTTATACCACGATTTTCATCAGATCTTGGATTGGGTGTTTGAAAATTTTTTCAATATTCCTATAATTCCAAATTCCGGATAACTGATTGCCTAATTTCCGGATAATTGAATGCGTGAAATGCGGATAACTGAATATCTAAATTCCAAATGACATTTCCTGAAAATGTGTTCATGTGTAATTAGTATTCACTTCGGTATACAGTTATACCACGATTATCAGCAGATCTTGGATTGGCTGTTTGAAACATTTTTCAATGTTCCTATAATTCAAAATTCCGGATAATTGATTGCCTAATTTCCGGATAATTGAATGCGTAAAATGCGGATAACTGAATATCTAAATTCCAAATGACATTTCCTGAAAATGTGTTCATGTGTAATTAGTATTCATTTCGGTATACATTTGTACCACGATTATCAGCAGATCTTGGATAGGGTTTCTGAAAAATTTTTCAATAATCCTATAATTCTAAATTCCGGATAATTCATTGCCTAATTTCGGGATAATTGAATGCGTAAAATCCGGATAACTGAATATCTAAATTCCAAATGACATTTCCTGAAAATGTGTTCATGTGTAATTAGTATTCACTTCGGTATACAGTTATACCACGATTATCAGCAGATCTTGGGTTGGGTGTTTGAAAAATTTTTCAATATTCCTATAATTACAAATTCCGGATAATTGATTGCCTAATTTCCGGATAATTGAATGCGTAAAATGCGGATAACTGAATATCTAAATTCCAAATGACATTTCCTGAAAATGTGTTCATGTGTAATTAGTATTCATTTCGGTATACATTTGTACCACGATTATCCGCATATCTTGGATAGGGTTTTTGAAAATTTTTTCAATATTCCTATAATTCCAAATTCCGGGTAATTGATTGCATACTTTCAGGATAATTGAATGCGTAAAATCCGGATAACTGAATATCTAAATTCCAAATGACATTTCCTGACAATGTGTTCATGTGTAATTAGTATTCACTTCGGTATACAATTATACCACGATTATCAGCCGATCTTAGATTGGGTGTCTGAAAAATTTTTCAATATTCCTATAATTCCACATTCCTGATAATTGATTGCCTAATTACCGGACAATTGAATGCGTAAAATCCGGATAACTGAATATCTAAATTGCAAATGACTTTTCCTGAAAATGTGTTCATGTGTAATTAGTATTCACTTCGGTATACTGTTATTCCTCGATTATCAGCAGGTCTTGGATTTGATGTTTGACAAATTTTGCAATATTCCTATAATTCAAATTTCCGAATAATTGAATGTCTAATTTCCGTATAATTGAAAGCGTTAATAATGGATTACCGAATATCTAAATTCCAAATGGCATTTACTGAAAATGTATTCATGTGTAATTAGTATTCACTTCGGTATACAGTTATACCACGATTATCAGTAGATCTTAGATCGAGTGTTTGAAAATTTTTTCAATATTCCTATAATTCCAAATTCCTGATAATTGATTGCCTAATTTCCGGATAATTGAATGCGTAAAAAGCGGATAACTGAATATCTAAATTCCAAAAGTCATTTCCTGAAAATGTGTTCATGTGTAATTAGTATTCACTTCGGTATACAGTTATACCACGATTATCAGAAGATCTTAGATCGAGTGTTTGAAAATTTTTTCAATATTCCTATAATTCCAAATTCCGGATAATTGATTCCTAATTTCCGGATAATTGAATGCGTAAAATGCGGATAACTGAATATCTAATTTTCCAAAAGTCATTTCCTGAAAATGTGTTCATGTGTAATTGGTATTCACTTCGGTATACTGTTATTCCTCGATTATCAGCAGATCTTGGATTTGATGTTTGACAAATTTTGCAATATTCCTATAATTCAAATTTCCGGATAATTGAATGTCTAATTTCCGTATAATTGAAAGCGTTAATAACGGATAACAGAATATCTAAATTCCAAATGGCATTTCCTGAAAATGTGTTCATGTGTAATTAGTATTCACTTCGGTATACAGTTATACCACGATTGTCAGTAGATCTTAGATCGAGTGTTTGAAAATTTTTTCAATATTCCTATAATTCGGATAACTGAATATCTAAATTCCAAATGACATTTCCTGAAAATGTGTTCATGTGTAATTAGTATTCACTTCGGTATACTGTTATACCACGATTGTCAGCAGATCTTGGATTGGGTGTTTGAAAATTTTTTCAATATTCCTATAATTCGGATAACTGAATATCTAAATTCCAAATGACATTTCCTGAAAATGTGTTCATGTGTAATTAGTATTCACTTCGGTATACTGTTATTCCTCGATTATCAGCAGATCTTGGATTTGATGTTTGACAAATTTTGCAATATTCCTATAATTCAAATTTCCGGATAATTGAATGTCTAATTTCCGTATAATTGAAAGCGTTAATAACGGATAACCGAATATCTAAATTCCAAATGGCATTTTCTGAAAATGTGTTCATGTGTAATTAGTATTCACTTCGGTATACAGTTATACCACGATTATCAGCAGATCTTAGATCGAGTGTTTGAAAATTTTTTCAATATTCCTATAATTCCAAATTCCGGATGATTGATTGCCTAATTTCCGGATAATTGAATGCGTAAAATGCGGATAACTGAATATCTAAATTCCAAAAGTCATTTCCTGAAAATGTGTTCATGTGTAATTAGTATTCACTTCGGTATACTGTTATTCCTCGATTATCAGCAGATCTTGGATTTGATGTTTGACAAATTTTGCAATATTCCTATAATTCGGATAACTGAATATCTAAATTCCAAATGACATTTCCTGAAAATGTGTTCATGTGTAATTATTATTCACTTCTGTATACAGTTATACCACGATTTTCATCAGATCTTGGATTGGGTGTTTGAAAATTTTTTCAATATTCCTATAATTCCAAATTCCGGATAACTGATTGCCTAATTTCCGGATAATTGAATGCGTGAAATGCGGATAACTGAATATCTAAATTCCAAATGACATTTCCTGAAAATGTGTTCATGTGTAATTAGTATTCACTTCTGTATACAGTTATACCACGATTTTCATCAGATCTTGGATTGGGTGTTTGAAAATTTTTTCAATATTCCTATAATTCCAAATTCCGGATAACTGATTGCCTAATTTCCGGATAATTGAATGCGTGAAATGCGGATAACTGAATATCTAAATTCCAAATGACATTTCCTGAAAATGTGTTCATGTATAATTAGTATTCACTTCGGTATACAGTTATACCACGATTATCAGCAGATCTTGGATTGGCTGTTTGAAACATTTTTCAATGTTCCTATAATTCAAAATTCCGGATAACTGATTGCCTAATTTCCGGATAATTGAATGCGTAAAATGCGGATAACTGAATATCTAAATTCCAAATGACATTTCCTGAAAATGTGTTCATGTGTAATTAGTATTCACTTCGGTATACAGTTATACCACGATTATCAGCAGATCTTGGATTGGCTGTTTGAAACATTTTTCAATGTTCCTATAATTCCAAATTCCGGATAACTGATTGCCTAATTTCCGGATAATTGAAGGCGTAAAATGCGGATAACTGAATATCTAAATTCCAAATGACATTTCCTGAAAATGTGTTCATGTGTAATTAGTATTCACTTCGGTATACAGTTATACCACGATTATCAGCAGATCTTGGATTGGGTGTTTGAAAAATTTTTCAATGTTCCTATAATTCAAAATTTCGGATAATTGATAGCCTAATTTCCGGATAATTGAATGCGTAAAATGCGGATAACTGAATATCTAAATTCCAAATGACATTTCCTGAAAATGTGTTCATGTGTAATTAGTATTCATTTCGGTATACATTTGTACCACGATTATCAGCAGATCTTGGATAGGGTTTTTGAAAAATATTTCAATATTCCTATAATTCTAAATTCCGGATAATTGATTGCCTAATTTCCGGATAATTGAATGCGTAAAATCCGGATGACTGAATATCTAAATTCCAAATGACATTTCCTGAAAATGTGTTCATGTGTAATTAGTATTCATTTCGGTATACATTTGTACCACGATTATCCGCATATCTTGGATAGGGTTTTTGAAAATTTTTTCAATATTCCTATAATTCCAAATTCCGGATAATTGATTGCATAATTTCCGGATAATTGAATGCGTAAAATCCGGATAACTGAATATCTAAATTCCAAATGACAATTCCTGACAATGTGTTCATGTGTAATTAATATTCACTTCGGTATACAGTTATTCCTCGATTATCAGCAGATCTTGGATTTGATATTTGACAAATTTTGCAATATTCCTATAATTCAATTTTCCGGATAATTGAATGTCTAATTTCCGTATAATTGAAAGCGTTAATAACGGATAACCGAATATCTAAATTCCAAATGGCATTTTCTGAAAATGTGTTCATGTGTAATTAGTATTCACTTCGGTATACAGTTATACCACGATTATCAGCAGATCTTAGATCGAGTGTTTGAAAATTTTTTCAATATTCCTATAATTCCTAATTCCTGATAATTGATTGCCTAATTTCCGGATAATTGAATGCGTAAAATGCGGATAACTGAATATCTAAATTCCAAAAGTCATTTCCTGAAAATGTGTTCATGTGTAATTAGTATTCACTTCGGTATACTGTTATTCCTCGATTATCAGCAGATCTTGGATTTGATGTTTGACAAATTTTGCAATATTCCTATAATTCAAATTTCCGGATAATTGAATGTCTAATTTCCGTATAATTGAAAGCGTTAATAACGGATAACCGAATATCTAAATTCCAAATGGCATTTTCTGAAAATGTGTTCATGTGTAATTAGTATTCACTTAGGTATACAGTTATACCACGATTATCAGCAGATCTTGGATTTGATGTTTGACAAATTTTGCAATATTCCTATAATTCAAATTTCCGGATAATTGAATGTCTAATTTCCGTATAATTGAAAGCGTTAATAACGGATAACCGAATATCTAAATTCCAAATGGCATTTTCTGAAAATGTGTTCATGTGTAATTAGTATTCACTTAGGTATACAGTTATACCACGATTATCAGCAGATCTTGGATTGGGTGTTTGAAAATTTTTCAATATTCCTATAATTCCAAATTCCTGATAATTGATTGCCTAATTTCCGGATAATTGAATGCGTAAAATCCGGATAACTGAATATCTAAATTCCAAATGACATTTCCTGAAAATGTGTTCATGTGTAATTAGTATTCGCTTCGGTATACAGTTATACCACGATCATCAGCAGATCTTGTATTGGGTTTTTGAAAAATTTTTCAATATTCCTATAATTCCAAATTCCGGATAATTGATTGCCTAATTTCCGGACAATTGAATGCGTAAAATCCGGATAACTGAATATCTAAATTCCAAATGACATTTCCTGAAAATGTGTTTCTGTGTAATTAGTATTCACTTCGGTATACTGTTATTCCTCGATTATCAGCAGATCTTGTATTTGATGTTTGACAAATTTTGCAATATTCCTATAATTCAAATTTCCGGATAATTGAATGTCTAATTTCCGTATAATTGAATGCGTTAATTACGGATAACCGAATATCTAAATTCCAAATGGCATTTTCTGAAAATGTGTTCATGTGTAATTAGTATTCAGTTATCAGCAGGCCTTGGAATGTGTGTTTGAAAAATTTTTCAATATTCCTATAATTCCAAATTCTGGATAATTGATTGCCTAATTTCCGGATAATTGAATGCGTAAAATCCGGATAACTGAATATCTAAATTCCAAATGACATTTCCTGAAAATGTGTTCATGTGTAATTAGTATTCACTTCGGTATACAGTTATACCACGATTATCAGCAGATCTTGGATTGGGTGTTTGAAAATTTTTCAATATTCTTATAATTCCAAATTCTGGATAATTGATTGCCTAATTTCCGGATAATTGAATGCGTAAAATCCGGATAACTGAATATCTAAATTCCAAATGACATTTCCTGAAAATGTGTTCATGTGTAATTAGTATTCACTTCGGTATACTGTTATACCTCGATTATCAGCAGATCTTAAATTTGATGTTTGAAAATTTTTTCAATATTCCTATAATTTACATTTCCGGATAATTGAATGTCTAATTTCCGTATAATTGAATGCGTTAATTGCGGATAACCGAATATGTAAATTTCAAATTGTATTTTCTGAAAATGTGTTCATGTGTAATTAGTATTCAGTTATCAGCAGACCTTTGAATGCGTATTTGAAAAATTTTTCAATATTCCTATAATTCCAAATTTCGGATAATTGATTGCCTAATTTCCGTATAATTGAATGCTTAAAATCCGGATAACTGAATATCTAAATTCCAAATGACATTTCCTGAAAATGTGTTCATGTGTAATTAGTATTCACTTCGGTATACAGTTATACCACGATTATCAGCAGATCTTGGATTGGCTGTTTGAAAAATTTTTCAATATTCCTATAATTCAAATTTCCTGATAATTGTATGTCTAATTTCCGTATAATTGAATGCGTTAATTACGGATAACCGAATATCTAAATTCCAAATGGCATTTTCTGAAAATGTGTTCATGTGTAATTAGTATTCAGTTATCAGCAGACCTTGGAATTTGTGTTTGAAAAATTTTTCAATATTCCTATAATTCCAAATTCCGGATAATAATTTCCTAATTTCCAGATAATTGAATGCGTAAATTCCGGATAACTGAATATCTCAATTCCGGCTGATTAAAAGATTTTATTCCGGATAAATAAATATCTAAATACTAGATAGCGATACTTGAGGAAGTACTATATCTGCAACGTTTTTTGATTTGTCTTAAATTTATCGCAACATTATTCAATTTGGTACGCTTTACTATTTGGATCAATGCGCTTTCTTGGTTGTCATATACTAACATTGGCTGCTGCACTCTGATGCCTTCTTCAGGCGTCTATCTTTGTCCTAAGTAAATGTTGTGAATTCCGGGAATGGGAACCACACAAAATAAAGGAACAACAACCAGAATTTGAAGTAGAAAAATAAGTCTATTAACGTAAATGATACCAACTTGAACGCAAGTTACTAATCAAGGAATACAGTAAGAAGTATATATACGAGTCTCTAAAGTGAAGCAGTAGTATGTTTAGTACGTCCCCGTCGGAAGTGCTGTATAGTAATATTCTGGCTAAGTGAAACTCAGATCTATTATAAACTACTGACACTGTATTCTCCGTGAAACCTCGGTATGTTCGGTATCGCTTGGTATCTGCCGCTATCTGACGTATCTCTCGGATCTGACGTATCTCATTATGGCATTAGTATATGTATACTCTAGACGAGTCTATTATCATGGAAAAAGGGGAGACCCCACAAAAGTAAACTTGTTAAAATTTTACACCCAACCCGTTATAGTGGATATTGTTAGAACTACAAAATTTTATCTACTTGCTTGGTATTGATAAAAAGTCATACCCTATAATTCAGTGGAAGTAACAGGTATATGACGCTAAGTTAAATAAAAGCGATGAGGGAGAGAATATTGACAAATATGAGTTACCTCCTCTAAACATGGCTGAGATGAAATTGACTTCATTCGTAGAATTTGAAAAATATATAGCTGATAAGAAATTAATTAAAATCAACCTTCTTCTTCATATTTACAAAAATTCACAATGACCTGTGAAATCCTGGTTTTTCCCAAATAGAAAAAGAATTAGCCATTTGTTTAAAGAAAAAATCAAAACCAGATTTCGCAAGTAGGTGTTAAAATGTTTTTTGATGAATTGGAGCGACTTGCAAGACCAAAAGGACTTCGCGTGTAAATGAGAAAAAATCTAGATTACAATCAAAGGACTTCATCAACGTCAGTCAGCCAGAGAGATGGGAGCAGCGAAGAGACACACATCTGAAATGTAACTCAACTTCAAGCGACTCGGATATTGTCCTTTGTCTTTTCCTCCTAATCTCTTTCAACAATTGCTACTATTAACATTTTGTACGAACTCTTGACACCTTAACTTTCTCAGTGAACATTAATTTCTACAAATTCTTGTTATTTCTCCTTAAATAAGTTTCTTTTTAAAATGCAAGATGTATGTTTTATTATTCCACTCTACCACACTAATCCACATATTCCAACTTACCGACATCCAAACTTATGATAAAAACCTTCTGATTATAATTCTGATGGTAATTCAGCATAAAACTTGTAAGTATGACACAAGGCCGAATATTAACATTAACCAGCTCCCTATACGCTACGCTGGTGACTCCCGATGTTCAAGAAATACGCACCCCAACGCTACAAATATACATATCATTTAGATTTCTTTTTTTTTTCTTTTTTTTTTCTTTTTCTTTTTTGTCGAAATACAGAAAACCAAAGTCGGGAATATTGAATTTGAGAAAATCAGGATACAAATAATCTTGAAAGTGCTATAGTTTGTATTTCAATATGCTATTTGAACTGGAATTTATATATTACTAGCATCATAGCCCGGCGTTACCCGTGCAACTCTGAACATTTTAGTAGTAGGAGAAGATGCAACTTTTATTTTACCTATTTTGTTTTTGTTTGAAAAAACACTTTTTTTTTTAAATATTTTTGTTTCAAAATTACGGGGAAAAATATTCACATTTTTTGTTGACCAAATAAATTTTTAAAACGTCGGAATAAAAATTAAATATAAAGGCTTATTTTTTTCTTTTTCTAATAAAAGAATATTTTAGTCGCGTTTGACACGTGTGATTTGATTTCTGTGACGTAATTCAGCAACCATCTTAGATGTTTTACGAAGCAAATGTAAACAATCGTGTCCATTGGCCAAAAAGTGCGAAAGGAAAAATTGCTGAACTTAAAACTCAAAAAGTATGTGTCGACTTGGCTTCCCTGTAGATATATGTCCCTAGAAATTTTGAATGGCGTAGTTTAAAAAATGTAAGCGTGCATAGGGAACAGTCTTACACAGACTCACAGATTGCCTTTTATAGAGAGAGATATATTATAAGACTCGGTTTTTTTTTTATTATTCCATTTTACTATTTAAAACTCTGGTGTGAATTTAGTATACTATTTGATCTCGTGCGACGGTGACATTTTCTTTTACCCCATTCGTTTACAAACATCAGTGTTTATGAAGCAAGATTTTTCCTACAAAATTTTTCATCTAAAATCCATTTTCTTTCTTTTGAGTTGAGTTAAGATTTTATCAAATCGAAACAGCAATATCGATTCACCAAGATTTTTTTTTAACTTTATACATTTCTTTTTTCAGCCTTCATTTCTTTTTCATTTTTATCTTATTTCCGGTGCATGCGCATTGCGTTAGTTTTTCTCGTATTTGGGTAGTGATCCAAAGGGATCTTAGATTGGAATCTAATGTCTTTTGCTTTGGGCATTGGATCAAAATCATGGTGGTTTTCTTTGATCTGTATTAATATAATCACTTCTGTATAGGGTCAGGCTTTTAATTCGCTCTTTACCATCTTGTCTTTCTCTAAGAGCTAGGAACGAAAATGACTTTTCTATCATCTTTTTCTGATTTTTCAAAATGCTGTCCCCTTTTTTAAGTCTTCCTCTTCCCAGTCTTTTTCGCTTTGCTTGTTTCTGTTTTTTCTCTTTTTAACCGATTTATTCCTTTAACATTTTCCTGCTTCTTCACTTTAATCTCGTTTCTTTTTCTTTACTCTTTCTTATTTCATTCTCTTCCTTCTAATTTTTACTCATCTCCTGCCCCTTCCGGTTGAACGCTTCTGTTTCTTTACTCTTTCTTATTTCATTCTCTTCCTTCTAATTTTTACTCATCTCCTGCCACATCCGGTTGAACGCTTCTGTTTCTTTACTCTTTCTTATTTCATTCTCTTCCTTCTACCTTTTACTCATCTCCTGCCCCTTCCGGTTGAACGCTTCTGTTTCTTTACTCTTTCTTATTTCATTCTCTTCCTTCTACCTTTTACTCATCTCCTGCCATATCCGGTTGAACGCTTCTGTTTCTTTACTCTTTCTTATTTCATTCTCTTCCTTCTAATTTTTACTCATCTCCTGCCACATCCGGTTGAACGCTTCTGTTTCTTTACTCTTTCTTATTTCATTCTCTTCCTTCTACCTTTTACTCATCTCCTGCCATATCCGGTTGAACGCTTCTGTTTCTTTACTCTTTCTTATTTCATTCTCTTCCTTCTACCTTTTACTCATCTCCTGCCATATCCGGTTGAACGCTTCTGTTTCTTTACTCTTTCTTATTTCATTCTCTTCCTTCTACTTTTTACTCATCTCCTGCCACATCCGGTTGAACGCTTCTGTTTCTTTACTCTTTCTTATTTCATTCTCTTCCTTCTACCTTTTACTCATCTCCTGCCATATCCGGTTGAACGCTTCTGTTTCTTTACTCTTTCTTATTTCATTCTCTTCCTTCTACTTTTTACTCATCTCCTGCCACATCCGGTTGAACGCTTCTGTTTCTTTACTCTTTCTTATTTCATTCTCTTCCTTCTACTTTTTACTCATCTCCTGCCACTTCCGGTTGAACGCTTCTGTTTCTTTATTCTTTCTTATTTCATTCTCTTCCTTCTACTTTTTACTCATCTCCTGCCACTTCCGGTTGAACGCTTCATTTACTTTATTCTCTCTTATTTCATTCTCTTCCTTCTACTTTTTACTCATCTCCTGCCACATCCGGTTGAACGCTTCTTTTTCTTTACTCTTTCTTATTTCATTCTCTTCCTTCTACTTTTTACTCATCTCCTGCCACATCCGGTTGAACGCTTCTGTTTCTTTACTCTTTCTTATTTCATTCTCTTCCTTCTACTTTTTACTCATCTCCTGCCACATCCGGTTGAACGCTTCTTTTTCTTTACTCTTTCTTATTTCATTCTCTTCCTTCTAATTTTTACTCATCTCCTGCCACATCCGGTTGAACGCTTCTGTTTCTTTACTCTTTCTTATTTCATTCTCTTCCTTCTACTTTTTACTCATCTTCTGCCACTTCCGGTTGAACGCTTCTTTTTCTTTACTCTTTCTTATTTCATTCTCTTCCTTCTACTTTTTACTCATCTCCTGCCACATCCGGTTGAACGCTTCTGTTTCTTTACTCTTTCTTATTTCATTCTCTTCCTTCTACTTTTTACTCATCTCCTGCCACATCCGGTTGAACGCTTCTTTTTCTTTACTCTTTCTTATTTCATTCTCTTCCTTCTACTTTTTACTCATCTCCTGCCACATCCGGTTGAACGCTTCTTTTTCTTTACTCTTTCTTATTTCATTCTCTTCCTTCTAATTTTTACTCATCTCCTGCCACTTCCGGTTGAACGCTTCTTTTTCTTTACTCTTTCTTATTTCATTCTCTTCCTTCTACTTTTTACTCATCTCCTGCCACATCCGGTTGAACGCTTCTTTTTCTTTACTCTTTCTTATTTCATTCTCTTCCTTCTAATTTTTACTCATCTCCTGCCACATCCGGTTGAACGCTTCTGTTTCTTTACTCTTTCTTATTTCATTCTCTTCCTTCTACTTTTTACTCATCTCCTGCCACATCCGGTTGAACGCTTCTTTTTCTTTACTCTTTCTTATTTCATTCTCTTCCTTCTAATTTTTACTCATCTCCTGCCACTTCCGGTTGAACGCTTCTTTTTCTTTACTCTTTCTTATTTCATTCTCTTCCTTCTACTTTTTACTCATCTCCTGCCACATCCGGTTGAACGCTTCTTTTTCTTTACTCTTTCTTATTTCATTCTCTTCCTTCTACTTTTTACTCATCTCCTGCCACATCCGGTTGAACGCTTCTGTTTCTTTACTCTTTCTTATTTCATTCTCTTCCTTCTACTTTTTACTCATCTCCTGCCACATCCGGTTGAACGCTTCTTTTTCTTTACTCTTTCTTATTTCATTCTCTTCCTTCTAATTTTTACTCATCTCCTGCCACATCCGGTTGAACGCTTCTGTTTCTTTACTCTTTCTTATTTCATTCTCTTCCTTCTACCTTTTACTCATCTCCTGCCACATCCGGTTGAACGCTTCTTTTTCTTTACTCTTTCTTATTTCATTCTCTTCCTTCTAATTTTTACTCATCTCCTGCCACATCCGGTTGAACGCTTCTTTTTCTTTACTGTTTCTTATTTCATTCTCTTCCTTCTACTTTTTACTCATCTCCTGCCACATCCGGTTGAACGCTTCTGTTTCTTTACTCTTTCTTATTTCATTCTCTTCCTTCTACTTTTTACTCATCTCCTGCCACATCCGGTTGAACGCTTCTTTTTCTTTACTCTTTCTTATTTCATTCTCTTCCTTCTAATTTTTACTCATCTCCTGCCACTTCCGGTTGAACGCTTCTTTTTCTTTACTCTTTCTTATTTCATTCTCTTCCTTCTACTTTTTACTCATCTCCTGCCACTTCCGGTTGAACGCTTCATTTTCTTTATTCTTTCTTATTTCATTCTCTTCCTTCTACTTTTTACTCATCTCCTGCCACTTCCGGTTGAACGCTTCATTTTCTTTATTCTTTCTTATTTCCTTCTCCTCCTTCTAACTTTTACTC
Organism: Ascarosepion bandense; assembly: GCA_037127315.1. NCBI lineage: Eukaryota > Metazoa > Mollusca > Cephalopoda > Sepiida > Sepiidae > Ascarosepion > Ascarosepion bandense. The sequence goes on from JBBBDQ010001872.1 coordinate 2,236,716, forward strand.
ATCTCCTGCCACATCCGGTTGAACGCTTCTGTTTCTTTATTCTTTCTTATTTCATTCTCTTCCTTCTACTTTTTACTCATCTCCTGCCACTTCCGGTTGAACGCGTCTTTTTCTTTACTCTTTCTTATTTCATTCTCTTCCTTCTACTTTTTACTCATCTCCTGCCACATCCGGTTGAACGCTTCTGTTTCTTTACTCTTTCTTATTTCATTCTCTTCCTTCTACTTTTTACTCATCTCCTGCCACATCCGGTTGAACACTTCTTTTTCTTTACTTTTTCTTATTTCATTCTCTTCCTTCTACTTTTTACTCATCTCCTGCCACTTCCGGTTGAACGTTTAATTTTCTTTACTCCGCTTGATTTACCCTGGCACAACGTACTCCTATATCTACTAAAACGATTTAATAAATATTCTCTTAATATCCCTGAATGTGGAAATTCCATGATGTTTCCTTTATTTTAGTTCTTCAAACATAATGTCTAGAAGCAACTCAAGGTAGAAGGTTAGTAAATTAGGCTGGAGTGAAGAAGAGGATAAGACGATGTGGTGAAGATTAGAAGCATGTGTCGGAAAAAGATAGCATTTGATTCTAGAGTTGAAGGTGTTCGTCTTTTAGTGAACAGTGAAGCAAAATGCAACTAGCATTGGTTAATCAACAAGGTCTGTAGGGTGCGTGTTCTTTCCGGGGTCACCATCAATGTAGGGGCCTCTTGGGTGCTTTGTTAAATTAGACTTGTGCCAAACACGCCCAAATTCCTAACAATTCAAAATATTAGAAGGTTGGATGTTGAAATGTGGAAAGATAATATATTTCGTTTCTACATTAAAGCAAAGATTTATGACAAAAGTGTAAGGAAAAATATAAGTGAAATTTTGTTAACTGAAAACTGTAACATATTTGTGAGAAGAAAAATGTTCATTGGGAAAATGCATGTAGATTTGTAGTTAAAATTATTCAAAGAGAACTGTAAGTATTAAAATGTCCCAAATGTTTTAGAATTCATGTTTGATAGTAGCAGAATGTTAAGTTTTATGTTCCTTTCCCTTTTTTGGTAGGTTGGCGACAAAGTTAGAAAGAAAGAGAAACAAATTAAGAAATTATATTTATTCGATTTCCTATCCAATCAGGATCCAGAATTTTACTTTTCACACTAACTCGTGAAATTTGCCTTGGTCTGGGTTTTTCCAAAATGTTTTTTCTCGTTTGAATCCGATTTTGCGGGTGTGCAATTTAACTTTGTGTGTTTTAGTTAACTGTTGGATGATATAGGATTTGTATCCTAATTTTGCTTCATATATGTTGCCTTGATAATGCAGTAAAAACTAACCGACTTGAAGTACGAGATTTTCCAATATCCACCATATTAACTTGATTTCTCGCCCACTGACTACAACTTTTTCAAGCATCTTGACAATTCTTTAAGACAAAAAACACTCCGTCGCAAAGAATTAGCGAGAACTGCATCCAAACATTTATTGGCGCCAAAGTCTTGACACATTTATCTTAAAGGCATAAATAACCCTGAAAACTTGTTGGTAGGAATGTCTAGATGTTTAGATTTCTTTTCTTGAATGATTTAAATATTTTTTAATGCATTAATTTAGGAATAAAAATTGATTCTAAAATCGGACTAATGACTTCTTTCTACACTCCTTCTCTCTTTCACCATTTTTCTTTTTCTTTCATCTGGTCTTCATTCTTTTCCTTCTCTTTCATTATTTACTTTCTTTTCTTTCTTTCTTTCATTCTTTTTTTTTTTTCCCCTCCAAGCAATTCAGAATTTTGCGTAAGAGGGAGAAGCTAAGTAATAAATGTTTTTGCGATTTTTAATTATCATTGTCATTCATATATATATATATATATGTGTGTGTGTGTGTGTGTGCGTGTGTGTGTGTGTGTGTGTGTGTGTGTGTGTGTGTGGATGACTAATACATTATGCTCTCATTACGATTGAGCTCTCTACAGAAGAAAATTTTAAAAACAGTTTCCACTTCTGCGATATATGCGTGACTCTTCAGAAATTAATTGAGTTCTTTCGGTGACTGGCGTGTGTATACACTGCTTCTATACAACACGTTAAAATTTCCCTTCTCTGATTCCATGGCTTAGGGAGTAGCGACTCCGACTGAAACCAGATCGGTCGAGTTTCGATCCCGGCCAGAAGCAAGTGGATGCGTCAAGCCACACTGATGAGCTGCGAAACAGGCTTGTATGTAGATGACGCTCTCACACCCTGATTGAGCACTCGGGAAGAATGGTAGACTTTGAAAAACAGTAGCTACTCTGGCGTGTACGCATCGCTCATTCAGTAAAATGAATTAAAGCACTCTAGCTATTGTATAATGATAATATGTGCGCTAAAAAGTTTGCCTTCTTCCACCGAACGCCCATAGACCAGAGGTAGAATCGCCGACTGACGACAATTCGGTCGGGTGTCAGTCTAACCGTACTGATGAGCTGTGGCACAGCGAAACATATCTGTCTGCGGATGACAATATATATATATATATATATATATATATATATATATATATATATAATACAATATATATATATATATAAGCCTGTTTCGCTGTATCATATATATATATATATATATATATATATATATATATATATATATTATCCTACGTCTGTGGCACGACTCGGAGTTTCATACATTACGCAATCGTCAGGTGCATATTTTAAACTGCACCTGATCATTGCCATAAATGTAGGACAAAATGTATATTTATTAAATTGGGAATACATGGTATATCACACACTAAAAGTCTGCCTCCTTCTACCGAGTGCCCATAGCTCAGAGTTAGAATCGCCGACTGACGCCAATTCGGTCGGTTTTCAATTCTGAGTAAAAAGCAATCGGATGTCTAACCGTACTGATGAGCTGTGATACAGCAAAACAGATCTGTCTGCGGATGACTATATATATATATATATAGTTGCCGGTTCGTAAACGGGGAGGATAATCCAACAAGATTTCCTTAATATAAATTATTAATAGGTAAATCCATATAGAGAACTCAATGGGTGTTAACCAGAGCGATATGAAGTTTACGTGTTGAGTTTTCCTTTATAAACTATATATATATATATATATATATATATATATATATATATATATCTTTAGAAATTATAACATAAACGTGTTATAATAATATAAGACGCAAGTAGTTTCGAAACAAAATAGCTACTTTTATAGTGATATTATAACATAAATATTTTATAATATGACTACAAAAGTAGCTATTTTGTTTCGACACTACTTTTGTCTTATATATATATATATATATATATATATATATATATATATATATATATATATATATATATGTGTGTGTGTTGGTCATACATATCTTCATATTTATTTCTGTTCATAGACAAATAGCTAGCTTGCTTCGTTTATATTCAGTTTATAAATTTCCTGGTTTGTACTTTCTTTTCTCTGTCATTAATGAAAAATCCACGCTGACTCCATATACAGCCAATAAATTATGTATGCATTCGTGTGCAAGTGATGAGTCCAACGTCTTTTTCGTTGTAACAGTGACTCTTTATCTAAATGAATATTCATCTCCAAATGCGCATATATATGCCTGCATCTACATTATTATTGCTATAGATGAATTAATTTATATACGTCTGGGTTCGAGGAGATATTCAGGGTCACCCTTGTATAACAGAACCGTAATATTTATTTGCAAGGAATTATATTTAGACATTTGGGATAATTTTTAATATAAAGAAGACATTTCTTGGTCTGATCATGGCTACAAGATCTGGATACTTTACAAGAATTATTAGCAAGCAAAGGACTATAATGCGTACAATTTTTCCGGCGCCATACCCGCATTTAATACACCGGACAATCTTTATAGTAGCCTACCCTCGCATGATTGATAATCTCAAATCGGGCGGAAGAATTGCTGTATTTGTAAGAAGGATTGTATCGCGATTGGCGACTCATGTCTGCAAACAATGGAATAATGCCGATCTTATCTACAAAGGTTAGCACATCAAAATGACAAGTAGGAGATTTTCGCTTCTCAGTAGTTCTTTAAAAGAATTCAATCAGTCGTTCCTCGAGGATCTGCAATAGAATTTATCTAAGATATTAATTATGAAGACCTCTTGGGATGCATTTACAGATTTTATGTCAGGTTTATCATTTTTTGACAATGATTAGTCACTTTTCGTTAAAGGAGGGCAAAGTTCTTAACCTCGAAGGAATAAGGTCGTTTCATAAAGGAGGCAACAAGGACAATTTCGACACGTGTGATACGTCTAATTCCCGTCATTAAATCAACGGGGGACAATCATAAAATTTATCACCAATCTAAAATCCAAATTATCCACATATATAATACGAAATGTATATTAAACATACACACACACCACACACTCATATATATATATATATATATATATATATATATATATATATATATATATATATAATACTAACTATAGCAACAACAATACCAATAGTAACCGAACTAACTCTGCCGAAACTAGTATTAATTAAGCTATAATTTAAATTGTCTGTACAACCCACCGAGAACGAACTCGGAGGGAAAATAAGGGGAAGTAAAAAACGAAACAAACGAATTACATGAACAAAAAGTCAAGCACTCGTAAGAAAGAAAAAAACCCAAGACGAAAAACCTAACACTAAAGCGCTCAATACGAAAGTAGAGCAAAGACAGAAAAGCTAAGCAAGAGCCAACAACCTACCACGGTTTCGCCTGAGGAGCCGTTAGGCGAAACTGTGGTAGGTTGTTGGCTCTTGCTCAGATTTTCTGTCTATATATATATATATATATACACTACCGGTCATAATTATTAGGTCATCCCAGTGTTTTTAAAAATGATGTATTTCATACCATTTTTTAGTATTTATTTCCACGTGAATAATTGTAAATGAAAATAAAATGGTTCTTTTGTTAATGCTGCACAATAACATGCGCATCTAATGAATTTATAAATATTGAATAATTACCTATATTGCAGTTTCATCAATGAAAGAATTAAGAAAATTTAGGGTGATTCGGACGATTTCATCTTTGGTTTCTTGCCTTGTAAAATTTTGGCAAATAGCGACAATTTACCCATCGCACCCTGTAGATTTTATATATATATATATATACTACCGGTCATAATTATTAGGCATCCCAAGTGTTTAAAAAAAATTATGTATTTCATAGTATTTTTTAGTATTTATTGCCAAGTGAATAATTGTAAATGAGAATAGAAATGGTTCATTTGTTAATATTGCACAATAACATGTGCATCAAATGAATTTATAAATATTTAATAATTACCTATATTGCAGTTTCATCAAAATAACTTCCTTTTGCCTTCACAACAGCTGCACACACTCTTGGCATTCTTTCCACAATTTTTTAAAATAATCCTCCGACAACTCACTCCACGTATCCTTTAGACACCTAACTAAATCCCAAACATTACTCGGCTGTTTCTTCTGACTTCTCCTGTCCAACTCACCCCATGGAAGTTCAATTGGTGAGAGATCTCGTGACTGATTTGGCCAACACATAACTTTTAACACTCCAGCAGTTTCTTTCAATTTTAAAAAAATTTGGCACAATTTAGAAGTATGTTTTGGGTCGTTATTCTGCTGAAGGATGAAATTTTGATCCACAATACGCAGTCCAAATGGAATTACACATCTCTGTAAGGTTGAATGGTACTGTTCTTTCTTCATAGTCTCCTTTACTTTAGCTAAGTCACCTGAACTCGTGCCCGCAAAACAGCCCCATGATGCTTGATCGATGACTGTACACACTCATCTTTCACTCGTTCCCCAACCCCTCATCCGCACGTACACCCTCCTTTTACTACCAAACAGTTCGAACTTAGACTCATCAGTCCTAAACACTTTTGACCACTGTTCTGGTGTCCAGTTTTTGTGCTCTCTTTCTCATGCTAGTCTCTTTTTCTTATTGGCTGGCCAAAGCAAAATCTTTCTGGCTGCCTTGTAAAATTTTGCAAAGTAATAATAAGAAAAGAACCATTCTATTTTCATTTAGAATTATCCACTTGGGAATAAATACTAAAAATAGTACGAAATACATAGTTTCAATCTACAGGGTGCGATGGTTAAATTGTCGCTATTTACCTTGTAAAATTTTGCAAAGTAATAATATCAAAAGAACCATTCTATTTTCATTTAGAATTATCCACTTGGCAATAAATACTAAAAATAGTATGAAATACGTAGTTTCAATCTACGGGGTGCGATGGTTAAATTGTCGCTATTTGCCTTGTAAAATTTTGCAAAGTAATAATATCAAAAGAACCATTCTATTTTCATTTAGAATTATCCACTTGGCAATAAATACTAAAAATAGTATGAAATATACAATTTTTTTTAACTGATGGGGCCTAATAATTCTGGCCTGTAGTGTGTGTGTATATATATATATATATATATACACTACCGCCCATAATTATTAGACCCCCTTGGTTAAAATAAAAATTATATATATATATATATATATATATATATTACACTTGTTGGGGCGTTCATCATATCGGGTACAAGACCACTTAAAAACACAGCCTACAATTCCCACAATTGTCGGCTATTTTTTTAAGTGGTCTTGTACAGTGGATTAATAGATAATATCTCAGATTGAGGAATCGGAGAGCCGAGTTCAAATTCCAATCGAATTCATTAAATCAAACGATATACCAATTGTTTTAGATGTTAAGAAAATTTTGACCGGGTTCATAGATCGATTTGCTATTTTTTATCCATTCAGGATCCAAAATCTTAATATCCACAGTGACTTGTGAAATTTGCCTTGGTCTGGGTTAATCCAAAATGTTTTTAGTCGTTCTGATTCATTTTTGCGGGTGTGCAATTTTAACTTTTCTGTTTTAATTAATTGTTGGATGATATAGAATTTGTATATTATACATTATCCCGTCATTTTCGGCGGAAAAGCAGTTAAAGGGTTAAGCAGTTTAGGATGACCCGCCCATTTGATTATAGTGGTGAAGGCTTGTGCAGAACTAATAACAGTTTTTTGAAAGACCTGAATACATTTCAATGTATGAGGGTCAAACAACTCAGTTCTTAGAACCAACAGCCAGATTAAACACACATTTGATTATAGTGGTGAAGGCTTGTGCAGAACTAACAATAGTTTTTGAAAGACCTGAATACATTTCAATGTATGAGGGTCAAACAACTCAGTTCTTAGAACCAACAGCCGACATTTGATTATAATGGCGAAGGAAGTTGCAGAAACAAGAACAGCCTTTTGGAAGAGGTAAAATTCAGAGAATTGGTGTAAATTATGTTACAAGGTTCCCAAACGACCCCCTGCAGGTTTTGAATTCAGAATTTTCATTCTTCGTAATTATAGCTGAGGCGGAGTAAATGAATTCATACCTCTAAGTTAAGTGAATGCAATGAACTTAACTGAAATTTACACTCAATCCGAGCTGCTATGTACGCCGTAGAGATGATGAGACAAATTGGAAAAATTTAGTCACGGCTCATTTCATTGAGTTGTGCTGGGTTCTGCTGCTTCAGGTTGGCTTCTCTCAGAAATGAAAGACAAAATTGTGTTGAGATTTTTTATAATAAAACCAGCAATAAACTATAAATAGATATATACTAGAGCCGTTAGTGTTTGCCGTTAGTGTTAAAATCAGTCTACTCCAAGTAGATCTGTCTGTTTCTTTTTGTTTTTTTTTTTGGGGGGGGGGGGTTTTATATACTAGCTCGCATATCGAATTATTATATTTTTTCGATGATCGATGATATTGTGGATGATCCTGGTCTTAGCTTTATTGTAGAGATTTGTGGGATTAGTGCACTTTCAATACATTTTCTTCTTAGTGAAAAAAGAATTCTTTTCTATCCTGATCCGGCTGCTATTTATTAAATCAAAATTGTGGTCAGATGTATTACGGTAGACTATCAGGATGACGTTGTGGTGCAGTGGATAACGGCTCGGAACAAGAAATCGGAGAGCCGATTTCGAATTCCAGTTGAATTGCTTGCATTCACTTACGCGCAAATACCTTTGAGAAAGGTATTGAACCATCTCTTCCCTCTGGCTATGGGTTAAATAACAAAACAGGTTGGGTTCTATAGCCTTGGCTTGCAACCAGCCCACAGCAGAAAGTAATGGCAACCTACTGTGGGATAATCTTCTGCCAAATCAGTCATGTCTCTTTCGAGACATGATCACCCAAAGCGTGCATTACGTTTGGTACTTAACTGATTGACTGACTACTGCTAGAAAAGTTGGGTCACTGTGTCATAGGAAGTTTTTTTTTCGTCGTAATCCATTTTGCACATGTATAACTATACCATTCGTACATGCATGAAATACTGTTGTCGCATCAGGTCCGGTGCTCCTGCTATTCATCTTCAGGTTATCGACAAAATCCAAAGACGTATCTGCAATATGATCAATCTTGACCTGGAAGCCCACCTTCAATCACTTTCTCACCGATGTGATTTGGCTTCCCTCTGTCTTTTCTACAAGTATTTTCATGGCTACGCCTCTGAGCTTCTTTCACTGGTACCCCTACAACATGTATTTACGCGTGCTACTATATTGGCATCAATCGAGAATAGTTAAATGTAACCTCCTCTTCTACTCCTACAGTTTCTTTTCTCGCACTTCCCGTTGGCTGAACTACCTTCCGTTTGCTTACTTTCCTAATAGCTGCAATCTTCAAAAGTTTAAATGCGAGGTCAATTGCTATTTTCTATCTCCTTGATTTTCATCATTCTCTTATCCTTTCTTCGACATCCCATGTACCTTGTCTTACTCTCACTGTAGCACCCTGCACACCAGTGGCGATCATGTCTTACTACAAAATAGCACCGTTCATAATACATTGAGCATTTAATCAATACCGAAATAATAACACTATACATGTGTGTAACCTCATATGAATATTTATTAATTCACATAACTATATATATATATATATATATATATATATATATATATAGGTTCAATGTTATTGATATTAATGACAAGATCTGCTATATTAGTAGTTTCTGGATAGATTAGAAGGGAGTCGTCTATATATCTTAAGTAGGAGGAGTGTGGTAGTAAACTGTTTCTGAAACGGTCCCTTTCCAGGAATTCTAAAAATAAACAAGCGAGAACGCCACTGAGAGGCGATCCCATTGGTAAACCAAATTTTCGTCTCTAGAAACGGTCATTGAAAGTGAAGAAACATTGCTTAGTAATTAGACAGCATAGTTTTGTGATTTTCTGTGTAGGTAGAGGTAATTTCATTTTTGTTTTAGTTAAGTGCTTTTTTAATTGATTTCAACACATATACACATATCTTCTTTCGACAATGGTGGGGGAATCGTAATCATGAACAAACACATATACCAACAAAAATGCAAGACCTAATTGATGATGTAAACACATACGAGAAAGTTAACAAAAACAACATCACAAAAGAGACACAAAGATTTATAAACAATATCAAAACATTATTAAAAGCAGAAGACTCCTTCGTGGCTAAAGCTTATCACAGACCATCCAAAAACACCCACACTATACGGTCTCCCAAGAACACATAAACCAAATATGAGACCTATCATATCCGGAATAGGCAGCGCCTCACCGAAAATAGCTGGAAAAATTAAGCAAAATCTTAACACCACTTCTAGGCACAATCAGTCCATCACATATAAAAAAAATCTCTGGTGATCTTTTGAACAAACTAAAAAACAGACATCAAAGACAAAGACATGGCAAATCTAAACATAAAATCCTTGTACACTAATGTTCCTATAGATAAATGCCTAAATCATATATATATATATATATATATATATATATATATATATATATATATATATATTTCATCAGTATTTTACATTCGGGGAATAGATATTTCTAAAGGTTCTAAGACTCCACGTTATCAACACCAGTCGGACGAAAAATTAAAAAAATTTTCTTTGGCCGCAAATAAAAACTGAAAAGGGCAAATTTATTATATATATATATATATATATATATATATATATATATATACATATATACTAGCAGTATAGCCCGGCGTTACTCGAGTGTAATGAAAGCTTTAAAACTAATCCATGGTCCTGGAGCTCAGACTCTTTAGACGTTGGCACGAAAGACTAAAAGCAATAGTTGTTTCCAGTTAAAGCGAAACCGTAGACTGAAACAAAAATGAGTAGATGCAAGTCAAATTTTGATTTCCTGGTATCGATATCAAATAAGTTTTTTACGTCGTAAACTGAATTTTGAAGGCTAAATAATTCCTCTGAATAAATGGTATCATGGCTGAGACTAAGAACTACAATTATACCTACTTAGAGCCAAACCCAAAGCAAAAACTAAAATAAAAGGGCTGAAAACAATACAGACATATAGGCAGATAAACAGACACACACACAAACATCTTACCTTATATATATATATATATATATATATATATAATCGATTTTCTGCACTATTGTAAGAACTGCAACCTTGAAACTTCTGAATATTGTTTCTTATGTCTTTGTCTATAAGTGTATCAAATTTTATTAAAATCGGACCACTCTTTCTATAACCCGATTTTTTCGATTATCGATTTTCGATGTTTATCGCGCGTACCTCGACACAAAACCTAGCTAAGAACCTTCGCAGACGCTTATAGTACAACTGTGTAAATTTTCAAGAAAATCGATTCAGCCGTTTCGGAGTCTATACGTAACGGATACACACACACACAGACAAAGTTCCATTAATAAGTATATATATATATATATATATATATATATATATATATATATATATATATATAATTTTTAATATTAAAATAAAATTTTTAATATTAATTAGGATCGGGTCTTTGGAATTTACCTTCCTGCTTTTTCCACTTGGATTAAAGTACCTGAATTAAAATATATATATATATATATATATATATATATATATATATATATACGTTTGTTTGTATTTATCTTTCTCTTCTATACCCATTAATCACTTATTTTCTGTTTATTCTAAAGGACACACGCAATAATTACCCATAAACATATTTTCTTGCCTGTATTTTTCTTCCAAACGCCCACTTAATTCAGGGTTGAGATAATTGCTAACCCTTCACCTTGATAAGACATCAATTAATGTTCCTTCGCGTTCGGATCCACGTTTGCTTCTCAATAATTTGACGTGTTCCCATCCGGATATTACATCATTGCGACTCCTCCTTTCCCTGGTTTCACAGATGAGCTATTCAGTAACGCTCAACCCCCACCAACCGCTCTTCATTATCTCCGAGCTATATACACCAAGTGGTCATCAATCAGCATTTGTTATGTGAACATGGGCGAAAGGAAAGAAATAAGAAACACACGGTTCTTGATTACAAGAAACCCTTGCCTATTCCACAATTCGAATTTGCTAAGTAGACTTTAAAGATTTTGCCTGGGCCATTGATGAATTCTAATGCGGATCTAATCTATACTGGTTACAACTTGCTCTAATTAAACCATATCTTTTAGCAAATCTCATTGATTTCATGCCAAAAACGCGTGTAAAGCAAACTTAATATTCGTGTGTTCAGGGTTTGACTAAAATACCCAGTTTAACTGTTCACTTGGAACAAGAAATCAGAGATCCGGTTTCGAATTTCAGTTGAATTTGTTGCATTCACTTGCTTGCAAATATTAATCCGTCTCCTTTCAGCTATGGGTTAAATAGCAGAACAGATTGGATTCTATAGACTTGGTTAGCAACCAGTCTACCGCAGAGTGTAATGGCAACCCACTGAGGGAAGATCTTCTACCTAGCCAGTCATGGAACGAAAGAGACATGATCGCCCATACGTGTATCACGTATGTCACTTAACTGAATGACTGAACATAATAGTTAGAAACCTAAGTAAAGCTTCTACCAGGAATAAAGTGGGTGATCTTTTTTCTATTGCTTTGGAGTAATAAACTGATCCCCCACTAATTATTACATATTAATTTAATAATATAATGTAATGCGTCTCTTCTTCCAGTTATGTTTGGAATAGTAAGACAGATTGGGTTCTATAGCCTTGGTTGGCAACTAGTCTACCGCAGAAACAAATGGCAACCTACTGCAGAAAAATCTACTTCCTAGTCAGGCATGCATCAAAAGAGACATGATCGCCCATACGTGTATCACGTATGGCATTTAACTGACTGACTGAACAATATGCATATACAGTAGCGGCCATAATATAATGAACGGAAACAACAAAGACATAAATATGTGTATTACTTAAAAAGTAATGCATGATTAGCAATGAAATTTTTATGAATAAAGATTAGGGTGTAATGAATGAATATTATACAAAGCTACAAATATTTACATAATAGTTTTTTTTAAAATAAAGATTAAATGGAACAGAGGAAATAAGCTACAGGACAAAAGTTAAGGAACGATCTTGTTAATACTACAATCTTAATCTATTCAAGTCAAGGGTTAATAGCTACAAGGCGCGATGGATTTTGTCGATTCCACTGTATAGTAGAGTCAGCTGGGCACCGTCGATAAGAAAATGAGAACAATGACACAAATCACTCCGCCAGAAATTCCGAAACGGCATAGTGTACTGCTTGGCATTCGCACCGGAATTTCCATTACGAATATTTTAAGGTGGTTTGGTATCAATCTGAGAACAGTGCAGAGGATTCGGAAAGAGTTGGATGAGTCTAATGGTGATTACGAAGGTGTTTGGTATGATCACTAGTGATGGCGATCTTATGCCTCATTTCATCTCCTCACAGGGCCACAGACTCAGCACGGAGACTTACATCAAATGCCTTGAGGAGGTAGTGCTGCGCTGGATCAAGACGTAACTCCTTAAATTGTAACCTTTATTGTATTATGTGGGACGCAGTTGAGAGAGAGACCAGCAAAACTTCTTGAAACACAAAAGATGAACTGAATGCAAGGATTATAGCAGCATTCACCATCTTAATCAAGGAGACCATCCAGAAGAGTTAAAGGAGATTCCGAAGTCGTCTGAAAGCCATAGTTGAAGCCAATGACGAATTTATTGACTAGATTTACTCTTTAGTAATTCAATATATTTTTATGTAATTTTGGTAAATATATCTGTTAAAATGAGATGTCAGTGTTATTTTAATTTTTGCATCGTTTAGACGACAATTCATCCATCGTACCTTGTATATCTGTTAAAATGAGATGTCAGTGTTATTTTCATTTTCGGGTCATTTAGATGACAATTTATCGACGGCATCTTGTATCCATCCTACTTGTCCTCATACCCTTCACTTCATTTAACTTCTACCTATTTTCTTTTAGATTTACTAACACTCTAACACGAGTGGCTCTTGAGCCTAGTATTGAGTGAACTTTACGATAATTTATTTCGATTTTTTTCTTGGGGGCAAACTGAAATCGACCCAAGTCTATCAACGATATGATCAGAACGTTCCGTCATTTTTTCATCGTTAATTGAAAGTGAGTACAGGAAAGCAAGAAGAACGCCGAATCGAAAAGACCAAAGCCGATGAGGAAGTTTGTAGACATTTTGACGAAATTTGAAATAAGAAAAGACAATTTGTGAAATTCAATTTGTAATTCTTAGGACTCGAAAGGAAATACTCGTTTTTTTTTTTAGGTTAAATTTCAGTTAACGCATGAGAATGATGAGCGGCTTCGTGATGATGCGATCGGCTTCGGGGAAAATAAAGCTGACATTTTTTAGGGAAGAGGAATTTTTTCACCCTTTTTATCAGTCTTGTACTCATCAGTGAAAGCTGCAGGAGTGCATTTCGATTGCTTAACTATCTACAAACACGAACGCTTTACTGGTGCATTAATAGACACACAATCACACATAAGATAGATAGATAGATAGATAGATAGATAGATAGATAGATAGATAGATAGATATGAACAGACTGAGATAGATAGATAGATAGATACGAACTGAGATAGATAGATAGATAGATAGATAGATAGATAGATAGATAGATAGATATGAACAGACTGATAGATGAGATAGATAGATAGATAGATAGATAGATAGATAGATAGATAGATAGATAATGAACAGACTGATATAGATAGATAGATAGATAGATAGATAGATAGATAGATAGATAGATAGATAAGGAATATAATGAAATAGACAATGGCGTTTATGAAAGCAGGTATTGTTAAAAATAAAAACACACAGATTTAGCACAAAATATTTTTGTTTTCACCATCATTTGTTAAAACAATTTAAAATCTTTTTCACCATTAATTATTAAAATCAATTATTCATATCAAGTATGAAAAGATATATATAAATCTTTGAATATTTTAAGCACTTTATGCATAACAGTCTCTGCAAATCCCAAACTTGCCCTTGGACATGGTCCTCTTGCCAATACACTGCACCCACTGAAGTAAAAAGTCACAGACCACAGAAACCATATTGTTCAAGTCCTTCCTAAACAACACACAATCACCAGTAAAGTACTTTTGAACTAAGAATATACATTCTTACTTTAAAAATACTGTTTATATTTACCGACAAAATAAGTTTCCGGACTTTTTTGTAGAGGTATTTAAAATTATTGTAGGCTCTTGAAATTGTATTATGTTATTAACATACATCTGATGGGAGACAGCCGCAGCAGGATTTTGAACACACCCTACTAAATAAACCCTGGTTTAAATGAACGAATTTTAACGAAACTTTTAAGTTTCGTTAAAAATCGTTAATTTCCGTAATATGTTTACATTTGTTGACATTTACGATACATTTCAGAGCAGATATGGTTTGTTTACGATAGATCGAAAATTGTTATATAAGCATGATAAAAAGCTCGTCTGATCAAGAGGCTATTCATGGTCGAGTGGTTAAGACAGTACCAGATCAATGGAAGCTTCCCCTATGTAAATAGAGGTTGCAGGTTCGAATCCTGCTGGATAGCACACATTTTCACAATAAAAATTTATCGTGAAATAATCAGGCCGGTAGATATATGGTTAATAAATCCTGGTCCAAAATAATTCATTACAAATTGTCGGTTGCTTATAACCAAGTTTCGGTAAAATTCGTTAATTTCCGTAACATGTTTACATATATATATATATATATATATATATATATATATATATATATATATATACGAATTTGCACAAACAAATAGGTTAACAGTCCACTGTTCGTAGTATATACTTTTACTTAGTAGAGCAATATTTATAATGGTATTTTATTATAAGTGTTTATAGTAAAAACATAGTTTACTGAAACGCAAGAGGTGTCGTGTTTCAATACTACTTGTTTGTACCTCACCAGGCAATAATACCGAAACACAACAGCTCTTGCGTTTCAGTAAACTATGTTTTATTATAAACACTTATAATAAAAATATTACTATATATATATATATATATATATATATATAAATTATTACGTTAGAACAGTTCAAAAACTACTACAAAATTGTTTCGACATTGAAAGAACAATGTCTTATCAGGTAGTTAACAATGATTATTGTTAACTACCTGATGAGACAAATGTCGAAACAAAATATGCAATTTTGTAGTAGTTTTTGAAATGTTCTAACGTAATAATTAACAAGAATTCATTGCTCCATTTCTTTATTATTGAGCACTGTTTTAAATTAATGTTTTTTGGACGTTGCAATTTTATTCTTCGTTCTTCTTCATTTGAATATATATATATATATATATATATATATATATATATATATATATTAATTTTGTTTTATTTTTATTTTTTTTATTTTATTTTACTTATATCTAGATTTATCTTTAATTAGATTAAATTATTAAATTTATTTAAATCATATATCTGCTTATTCCCCTAAATATGTTTTTTCAAGAAATCTTTTTTCTAATACTTTAACCCATTTATAAACGCTAGTTTTGTTTGATACGTATGGAGCATCTCTAAAATATGGAAATTTTTCTTTTTTTTCTTTTCTTTTTCTTTATCCTTCTTACCCCTTCCCTCCCTTTCCTTCTGTTTTGTTTAACCTAATTCTCAATTTAACACCACTTCTTATTCCATTCTTTAACCCCTTTCCCTTTGTAAAGCTAGACAAAGCCAAATTTTCCAATTTTTCACTTACAACTCTATCTAAAAGTAAAATCTAGAAATATACGTTGATTGCTAACCGATTTTTTTTTTGTGACGTAATTTTTTTAATTCTTAATCTTCACTTTTTATTTCATTTTGAAAATGTGGTACTTGCAGATTAGATGTGAAATCTCTCTTAGGGATTTCATGTTGAAATGATCATTCAACGGTTTTGAATATCGAATTTTATTTGATTTTATATATATATATATATATATATATATATATATATATATATATATCCGAGTGAATACAGAACGAAGAAAGAATTTTTACTACGTCCAACCCCCGCCAACATCCCACACACAACTGACCAAGTACAAGAAAAGAAATTTAAAATTTAAAATTTAATAGAAAAAATCGTTTTCCAAACTGTGATCTAATTAAATTTTAAAATTTAAGAGGAAAAATCTATTTCCTAAACCCAAAATTAAGATTAAATATACAAATTTACATTAATTATAAAGACTCTGCTTAAATACAAATATATTCTGTACAAAATAAGCATCCCACCCCTTACCTGCTCTTCTAAGAAATCCAAAGGATATAGTCTAGTCGCAAGATAATAAAAACTTACATTCTAACTGCTAATGTTAAATCTGTCTACAAAACTCCAAGACACTCATTAATCAACTACCCACACCACTTCCTTCAAAATTCTAACGGTCAATCCACCATCATCCCACGCACAACTGACCAAATATAAGAAAAGAGGCTTTCCATTGCTATCCACACCGCCTGATGAGACATTGAAGTTTCAATGTCGAAACAAATGCACGATTTGTTGTGGATATATAAAAAGAATTATCTACATGTTCTAAAATATAATTTATATATATATATATATATATATATATATATATATATATATATATATATATATATATATATATATATAGTATTGTAATTTTGTTATTACAATGGTTTATAAAAGCATATCACTACACAAAAATGTTCATTTTTCAGAACAAAACTGTTCCTTTTCAGGTGATATTTTAAAATAAATGGTGAAAATGATTTATTTTGAAAATATAAGATGAATTCATGGCTATTTAGAAAATTAGGGAGTGGTAGTTGGAGAAAATGCTTTATGTGTGTCAATATTGTTCAATCAAATTTGAGAATTATGTATCATGTACATTTAATATTTGGGTTATATAGACATGTCAATTTTTAATTTTGACTGGATAGGATACATAGTGGGACCTTAGATTTTTTAAATGGGTAGACAATAATTTTTAACAAGGGGTTGGATTTTAGGATTTTTTTATTGAACTATTATATATATTTATAAAACTAAATGCTTGAACAGTGGGTTTTTAAATCTACATGTTCTTTCATTTTTTTGTTATATATATATATATATATATATATATATATATATATATATATATATATATATATATATATATATATATGATCTAAACTTATTTATAAATGGAACTTTGTCTGTGTGTGTGTCTGTGTATTCCTCTTTTTAAATCTCCTACACAAAACATAGGATGTGTGTTGTGGTACAGTGGATATCGGCTCGGAACGAGAAACCGGGGAGCCGAGTTCGAATTCCAGTTGAATCCATTGTATTCACTTACGCGCAAATACCCTTGGGAAAGGTATTAATCCGTCTCTTCCTTCCAGTTATGGGTTAAATAGCAGGACAGATTGGGTTCTATAGCCTTGGTCGGAAACCAGTCTACCGCAGAAAGCAATCGCAACCTACTGCGGGATAATCTTCTGCCCGGTCAGTCATGTCTCTTTCGAGACATGATCGCCCTAGACGTGTATCACGTATGGCACTTAACTGACTGACACAAAACTACTGTCCTTAACTCGTACTTCCTACTCTTACTCCTACTCCTCCCAAAAGAAACGTTTCCTTACTTTGCTGCCCAGTTTTGAATTCTTGGCGTCAGTGTGTCTATCTTTTTCTATTTTTAGAACACTCGCCATTTTATAAACCATAACAATGGATTGGCGTGGGTTTTTTGTGGATTTATAGGTGCCAATATAATAGATCTATTCTGTTTAATGAAACAACCTGCTTGCCAAAGTGCCTTTTATCCGTAAAACATTTTTTTATAATCATATCACGCCAAGCAAGGCATTTTACTGCCACTGTTACATAGGACGAAAGTTATGAGAAAGAGTGACATATTA
>JBBBDQ010001872.1:2260000-2280000 GCA_037127315.1 Ascarosepion bandense
CAAGTGAATAATTGTATATGAAAATAGAATGTTTCTTTTGTTATTATGCCTTTTCAAAATTTTACAAGGCAAATAGCGATATTTACCCATCACAACCTGTAGATTTGCTATATATATGTGTGTGTGTGTGTGTGTGTGTGTGTACACTCACTACCGGCCATAATTATTAGGTCACCCAAGTTTTTATTTTTAGTATTTATTGCCAAGTGAATAATTCTAAATGAAAATAGAAAGGTTCTTTTGTTAATACTGCGCAATAACATGTGCATCGAATGTTTTTATAAATATATA
Organism: Ascarosepion bandense; assembly: GCA_037127315.1. Lineage (NCBI taxonomy): Eukaryota > Metazoa > Mollusca > Cephalopoda > Sepiida > Sepiidae > Ascarosepion > Ascarosepion bandense. The sequence continues at coordinate 2,260,292 of JBBBDQ010001872.1, forward strand.
TATGCAATATAGGTAATTATTAAATATTTATAAATTCATTTGATGCACATGTTATTGTGCAGTATTAACAAAAAACGTTGTTTTCATTTACAATTATTCACTTGGCAATAAATGCTAAAAAATACATCATTTTTTTTTAAACACTGGAGTGGCCTAATAATTATGGCCGTTAGTATATATATATATATAGTTATCCGCAGACAGACCTGTTTCGCTGTATCACAGCTCAACAGTACGGTTAGATTCCGATTGCTTTTTAACCCGGGATTGAAACCCGACCGAATTGGTGTCAGTCGGCGATTCTACCTTTGGGCTATGGGCGCTCGGTAGAAGAAGGCAGACTTTTTCGTGTATACATTATCATTATATACGCCCAATAGCCAGAGTGCTCTAATTCATTACGGAATGAGCGATGCGTATATATATATATATATATATATATATATATATATATATATGTTGAGTTGCAGGCACCTCGAGGTGGTGTAATGTTTAGCAAGCTTGTCTGGCTAGAATCATTACAATTGAGTAGTGATTTTGATCTTCACTGGGTGCCCCATAAAAATACCTTCCTCAAGATTTGGGGGTTCGGCACAGGGCTAACAACCCTGACCCATAAAAAAGTTTGTTACGTAAACAGCAAAATAATACCCCCAAAAAACACCATTGGGTGTAGCGCACTGTGTGTTTTTTTTTTTTTTAATCATCTCACCCCAAGCAGGGCATTCCACATGGGTGACATCAGGGAAAGTGGTTAGTTATAGGATATGTCGGAAGAAGGGTGATAGACGGATGAGGATATCGAGGTTCTTTTTGTCGCCCACACCAGATGTTTGATCGAGGCGAAAGTAAACTGTGGTGTCGTCTGTGCACATGCCTACCAAACGAGATCTGTGTTTCCATTTTTTAGTAAAAATTGGTTGTCCTATTTTCGTAAGAGTTCACTTGTTTACAAGTTCAAATGCCGATGCGATGCGGTCTACATAGGACTTACCAATCTGAGATTAGAAGCGCGGATAGCGTAGCACGTCCCCGCCAGTGTGGATTCGGGTAGTCAAAGCTTTTCTATAAGAACGACTCAAGCTGTCCATGACTCGTCCATCGGACAATATCTTCTCGACGGGCATGACTGTGCCTCCTGGTATGAAGACACATGGTTCTCGGTTCTGCGTAGCGCACGTTCGCCCTAACATGTCGGTGTTCTTGAGGCTGTTCTTGAGGCTGTTTGCAGTCTGTGCAGACAAAAGAAGCATTTTATTCGTTCCTTACGTTTGTTGGAGGGTTTGTGAGTCCCTTTTTTTTTCTTTTTTAATACTCTTGTGGAACTTTGTTTTGTGTCATAAAACACCTCTGCCTATTTCTTTTTCGTCAGTTAATATCTGTTGCTTTATTAGAATAGTTTTTCAGACTTTCCTCTCATCTTACTGAACGTTTACGCATCTCTCTCTAACTTTCTTTAAGTTTTGTGTCAGAAAACTCCTACGCTTATTTTTTCCTTACCCTTATATTTTCATCTTTGTCAGTCGCTTCTCCCATCACACTGAACGTATCTTTCTTGAACTTTTGTGTCATAAAAATCTTGCCCCTGTTTTCATTTACTAAAATTGTTTTTCAGCCTTGCTTATTATCTTACTGAACGTTATTGTTTTTCATTTTATTTTTCTTTAACTTTTGTGTCATAAAACTCCTACACCTGTTTTCCGTCTGTTTTTATCTTTTCATATATTAAATTGTTTCTCAGTCTTTACTCCCATCTTACTGAACGTTAATTGCTTTTTTTTCTGTATTCCGTTAGCTTTTGTGTCATTAAACCCCTAAGCCTATTTTTTCCTAATTTCTTATTTTTTCATTTATTAAAATTGTTTGTCGGTCTTTTACTCATATTACTGAACAATATTGTTTATTTTTCTATATTCCTTTAACATTTGTGTCATAAAATCCCTACGTCAGTTTTTTCCTCCGTTCTTATTTTTTCATTTATTAAAATTGTTTTTCATTTATTAAAATTGTCTCTTTTCCATTCTATTTTACGAATTGTTTTTCTTTCCTTTCTCCATTCCTTTAACTTTTGTGTCATAAAACCCCTACACCTGTTATTCCTTTTATTTCGTATTCATTTTTCTACCCTTTCCTTCAGTTTGTTGCTTTTTGTTGGTCTTTTTGTCTTTCTTTTAGTTTCTATATTCTTCCAGAAGAATCCATTATTTAATTTTATTTCTTTTTTCCTTTACAGCACGGATTCTATCTATTAGTGAATTATAATCAAAACAAGCCTGAATACACAATGACAGACATTTCTCTACCTTTTGTGCTACGCGTCTTGTTTCGTTGCTTACTTTGACTGCAATGTATAAAATTATCAGCCTCGATTTCATTTCCACGCTGAGCATTTGACATTGTAATACATTTTTGCAGGGTTTCTTGTACGTGAAAGTTTACAGAAACAAATGATTGATAGTTCAAGTCGGATTGGCGTCGCTGGAAATTCTCGCCTGTTTATTATTGTCTATCAATTAAAAAATACCTTTGCCGCTTTCATTCGTATCCATGTCACTACAAGAATTCATCGGTCCATTCCAACGCTCACGGTACCCCAACGCACGTGTGCATATATGACTCGATGAATTGATCTATTTGTATGTCTTATACATACGGGGTTTTGTCAACACCATTCTTAGACTGAGACGTCTTTCTGAGCTAAATTTGTATCTGGAGTTTTTGCTGCAATAGATTCTGTTAATGTCGTTAATCTAAACTTATTTATAAATGGAAATTTGTCTGTGTGTGTGTGTGTGTGTGTGTGTGTGTGCGTGTGTGTCCGTTACCTATAGATTCCAAAATGGCTGAACCAATTTTCTTGAACATTTACACAGTTGTACTATAAGCGTCTGCGAGTGTTCTTAGCTAGGTTTTGTGTCGAGTTACCCCCGATAAATATGGAAAATCGATAATCGAAAAAATCGGGTTATAGAAGGAGTGGTCCGATTTTAATCAAATTTGATACACTCATAGACAAAGACATAAGAAACGATATTCAGAAGTTTCAACGTTGCAGTTCTTACAATAATGCAAACCATCGAATATATATATATATATATATATATATATATATATATATATATATATATATATATATATAAGGCAAGATGTTTGTGTGTGTGTCTGTTTGTCTGCCTGTATGTCTGTATTTTTTCAGCCCTTTTATTTTAGTTTTTGCTTCGGGTTTGGCTCGAAGTAGGCATAATTGTAGTTCTTAGTCTCAGCCATGATACCATTTACTCAACGGATTTACTTAGCCTTCAAAATTCAGTTTACGACGAAAATCTTCTTTGATATCGATACCAGGGAATCAAAATTTGACTTACATCCATTCATTTTTGTTTCAGTCTACGGTTTCGCTTTAACTGGAAACAACTATTGCTTTTTAGTCTTTCGTTCCAAAGAGTCTGAGCTCCAGGACCATGGATTAGTTTTAAAGCTTTCATTGCACCCGAGCAACGCCAGGCTATACTGCTAGTATTAACTAATCAAGTGCATTGACAACGAGAGAAATTATATTAACAAATCAATTGTAAAATAAATGCATTTTCATAATTACACTAAAGATTTATCGATACAGCGACATGTATACACACAAATAAGGACTCACTTGCACACATAAGAACACACACACACACACACACACACACACATATATATATATATATATATATATATATATATATATATATATATATATATAGATGTATAGAGCTGTGAATATTTATTATAAATTATGTTTTAGAACATATACATTATTTTTTAATATATGTCCTCGACAATCATATGTTTGTTTCACCGTTGGGAGCAGACAAATTCAGTTTTGCTTTTACCTCCCGAAGAAACGTACCGAAAGTTGAAACAAACATATGATTGTCGAGGACATATATTAAAAAATAATGTACATCTTTTAAAACATAATTTATAATAAATATATATATCTATATATATATATATATAGAGAGAGAGAGAGAGAGGGAGAGAGGGAGAGAGAGAGAGATAGTTTATAAAGGAAAACTCAACACGTCATATCAGTTATAAACTATAGCTCATTTCACTGAACTGGACTCTATTTCTTTCTTCCCTCTTCCCTCCTTTCTTTCCTTCTTTCTCCTCTTTCCTCTATATTTATTGCCATTTATTTCTTTGTTTGTAATTTTATGTTTATTATTATTATTTTTATTGTTATCCCTCTCTTCATTTTAAGAAAAGATTCATTACGGCAGAAATTTTGTACCAGATGGAGGATATATTGTAAGGTCTGATGATATGAGCTAATTAAGCTCATTGAAATGAGCTATAGTTTATAACTGATATGACGTGTTGAGCTTTCCTTTATAAACTTCATATCGCTCTGTTTTAACACCCACCAAGCTCTCTATATGGATTTACCTATTAACAATTCATATTAAGGAAATCTTCTTGGATTATCATCACCGTTTACGGACTGACACCTATACCTATATATATATATATATATATATATATATATATATATATATATATATATATATTGGGTAGTGATACTATGAATTTAAAAACATTGTAACAACCATTACAGTACACTATATATATATATATATACATATTCTAAACATATACTGTTAAAACTAAGAGACAATGAATGTCTATTATGTTTAATCATGAGCCGTTCTAAATGTCGTATTTTGGCTTTAATTTCAGTTGAAAATAAAGACAAAAATTCTCCAACATGAAGATGGCTCATGTGAGCTGAAAGCTTAGAACCAAATTAATAAAAAATTATCCAAATGTTGGAGAATTTTTGTCTTTATTTTCAACTGAAATTAAAGCCAAAATACGACTTTTAGAACGGCTCATGACATAATAGACATTCATTGTCTCTTATATTTAACAGTATACACTCCTGATCAAAAATTTAAGACCACTTAAAAATTATTAAAAGAATTTTTTTTTTTACAGATAGATTTTAAACTCCTCCCACTTAAGGTTACCAATACTACAATCTAAAAGGTTATGAAAACAAAAAGCTCCATTCCAAACATTTTATTTAGAAATTTACATTTTTATAAAATGTGCTAATTGATTTCTATCGGCCATCTGGTTCTTTTTATTGCTTTGTCGATACGATTTGAATTGTGTGTGTGTGTGTGTGTGTGTGTGTGTGTGTGTGTGTGTGTGTGTGTGTGTGTGTGTGTTTTCTTGGCGTGTGTGTTTTAGGTTTTTCATGTTGCTTTGTTGAGCGAAGCTTTGTATTTTTTATGAATATTTCTTCCTGCATTATGAGTGTGTCATAATCTGCATTTTGGTAGATAGGCATTACTCTGAATTTACCGCCACTGCATTTATGTAAACGTTGGAAACGTACAATTTCCTTGACTAGTTTAATATTACTTTTGTGAAGGGATATCCTATTATTCATTCACTGTGTCTCCCCACGTATATTTTTGTGCATTTGTCGCATTTTACAGTGTAAACTACATTTTTCGAGTTGCAGCTCAGATTCAATTTTATTTCGAATGTAGATGCGTTTTCGAACTGAAAGTGTTTTCCTTCTGTTATTATGTTGCATACTCCACATCTTTTTTGTTGCATTTTGCGATCCCCAGGATTGTTTGCTGTTGGGATTTTGATGAGATTAAGATGTCTTTTAAATTTTGGGGCTGGCGTTTGTTATTAATTATTTTAGTTGTCTTTAAGATTTCCTTTATTTTGTCATTATTGTTGAGTCATTCCATGTTTGTTTGAATCGTTGTGAATAATTCTGGATTGTTTTTGTTGTGTGGGGAAACGTATTCTTTTTCATGTTTTTCTTTGTGTTTTCTTTTATTCCGGGGGGATTCTAATGGTATTTTTCTGCTAGTTGCAAACCCTTGTTTATTATTGGAGTTGTTGGGTACCCCCTTATTTGTAACGGTTTTCGTAGTTCTTCGGCAACTACTATTGTGCTATATATATATATATATATATATATATATATATATATATATATAATACAACTTCTTACTGGTCTATTTTATTTTTAATCTGATCTATACCTGTTCTATATATATATACAAAGAATGTAAACGTGAGCCAAAACCTACCGCGGTTTCACACTACGGTTTTTCAGGGCATATGGCTCTGAAGAACCGTAGTGTGAAACCGCGGTAGGTTTTGGCTCACGTTTAGATTTTTTGCATTTGCAGCTCTACTTTCGTACTTTCGTACTTTCGTATCGAGCACTTTATCGTTAAGGTTTCGTCTCGGGTTTTTTTTTCTTTCTAACGGGTACTCGACGTGTTGTGCTTGTACGCCGTTTGTTTCTTTTTTTGTCCCCCACCTTTGCCCTAAGAAGAGGTTCTGATCCGGGTGTTCAAGACGATTAAATTATAGTTAAGTTAGCGCCAGTTCTAGCGATTTAGTTTCTTATAATTGGTGTTAGTTTCACTGTGATTAGTATTATATATATATATATATATATATATATATATATATATATATATTATCCTACGTCTATGGTACGACTCCGAGTTGCATGCATTAAGCAATCATTAGGTGCATGTTAATAACAAGATTAAAAATTTAAATATTATACGGTTACATGTGGATAAAAATTTTAAATTTAAATCAAAATAATAAAATGCTGGGAGAAGAAAAGAAAGGGGCGTAAAGCATGTGTTTTAAAAATTTACATATTCAAATATTACATGTACATAAAATGTAGGGGAAATTAAAATTTTAAATAAAAATAAGAAAAATGAAAAGAAAAATGAAAAGAAAAATTAAGAGGTTATAGGATACAAATGCTATATAATCCCTCAACCAACTCAAACACACAAAATAAATTGCACACCCGCAAAAACGGATTCAAACGACTACAGCATTTGGGAAAAAACCAAAGTAAAACTGCACACCCGAAAAAAGGGATTCAAACGACTTTGGAAAAACCCAACTAAGAAAAATTCACAAGTCAATGTAAAAAGCATATTCTGAATCCTGATTGAATTAAAAACAGCAAATTCACATCTGACGTATTTTCACACCTAGCTATGAAAAGCTTCACTGGAGCTGGCATAATGGGAAGTTTCCTTATTTAAACGTCACTCCACATCAAAAGGCAGTCGACATGGGAGCGGTTAGCGGACGACCTCGTGGCAATGTAACGAAAGAAAATTCAAGAAGCCGACCCGGACGCAGGGCACGTCACGGTTTCATTCGACCTCTTCTTCCAACGTCCTTTTCTTCATTTTCACACCACGCCACTAAAGAAGAAACAGCATCAACCAAATGTACGTCTTAAGTACCATTCCTTTATTTGTTTTGCCTTCTCTTTCTCTCAACCTGTCGCGACCTACTAAAAAGAGGAAGGAACAAAGCCTTTACATTCCGCTTCTACACAACAATGAACTCTAAACTTCTGCGGACATTTCAAATACCTACATTACTACTACGAACAATTTAACTACAAAACTGCATGCATTTTCTCAAAGATCATTTTTCGTTTCGCATATATTATAGTGTTCAGTTAACGAATTTCAATAATATTTTCCTTTTTACACTTTTGTCATTCTGTAAATAAATCTTTGCTTTAATTTACACACAAAATATTTCATCCTTTCACATTTTAACAACCAATCTTCTGAAATTTAAATTGTGGGGACTTCGGACGTGTTTGGCACAAGGCCAATTAACCAAGCATTATCGAGGCCCCCTACAAGGTAAAATTTAGAATTAAGAATTAAAAATGTAAGAAGCAAAAATAAAAGGGGTGTAATTCATAATTGTTAAAAGTGATATTGTGGGAGAAAGAAAGAAAGAAAGAAAGAAAGAAAGAAAGAAAGAAAGAAAGAAAGAAAGAAAGAGGTAAACATAATCTGGATCTAAGAATTTAAGTTAGTATTTTTCTATAACAGCATGTGGTCATTAAATCACTTCTTTTATTAAACAAATTTGGATTCTTGATATGATTTAAGATGACAAGTTTTTTTTCTAAAAGGCATAGATTACATTTATCTCTTTTTCCATTGTAATGTTTGGATTTAGCTACGATATTCCAGGTAATAATTGGGTTCTTACTGTTATTTTTTAATTTCCAATAATGTATGGATAAAGCAGTAGTTTTGCTGTATTTAGTGTTGTTTAAAGACATGTGGTTGTTAAATCTTATCTTCCAACTGTTATAAGTACTTCCAAAGTATATAAATTCGAGCTTTATAAACAATACTTTCGGATATACACTGGCCGTTCAATGAGCAATTAAATTTTTTTCGGTAGTTGTAATTATTTTTAGAAGGGTCATTTTTGCTATTAGATGTGTAACGGATGTTTTTTATGAAGGCCAAATATTTATTTGACATCATAGCATTATATTGTGAAATATATCCATGTCTGTTTTTAAAGCAACTACAACTAACTTTGACATTGTTTTTGTTGAAGATTTTATTTAATGTGAGTGAATGGAAGAAATGCTTATAAATTAAGTTACAAAATAGTTTACCAATGTTAATTTGGACGTTACGCCTGAAGGGTGGGTTGAACCAAATTACGTGATTTCTACTTCTTTCTGCTTTCCTTGTTTTGTTTTTAACGGGCACGTAGACGTAACATATATATATATATATATATATATATATATATATATATATATATATATATATATATATATATATATATATATATATATATATATATATATATACTGGGCGTGTTTATTCGCGTTAAAAAGCCAGCCTTCTTCTTCCGAACGCTCGTGGCCTAGGGGTAGAATCGCCGACTGACGCCGATTTGGTCGGGTTTCAATCCTGGGTTAGGAAGCGACCGGAGTCTAAGCCGTACTGATGAGCTGTAATACAGCGAAACAGATCTGTCTGCGGATGACTATAGTATATATATATATATATATATATATATATATATATATACTATAGTCCCTACAGTTTACCAGTTTTATCCATAATTATCATCAGAAGGTTGGTTGTCGGCAGGTTGAAATGTGGGTAATTGCGTGGGATAATGTAAGAATAAAAATATACATTTTGTATGTTAAAATAGAAATTTATTAAAAGGAAATTAATAACGCAAGTTGCAGAAGTTAATGTGCAATTAGAAACATTATTAAAAAATTAAGGGTGGAGTTGGTGTTCAATGATAAAGTTATGGGTATCAAGATTTGTTGAAAATGTTCATAGTAGCAATGTAAGTATTTAAAATTTCCACAGAAGTTTAGAGTTCATGGTTGTGTAATAGCAGAATGCAAAGTCTTTGTTCCTTCCTCTTTTTAGTAGGTCGCGACAGGTTGAGAGAAAGAGAAAACAAAACAAATAAAGAAGTTGTACTTAACACGTCCATTTTGTCGTTGTGTTGTTCTCTTTAGCAGCGTTGTGTGAAAATGAAGGAAAGGACGTTAGAAGAAGAGCTCGAATGAAACTGTGGCGTGACCTACGTCCGGGTTGGCGTGGAGTGAAAAAGAAGAAAAGAAAATTGGCAGTGAGGGCGAGTCAGTTTGAAGTTTCTTCTTTACATGGTGAGATGCTGTCAGCTACTGCTTCCATCTGACTGACTTTGACAGGTTGGCGTCGTGGATTAAACAGTGACACTTCTCATGACGCCGGCTCCAGCGAACCTTTTCACATTTAGGCGTGAAGATACGACATATATGAATTTGCTGTTTTTAATCCAATCAGGATTCAGAATTTTGCTTTTCACTGACTTGTGAAAAAGAAAAGCTTTTAGCCGTGTGAATCCTCTTTTGAGCGTGTGCAATTTTACTTTGGGTTTTTCCCAAAATGTTTTGTGTGTGTGTGTGTGTGTGTGTGTGTGTGTGTGTGTGTGTGTGTAAATTGTTATATAAATTATATTATTTTATATAAATAATATAATTTATATAACAAATTACACACACACACACACACACACACACACACACACACACACACACACACACACACACAAAACATTTTGGGAAAAACCCAAAGTAAAATTGCACGGTATATTATATATGCACGGTACTTATTTGAAAGCGCTCAATATCAGAGTTCAATTTCTATATTGAGCACTGTTTTAAATTAATGTTTTGAAAGTTGTTACTACTTTCTTCGTTCTTTATGCACTTGGATATATATATATATAAAATAAAACAAAATATCAATGTTGAAATTCGTTGTATAAACATTTCTACGAGGATATCCTCACGTCTTCAGCAATGAAATATTTATTTATTCAATCAAATTCAAATGACAAATGATTTTATACCGGCAGAAGTAAAAAAAAAAAATCCCATCCACAGAAAAATAAAAAGGGATGGGATTAATAACTTTTGAATTTAAAGAAGTAAACAGGGAAGCAGACAGATACCTATGTCTATTATTAGAAGACACCCCTCTCCCTTTTCTGCGTTGAGAGTTTCAAAGTTGAAAGTTAGCCATGTCTGGGCGAATAGAAGTGGTAGGGGGAACTAAAGGCCGAAGGAAAAAGAAAAGGAAATGAAAAAAAGAAAAAAGGAAAAAGAAAAGAAAAAAGAGGGAAGGGGTGGTTGACAGGGAAATAAGCTAAGAAAAGAAAAAAGGAAAACATTATATATATATATATATATATATATATATATATATATATATATATATATATAAGTATTTACCATTTACCCGTGCATTTAATACTGCTGTGGTCGGGTGCCCCTGCTTTTCATCTCGAGGTTCTCGGCAAAATGTAACGGAGAATCTGCAATGTAATCGATCCCTACCTGGTAGCTCAACTCCAATCACTTTCTCAACGACGTACTGCGGTATGCTTCTGTCTCTTCTACAAATACTTTCACGGCTTCTGCTCCAATGAGATTAGCTCTCTCTCTCTCTCTCTCTCTCTCTCTCTCTCTCTTCATGAATATATTCGACCTACTAGACTAGCAACTAGGTCCCACCCTTTTACAGTGAAACCAATAAAATGTAACTGCATTTTCTACTCTAATAGCTTCTTTTCTAGCACTTCTCGCTTGTGGATTTCCCTTCCGTATACTTGCTTCCTTGACTGCTTCAATCTTCAAGAATGTAAATGCAATGTCAATTGCCATCTCTTATCTCTCTGACTCGCATCTTTCCCTGACAACACTTGTATCATGTTTTCACTTTTCATTCTACTCTCATGCAGCTCTCTTCACACCAGTCTTTTTATCTTCCTTTTACCCGTACTCTGACACCCTATAACATTTTCCCCTTTCTCATCAGCCTCTTCTTATGTAACGTTCTGCACACCAGTAGCAGTACTGCTTTGCTTGGAGTGAAATGAGTATATATAGATATATATATAGTATGTCGAACTTTTTTGACATACTATGTATATTTGTCTCTGTAAATAGATAATACTATTTACATCGAGCGCTTAACCTTGATCATTTTCAGTATTAATAGAATTAATATTAATAGGATCTGGCTTTCGGGATTTTACCTATTTGCTTATTCTTTTTGGATTATATATATATATATATAAAATTTTAAAGGCGGACACTGAGATCAACAGCAAAGAAAACAGTTATACGGCGATAGGAAAGTGTGTCTGAAGCCAAAGTGACTGATCAGAAGCAATAACATCGCAGATTTTGAGGGAAAAGGAGAAAGTTGAACACTTGTTTGAAAGATTGATATTGAGTTTATATACACTACCGGCCATAATTATTAAGCCATCCCAGTTTTTTAAAAGAAATGATGTATTTCATGCTATTTTTAGTATTTATTGCCAAAGTGGATAATTCTAAATGAAAATAGAATGGTTCTTTTGTTATTATTACTTTGCAAAATTTGACAAGACAAATAGCGACAATTTACCCATCGCACACTGTAGATTTTCTATATATATGTATATATATATATATATGCACTACCGACCATAATTATTAGACAACCCCAGTTTTTTAAAAGAAATGATGTATTTCATACTATTTTTAGTATTTATTGCCAAGTGGATAATTCTAAATGAAAATAGAATGGTTCTTTTGTTTTTATGACTTTGCAAAAATACTGTTCAAGCAAAGCAATGGCTTGATAAGTGTCGTTCTGACTCTGCTCCGTCAAAAACAACGGTTAAGAGGTGGTATGCTGACTTTAGTGGTCGTACAGATACAAATGATGCTGAATGCTCAGGTCACCCAAAATCTGCAGTTGTCCCGGAAAACACCAAAGAATCCACAAACTTGTTTTGGCCAATCGTAACTTGCGTGGGATAGCAGCGGAGATGAACATATGAAAGGTCAGTGCTTTCATCATTTTGCATGAACATTTGTCAATGAAAAAGCTGTGTTCAAAGTGGGTGTCGCGCTTGCTCACAGTCGATCAAAAACAACAACGCGTCAACAATTGTTGTTTGCAACTCTTTCAACGAACATGGAGTTTTTGCGTAAATATAGAACAATGTTGAAACATGGATCCACCACTTCACTCCGGAGTCAAATCATCAGTCAGCTGAATGGACAGCAGCAGGTGAAAGCCGTTCAAAACGACCAAAGAGGCAAACATCAGCAAGCAAGGTTTTGGCCTCCGTATTTTGGGAAGGTATTTTGTTCATCGATTACCTTGAGAAAGGAAGAATCATCAACAGCAAATATTATATAGCAGTATTCCTGTGTTTGAAGGAAGAAATCGCCAAAAAATGGCCACAAATGAAGAAGAAAAAAGTGATCTTTCAACAAGATAACGTACCGTGTCACAAGTCGATCGCAACGTTAGCAAAACTACATGAATTACACCTCGAATTGCTTTCGCATCCACTCTATTCTCCAGATCTGGCCTCCAGTAACTACTGGTTGTTTGAAGACCTCAAGAGAATGCTCCAGAGAAAGTGATTTAGATCTAATGAAGAAGTGATATTGGAAGCTGAAGCGTATTTTGAGACCAAAGACAAATCTTTCTACAAAAAAGACATAGAATTGTTAGAGAAACGTTGGAATCAGTGTATCATCATAGAAGGAGACTATGTTAATGAATAATGTCGAATTTTGCCTAAAACGTGTTTTTTATTATTATTATTATTATTATTATTATTATTATTATTATTATTATTATTTAGGCTCGGGATTTATTGAGTGATATGTTATTTATTATTGTGGGGCGTTACCCACTTAACTATGGACTCTTCCTACCAGTACATTAACTGAGAGTTAATCACTCTTGTGGCTTCATTTCAGCTCATCATAGTCTGTCTGTCACTATTTTGTTTGTAGGTTTAAAGACCTATCAGTCCTTAAGAGATCATTTAAGGTCATAACCAATGATTTTGGGGTAAGGTTATTTTATTTTTACAACGTTTTTCTTTTCGAGTATCAAGATTCATTGGGATTTGTTTTTAAGAGCAGGGTCCTCAAGTTCTACCCTTGTTATTTAACCCATAACTGGAGGAAAGGGACGGATTAATACCTTTCACAAGGGTACCAGTGCTTAAGTGAATGCAGGGTATTCAACTGGAATTCGAACTCGGCTCACCGATTTCTTTTTCCGAGCCGATATCCACTGCACCACATCCGTCACGATACGCTTACAGCATATGGTATTCCCAATTGCTTAACTTCGGTGATCAAGACAGAACCGGTGTATTTAACGTGATAAGCCGTAACCTCAAGTCACTAGTAAGCCAAGCTTATATTTACTCTTTTCTCTTGTATCTATTTTTGACTTAATATATATTGTTAACCTTACCACCGTGTTTCGAGTTATCATTTCGTGGTCCCATCACCGGTCCATATCATTCATCAATTTCCACTTTCTGCCCCACAAAGAATCGTCACCACATATTTGAATCGTTTTATTTTCACTCATGAACATTATTAACCATTAAAAGGAGCTCACCAGTCAAAACTAAGCTATGAGGTCTACCCTCCGATAGTTACTTCTCCTATGTACCTTGTCCCTTCAGGACGTAGGCGATCATGGCCTTCCACGTCTCCCTCTCCTTGGTGGCTCTTAGCACGCCTTCTCCTGTTATACCACCCAAACCCTGTTCTGCCATCCACTAGCTCAAGACCATAAATCTAGAATATAAATGTATAGAAACTAGCATGGCCACAAAATGAGGGATCAGTTTATATATTGATTGTAATATAGAATTGATGCCCCATTTTATATACACATTATAATTTCTTATAAACAGTTGGCATATATCTTCTTCTATGTGCCCTGCCTCTTCAGGACGTAGGCGATCATGGCTTTCCACATCTCCCTATCACTGGTGGCTCTTTGCACGCTTTTTCCTGTTACACCACCCAAACCCCTGCCATCCACTAGCTCAAGACCATAAATCTAGAATACTAATGTATAGAAACTAGCATGGCCACAAAATGAGGGATCAGTTTATATATTGATTATAACATATATTTGATCCCCCACTTTAATCCACATTATAATTTCTTATAAACAGTTGGCATATATCTTCTTTTATGTTCCCTGTCCCTTCAGGACGTAGACGATCATGGCTTTCCACGTCTCCCTAACCCTGGTGGCTCTTAGCATGCCTTCTTCTGTTACACCATGCAACCCTCGTTCCATCATCCACCTGATTAGATCCTTCAAATATGTAATCCGTTGCTTCCCCCTGTCTCATTTTCCCTCTATCTGGCCTGTTAGTATCAGGTTCTCCAAACCCTCCTTTCTCACTGCATGTCCCAGGAACTTCAGTCGTCTCTTCCTGATGCTCAATATCAATTTCCTTTTCGTTTCCATCATTTCTAAGACCTCATCATTGCTCACATGCTCGATCCATGATATTCGCAGCATCCTTCTGTGGAACCACATTTCAGTTACCTCAAGTTTTTAAATTTCTTTGACCGCTTTTCGAAATCCAGACATTTTTCACAAATTTACATTGAAGAATTTCTACATAAAGTGTTCTGCCCATCTACAAATAGAATCATTTACCAGAACTAAGAATCTTATATCTCAAACTTCTCTTTCACCTGTTGATACGGCGTTAAGATGATCGGTTTCCCGAAGGCGAAACATTTTACTGTTAACTGAAGGTTGGTCAAGGATAAACTTCTAATCTTAATTGCTATCGTTTACCTTTGCATTTCTTCAGGGAAGTTGAACTTTTTTTTCGACGCCAATGCCCAAACTTCATCTGACAATGTAATAGCTTTCGGGAGCGTCTTCTTTGATGCGGTTTGTACTTGCCGATAAGTTTCCCCCCTTCTTTTTTATCCTCTTTAAATCAAGTAACCGTCAATTCTGGCTTCCTTTCACGTAAATCGGACTTTGGGATGAGCAGTTGCCAAATCCAGCCGACTTGCACTTTTCAACTTCTTCAGATGAAAGTAGGATTCATTTTATTCGAGCCAAATTAAAAGCTAAACCCTCTTTCCACAATTTACCTCTGCTTCTAATATTACACTGGTCAACACGATTTTGGGTGCCAAAAAATAAAACACGTTTTTTTAGCTACATTTATGGTGCTGATTTCAAAAATTACCTTAGATTTTTTAGAATTAGCTACCGTTTTTGTTGCACTGAAATTACGAAGTTTTGAAAAAAAAATGTTAAATTTACATTCTTGGCTGATCGCAACATTTAGTTAATAAATGTCGCAGAGACCCATCAATTTTCACTTAGACTGAGCAATTTGTGTCAGCCATTTAAAATAAACCATTTTTAAAAGAAAAAATGTTTTTGAGTTAAAAATCTCAAAAGAGAAGCATCAAATTGGTCTAATCTATTGCAAAAATTGATATTAAGTAATACACTTTATCAGTAACACACTAATAGGAGTATTAAAGCTCATTTTTTACATGGCCCTCGAGATAAATTTCCGGTGATGTGAGTTATGAGCATTAACGATTCTATAAGAATGTCAAAAAAATGAAAGAACACTATCAGGAAAGGTTCGACAAACGAATGATGGCCAACTACTGCTGGAGTATCAAAAGAGACTTAAAAATAACATTGAACATGAGAGACAAAAGAAGAGAGAGAAAATCTTGGGCATAATTCTTATGTTTTTATTTCTGTTGTTAGTTTATTAATTGATTTCATGAAAATACTTGTTAATCAAGAAGAATGACCTCTTCGCTACTAGTCTAGATCCCCAACTTAGATAACGCCAATGTCTCTGATTTTAATTCTCTTTTTTTTTTTTTTTCCCCTTCATTTTAAAGAAATGCTTATTCCACTAAAATATTTGTACCGAATGGAATGAATATCGTATGGTTTGATGAAATGAGCTAATTTAGCTCATAGAAATTAATTATAATTTATAACCAATCTAAATGTCGTGTTGAGTTTTCCTTTATATATATATATATATATATATATATATATATATATACGCTCTCAAACCCTGACTGAGCACTCTGGAAAAATGGTAGAATTTGAAAAACAGTATCTACTCCGGCATCTACACACCGTTCATTCAGCAATTAATTAAAACACTCTCAGCTATTAAGCGTTTAAAATGATAATATACACTCTAAAAAGTTTGCCTCCTTCTAGCTCAGAGGCAGAATCGCCGACTGACGCCAATTCGGTCGGGTTTCAATCCTGGTTAAAAAGCAATCGGCTGTGTAACCGTACTGATGAGCTGTGATACAGCGAAACAGATCTGCCTGTGGATGATTATTTACGCTCTCATACCCTGATTGAGCACTCTGGAGGAATGGTAGACTTTGAAAAACAGTAGCTACTCTGGCATCTACGCATCGATTATTAAGCAATGAATTAGAACACTCTCAGCTACTGGGCGTGTGTATAATGATAATATTCACGCTAAAAAGCCTGCCTCCTTCTACCGAGCACCCATAGCTCAGAGGTAAAATCGCCGACTGACGCCAATTTGGTCGGTTTTCAATCCTGCGTTAAAAGCAATCTACTGTCTAACCGTACTGTTTCCATCGCTTTTGTTAATAAATATGATATATCCCGAAAAGTATAAAATGATCAGTTGAAGAATGGAACTCCACACCAGGAATAAGAAATACAGATTTATTGTACTAAGGTACAATTAACAATAATACACATATAGGCAAGCCACGGGATGGAGCGGAATCGACTATCGAATAGCGAATGCCTTCGCCTAAGACCTTTCTGTATTTACTAGCCTTCCCACGCAAGGCCAGATGTGACACATGGTCATTTTATAGTGGCTATTCCCAAAAAATCTCTGTCTATTTTTCCCCAGTCGTGGTTCTACCCTTCGGCGGAACCACGACTGGGTTTGTGCTCTCTGCTCGGAAGCAGAGAGCGCCCTCTACCCGATGGCAGAGAGCTGACAGTGTCATAGAGCAGTCAGGCGAATGCCTAAGACCATTCGTATTTACTAGCCATCCCACGCAAGGCTAGATGTGACACATGGTCATTTTATAGTGGGTATTCCCGGCCATTTAGCCGGGCCAAAAAATCTCTGTCTATTTTTCCTCAGTTGTGGATCTACCCTTCGGCAGAACCACGACTGGGTTTGTGCTCTCTGCTAAGTTCATTGGAGCAGAATCCGTGAAAGTATTTGTAGAAGAGACACAGTATATGTCTTAGTAAATTCTGAATTGTTTTATCATTTTCTTTTACTTTTTGTTTTGTTTTAATTAAATATCTCGCACTGCGCAATCGAATAAACATACATTTATCTGATGAAGTCCCAAAGAACGAAACGTGCCACACGAAAACCTTTCCTACTTTGTCATACTTTTCTCCAATTGCTCTTGGTATATAAAAAATTATATATCGTTATCTTATATAGACGTAGGAAGATATGTATTTTAATTAATATATATATATATATATATATATATATATTATGCTCTCATTACGATTGAGCACTCTGGAGAAGAAAATTTTAAAAACAGTTTCCACTTCGGCTATAATGCGTGACTCTTCAGAAATGAATTGAGTTCTCTCGGTGAGTGGCGTCTGTATACACTGCTTACATACAAGACGTTAAAATTTCCTTTCTCCGACCCCATGCGCCGATGACTTAGGGAGTATAGACTGATACCAAATCGGTCGAGTTTCGATCCCGGTCAGAAGAAAGTGGATATGTCTAGCCACACTGATGAGCTGTGATACAGCGAAACGGGCTTGTATGTGGATGACTAATATATATATATATATATATATATATATATATATATATATATATATATATATATAAACAATGTATATATTTATATTCACTAATGAATTAGAGCACTCTGGCTATTGGGCGTGTATAATGATAATATACATGCTAAAAAGTTTGCCTTCTTCTATCGTACGCCCATAGCCCAGAGGTTAGAATCGCCGACTGACGCCATTTCGGTCGGGTTTCAATTCTGGGTTAAAAGCAATCGGAGTCTAACCGTACTGATGAGCTGTGATACAGCGAAACAGATCTGTGTGCGGATGACTATATATATATACGCTCTCACACCATGGTTGGGCACTCTGGAAGAATGGTAGACTTTGAAAAAACAGTAGCTACTCTAGCATCTACGCATCGCTCATTCAGTAATGAATTAGAGCACACAAACTACTGGCGCATCATATTTCATACGTTAAAAAAGTCTGCCTCCTTCTACCGAGCGCCCATAGCTCAGTGTTGGAATCGCCGACTGACGTCATTTCGGTCGGGTTTCAATCCTGGGTAAAAGCAATCGGATGTCTAACCGTACTGATGAGCTGTGATCCAGTGAAACAGATCTGCAAACCGGAAAATTTAAAAAAAGATTAAGAATTGGTAAGTCTTTAAATGACCCATTCTCGTTGTGTCTGTATGAAAACTGTGTATTATTCAGTCAGTCAGTTGAGTGTCATACGTAATACACGTTTTGGGCGATCATGTCTCGAAAGAGATTATCCCGCACTAGGTTGCCATTGCTTTCTGGGATAGACTGGTCGCCGACCAAGGCTATAGAACCCAATCTGTCCTATTATTCAACGCATAACTGAAAAGAAGAGACAGATTAATGCCTTTCAGAAGTGTATTTGTCCTTAAGTGAATGCAAAGAATTGAACTGGAATTCGAACTCGGCTCCCCGATTTCTCGTTCCGGGCCGAAATCCACAGCATCGCACAGTACATGTATTATTAAATTCCTAAAAATAAGGGTCTATTAGATAAACGTAATGAAATTAATGTTATACGCAAACATTGCAAAATGTTCCCCTTAGAATATAGTTAATAATTCTACAAATAAGCATATTGATTAAATTACATATTCAGTTATTTTGTAATATGATATTAATAATATTGATTTAATAAATTTTAGGATTGATATGTTAAGAATATGTGAGAAATTGCTAAGAAATGTACTGTGAACCCCAAAAATATTTGTAGAAATTTAGATGCTAATAAGAAAATTCGTAAACACAACGACTCTTGTATTGCTTTTAAGCTTCTATATCTAATGATACCTAACAGAAAAAATATTCACTGCCTGATGAGGTGCTAATAAGATAGTACCGAAACACCACGTTTCTTGTGTTGCAGTAAACGATGTTTTTATTATAAATTTATAATAAAAATATTACCATATATATATATATATATATATATATGTGTGTGTGTGTGTGTGTGTGTGTGTGTGTGTGTATATATATATATATATATATATATATATATAGCTAACCTAGAGAGCCAACGAACCTACCAAGGTTTCACCAACTTTCCCTGAAGATCCAAATTGCTGAAACCTTGGTAGGTTCTTTGGCTCTCTAGGTTAGTTATTTACTTTGTTTGCGTATTGAGTGCTTTTTGTTTAGGTTACTCGTC